>JABBOT010000001.1:43111878-43575612 GCA_016165875.1 Acanthopleura granulata | reverse complement strand
GGAGATCGGCTGGAAGATCTCCCTGGTGCGGGTGATGTATCCATCACATCGGCATCTGATGTTGAAGGGACAACGTCCTCCAACGATCCAAACCTGTTAAATGTTTGGACAGGATCTCGAGTGGCCTTAGACAGACGTTCTGTTGGGCCACTCGGTTTACTGGTTTTAATATTACAACTTGGAGGTGTACTTTTTGACTTGATTTTGTCATTATGATTTTTAGAGGGCTGAGGTTCAGGTTTATCAGTTTGTTTTGCATTGTTTACTGGTTTTATTTCTTGTACTGAGGTGGTCTGGGTTGAACAAGTGTGCCGGACAGGTTGAGCTGAATGTTCAAAAGAGATCGGGCTAGGTTTGTCGTTTCCAATGGGCCAAGTCAAGGAAGTTTGAGTTGCAACAGATGTTGCAGCTCGCTTGACCACATTGGCAAACGAAATCTGTGGTACTCGAAAGTGAGGCCAGTTTGTGGGCTTCCTGATAGGAAATGTTGTGTTTAGTTTTTAAATTGTGTATTTGTTTTTCTTTAATGAAAAGAGGACAGTCCTTAGAGCAGGCCATGTGATCTCGGCCGCAATTGCAGCACTTAACTGTGCTGCTGCAGTCAAAACCATCATGACCTTCAATGCCGCATCGGAAACAAACCACTGGAACATGTCTTTCTTATGGATATACAACTTCTTGGTTTATTATCACGACGTTTCGATGTAGATACTAACATCGTTATCAAGTGAGTGAAATCAAGACATCAACACTCTTAAATATAGCAAGTAGAGTTACAAGTGTCAACATGTAGAACAATATTCAGGGGGATTAGGCTCGATGGGGTTCCAGGTCAGTTTGGAGGATTAATAGGTCATAAACTGAGGGAAGGTAAATCCCTTGATCTATGTTGAGGCTAGGCTTTAATCTCTTTATCTAAATGGCTTCTTGTAGTTTACGCTTTTTCCAGTTGGGTTGATTAGAGTTTAGTGTTCTGATTGTGTTCCATTTGATGTTGTGGTGTGGGTTTTGTTGGATGTGGTCACTAATGGCGGATTTAAAATCAGATTTTTCCACAGATGACTTGTGTTCTTTAATTCGGGTTCCTAAAGGTCTTCCCGTTTCTCCGATGTAGGTTGCGTTGCGGTTGCATTTTATTTGGTATACGACTCCTTTGGGTGGTGAGGGCTTATTGGGTCTCTTCTTCCCTGAGACATGGAGGAGTGATTTGAGTGTAGTCTGGTTTTTAAAGAGGGTTTCTATTCCTGTGGATTGTTTTAATAGGCGGGCAATTTTGTGGCTGGTTGGACCGATATCTGTAAGGCTTATTCGGATTCCAGGGCCTTCATCTCTGACTCTAGTCAGTTGGTTTGGTGGCGGGTGTATAATTTTCTGGATTGCTTTGTTGACTTTGTTTGCTGGGTATCCATTGTGTTGGGTGAAGACCGCTCGCAGGTGTGTTGTCTCCTCATCTAGCTTGTTGGTGCAGATGTGCGTGGCTCTCCTAGTGAGGGTTGGAATGATGTCAATCTTAATCTTGGGTGGGTGGTTGGACTTGTAGTGGATGTACTGGTCAGAGTGGGTAGCTTTGCGATAGACTGTGGTTTGTAGGCCATCTGTGGTTCTCTTTACTTGGACATCTAGGAAGGGTATTTCACGGTCTGTTTCTGTTTCCATTGTAAATTTCATGCGCTGGTGTTGAGAGTTCAGGTGGTCTAGTAATACGGTCGGATCATCGTTCTGGTGTAGAGCTACAAAAGTGTCGTCGACTTTACGCATCCAGCAAATGGGTTGGATAGGTGATGTCGACAAGGCTTTGTTCTCTAGTTCTGTCAGGTAGATCTCTGAGACTATCGGGGAGAGTGGGGATCCCATGGGGAGGCCATGAATCTGCTCGTAAATTGTATCACCCCATGTGAAGTATGTGGATGATAAGCAGTGTTCTAGCAGGCGTACGATGCTTCCTGGGGATAGCGGGGTGACGGGTGGGTTGTCTGTCTTTTTTTGTTTGATCAGATCGAGAGCTAGGTTAGTGGGGACATTAGTAAAAAGGTCGACAACATCATAGCTCACGAGTTGGCATGGTTCCTTTATCTGTCTGATTTTGTTGCAAAATTCTGCCGAGTGGTTTATAAGGGAGTTAGCTGGTTTGGACCATGGTGCTAGGATTTTGGTTCCAACCAGGAACGATGTTAGTATCTACATCGAAACGTCGTGATAATAAACCAAGAAGTTGTATATCCATAAGAAAGACATGTTCCAGTGTACTTCCATCCCAACTTCTAAATGCCACTTAAAAAAGGAAACAAACCAGTTTATTTTTACATTGGCCTTCGCCATGACCAAATTTTTGGCAAGTGAAACACCGTGTCGGGTTAGGTATGTATAAATCCACATTAACCCTATACGGGCCAATGCAGATGTATGATGGTAGAGCGGTGCTATTAAATTTCAGCAGGTATGTGTTTAATTTGAGGATGTTGGCAGCTCTTTTTGTTGTGAAACGTTTCACTCTGACAACACCCTGTGGTTTTAATTCTGTACAGATTTCCTCTTCAGATAGGTCGAAAATATCCCCATCCCTGTCACGTATTATTCCCTGATAATTGGTATTGTGAGGGGATGTAAAAACAGATATATCGGAAATTTTTTTTAGTGATACTGAATTTTTTGATTGTTGTTTCCGGAAACATTCGATAGCAATGTCTCCGGATCGCAGCTTTTTAACGTTTTTTAAAGTGCCTGCTGCACTCTCCAAAGCCCTCTTCAAAAGAAAAGGATGAATTTTAGAAGCCGGCTTTTGTTCACTCTTTGTTGAGAGAACAATAAAGACCGGGCAACTTTCCTGTCCAGTGTCTAGAGGGTCTGATAGAACCTCCAGCTTCCTCTTTTTATCAGCCCCTGAAGTTGGCTGAGACGACGATCGAATGTTAGAAGCATTTTTGAAAGATTTAGGAGATTCATAATAAATGATTAGGGATTCATCCCACGTGTTCCCCACCCACCACGGAGTGCCAACAAGGGCGATGCCTGAACCTGGGGATACCCAGCAGGAAAGACACCAAGGATTCCACATGGGGTATACTCAAATAGATGGCCTTAATATGCACACCCCATTCCCCACCCGAGCTCCTCCATCACCCACCAATGAAGGAGGTTGCACATTAGACACGGACTACTTGATTGACCCTACAGCCACCGCCTCAAACGCAATCCCACGAACGAAATTTGAGAAAAATCATTTGTTCTCTAAAGAGTGTTTATATAGAGAAGTTTTGGGACCACGCAGAGGCAGGCGTGACCAGCCGATTGATCGGAGCGGGCCATCCGACCGCCCGTCTTTGGAGAAGTAAGGACCGAAGTGGAATGTTGGGCGTGAGGATCTCGCAAGATCAACCCACCCTCAGCCACCAGGATCCCGTCCTGCCCCATCACGGGTCACAACCCACGGCAAACAGGTTGCCCCTTTTAATCGCCTTGTGCGACAAGCCCGGGGAGGCTGTGGAACTATTCTATTCACCGGAAGCACACGCGAGAGCCCTAGGTTAGTCGCCTCGAACGACAAGCTTGCCTAGAGAACTGGGGCCCTATTCTTTTCACTCCCGGGAATCCCACGGGGGGATCAGAAAAGATTTGTCTCTGTGCAGTGTAATGCGGACACACCAGAAAAACATGATAGAAGGTCTTATCAGCCTGACAAACATTACACAGACCTGATTCTCTTACCTTGAATCTTTTTCGGTAGCTAGTAACTCGGAGGTGTCCTGACCGAAGTCAGAGGCACAGGATGTCTGCTTTTCTGCTAGATGAGGAAAAAACGAGGCTGGTATGAAGTCTGACAACAGGGTTAAATGAGTGATGAAAACGGCCCTTCTCTGAGGCGTCCCACTCAGTTTGCAACAGTTTAAATGACAATGGCTTTACTTAATTTAGGGCCTCGGATATGGTCAGTTTGAGATTTAAGGGGACATCACGCAGCCCTAGGACTCTTTTGGCTAGTCTATCTGCTCGTTCATTACCGGGCACCCCAAAATGCCCAGGAACCCAAGCCAAGCAAATGTCAAGACCAGCAAAGAATAGACAGGACGACAGATAAACTAGTTCGTACAGGACAAGGTAGCATTTTGTCCACTTTAATCACGTCAGTGACACTAAAGCACCAACATAATCTGTGAATGTAACAGCTCTCCATTCTCTGAAATCCAAAAGAAAGAGCAGAGCATTCAGAATTGCATAGAGTTCTGCTGAATATACAGACAGGTTACCTGAAAATCTAAGAACTTTTTCATATGGCAATTCTGGTACGCAAACCGAAGCCCCAACCTTACCAGTTGCAGGGCACTTAGAGGTATCGGTATCAATTTGCTTGTATGCAGACCAATTGTTGCTTACGTATTGGTACAAATCACAGAAATATGGTGAGGACTGTTTGATTTCTGGACCTGAGAGTGCAGGTCCATGGGTACAGATGGTGGTTGGACCTTCCTGCGGGGAGATGGCGGGACACATTCCTTCTGTAAAAGTCCGATATTGACCCCGGCACTCTGCAAATTATCCTGGGCACAAACATTGAAAGGCTGTGAGTTTTTGTTGGGATTATAGAGAGAATCATAACAAGATGGTGAAAACACTGAACTGGCTGAATTATGTTGAAGGCCTCCTAACTTCATCCCAAATTTTGCTGTGCGCAGTTTGCGTCTAATTGAGAGAGGCCATTCCTGGCAATGGACCTGAAGAACATTTAAAGGAGTTGTTTTCATCGCTCCAGTGCAAATTCGTAAAGCTGTACACTGGATAGTGTGAAGCCTAAATTTTAAAATATCGCAAGCCGAATCAAAGCTTCACATCCATTCTCGAGCCTGGATCGGATTAACGACCTATATATTAAGAATAAGGATTTATAATCAGCTCCCCAGCTTTTCCCAGATATAGACCTTATCAAGTTAAGCACTTTTTTGCAATTGAGAACAACATTATCAATGTTCTTGCGCCAGGTCAATTTGGTGTCAAAAGTGACACCCAAGTATCGAAAGGATGAAGACAGCTTTATGTTGGTGTTACCGAGTTTAAGTGATATATGCGGGAATCCTCCTTTTCTTGAACACAACCGCCTCTGACTTCATACACGAAAAACGGAACCCCCAAAGCTTACTCCATCGTGTTATTGCGTCTAGAGCCTGTTGGATGTGCCGCTTTGCAGCGTTCAGATCCTGGCACTGGAACCAAAGAGCTTTGTCGTCTGCAATAAGGGTACACGGGTTCATTGGATGAAGTACGGATGGAAGGTCATTTATAGCAATGTTGAAAAGAGTGGGAGATATGAGAAGTGCCATTCTCAATATTCCCTGGATCTGAGTAGGTCTTGCGAGTTCGAACTCGTATATCTCTCTCAGACAAAAAGCCTTTCACCCATCCGAGCATTTTACCTCCGATACCAATATTCTGCATCTTCATGAGTAACCCTTCTTCTCCATATCATGTCGTATGTCTTCTCTATATCCCAGCACACAGCCAAGACCGATTCTCTGTTTAAAAACGACTTTTGAATAGAGGACTCTAAATGCGGTTAAATATAAACCCATTCTGTACGTCTGAAAATATATTATTTTTAGTTAGAAACCACACCAGTCTGGAGTTTATCATGGTCGTCATCGTTTTACGCAGCACTTGTGTTAATGCCATTGGAGGGTACGACCCCGGCTCTGCAGCATTTTCTCCGGACTTGGCAATAGGTATCACAGTGGCAGTTTTCCAGCACGCCGGGAGACTCATTCTTGACCAAATAGTGTTGTACAACAACAACATAATTGTAAGGCATTCATAAGGTAGGTTTTTGAACATAGAGTAATATACCCCGTCCTCCACTGGTATGGAGTCTTTTTTCCCCACTCAGAGCTTGCTTGAGTTCCAGGGGAGCAAATTCGTTACTCATAGCCAGATGATCGAACAGAATATTATCAAAACTATGTAGTAGCTCTTGTTTGATAAAGTCAGAATCAAAGTTGCTAGAACTTGAAACATGTGCAAACTTTTCCGCTAGTAGATTACACTTATCAATGTCACTTACACAAGGTGAGTTATCAGATATCAATGTAGGAATATTATTAGACTTCTTAGCACCACTTACTGCCTTTACCTGGGCCCATACCCTCTTTAGTGGTGTTGAACTAGTAATGCCAGAGCAGTACTTTCACCAATAGGCTCTCTGGGCTTGCTTGATTGTACACTGCGCAACACCTTATATTTCCGATAAAAAACGATATCGTTGATCAGACGGGTGTGAGACGCTCTGTTCTTAGCTCTCTTATGTTGACGTATGACACCAGCATACTCTTTCCTCCACCATGGAACTGGAGGCTTCGAAAAGACCGCCCCTGAAGACTTCGGGATTGAGACATTGGCTGCAGAGTTGATAGCGCCTATAATGTTGTCAGTAAATTGATCAATGTTACCATAAACAACAAATTCATTCAATGAAAAGAATTCAATGGCAGAGGTATTCCAAGCAGTTCTACGTATTTTCCATCTAGGCTGGTTATCCACATCATTATAGTGTAGTGATACCGCAAATATAGCAACCACAGGGTAGTGCTCACTTCCATTAGGTGAATCGTAGTCCACATACCATGAAAAACCAGGACATAACTCGTTAGAACACAAAGTCAGATCGAGGGCAGATAACTTGCCCGAGGGGACGTCGAGTCTTGTTCCCACATCCGTCATTTAACATAATTAAATTATTATCTTCGACGGTGCCTTCAACTACAGAACCATTGGCATGAGCTGATGAGCTACCACACAACACATTATGTGCATTAAAATCACCACAAATTATTTTAGGGCCCTCAGCAGTCGATACAATGGCACTAGGCTCAGAAATATCTGGTCTATTACAAACCGTTGTGTAGGGTTTACTACATTTACAACCCGTCCCTCTGTAAGAAAAATTTGAAATCCCTGGATTTCAATACTGCGAAATTCTGTGAAGCAAATTTCCGTGAATGAAATACCACGTTTCATTAACTTAGCCAACCACTGGCCATGCCAATTCTGTTAGTTCTTTTCATGACATATCCTGGGAATGTAGGATTATACTTAGGTTTAAGAAATGTTTCTTGGAGGCAAATTACATCAGGCTCAACATTAAGATGAGCTTAGAAAACTTTGAATTCTTGACCATGAGCAAACAAAGACTGAATGTTTTGATGCAGCATGAAGAAAGCCATCGAAAAAAAGATAAACACACTGAGTTTTAGATTTCTTGTACAATCCATTATTTACCGGTGATTTTCCTTGGCTTCACCAGAGCCACAAGCTCTGAGGGAACAAAGGTCTCACTACCAAGATGGCGACCAGCACAATCAGCGATGAAACTTCCGAGTTCTAAGGAAGTTTACCCCAATGAATTAAAATTTCTTTCTAAAAACACCCGAAAACACCTATCCCTAAACCCAGACCACAAACTAATTCTATTGGCAATGATATACCACAACATTCGCGAGGGTAACATCCGAACGTAGTACGTCTGGATGGCCATGTCATTGTCAGTGTAGGCCAATAGAAACAGTTTGTGGTGTGGGTTTAGGGATAGGTGGTTTTAGGTCTGACACACGCTCAAGGCCTCTTGGTGCCTGGGAACACTCTACATTGTTTTGGTCGGACTGTACATGGTCGAGGTAAGTGGGTTCGGGAGGAGCGTTGAGGACAGATTTTAAAGCTGCGGAGTACGAATCATTCTCGGTAATTCTGATATACTGAGCCTTACTTGCCTCCTTCCTGGCAGGACAGCGGCCATAAGCAGTACTATGGCTACCTTCACATTTGACACATTTGGGGGAGGGTATGTTTGGATATTGCTCATATTCATGAGAGCCACCACAGCGGGAGCAGCGAGATGAATCTCTGCAAGATTTCGACGTATGATTTAGGCGCTGGCAACGGAAACATCTCAACACAGTGGGGATATAACGCTTTACTGTAAATTTCTCATATCCTAACAAGACTTCCGTTGGAAAGTCATCTCGATCAAAATAAAGCAAAATGCAAGATGATACCTGACGATCTTTACCCTTTTTCATCCGTTCAGCTTTAATGCATTTCTCTTTACGTTAAGCCACCTGGATTTCCAAAGTTGTTACACTTTCTCCAACACCATATGTGACACCCTAACATGACGACATGGATGGTTGGCAGCATTGTATGTCTTGCCCATTACAGAAGTCAGCCTAAGCAAACGCTTGAGCTGGCCCCTGTCAACGAGGACGCAAGATTCATGCAGTCTACCACGCGAGATTCACACGATATCGTGAGATTCACACGAGATCCTTGACATTAGATTCACATGAAGATGTCGCATTGTCGTCCTATTCTCTACTAAATGTAGATTTAATTTCACAATTTCGTCATAGCATCGGTGTTCCAACTATATAAATACGATTATGGTTTTTTTTATATGATATCGCCGCGTCCGGCTTCCATACCTACCACTACTGGTCGGCTATCCCCATGAACTGAGTAGGTAATATATTTTTAATGGTTCTGTAGTTACACGCTCCGGTAAGAGTTAGCACTGTTGGACAGGTGGGAGAGGGCTTTGGCATAGTGGTTAGAGGCCTTTGCCTTTCAGTCGCGAGAAGACACGGCCTTTCAAAGCCGGCCTTGGACAGGGTCGAACTGGGCCGAGTTGATTCCCTCACCATTACTGCTTATGGGAGAAGTTACCATGTAAGATGAGTTTACAATATAAAAAAGCTACGACATAGCAATTAAAATCAGGTCACGGACAAGGGGATGTTGATAAATGGTCACACGTAATCTGAAAATTTCAACACGTAATATTCTAATGAACAACTTTGGTTTGCAGGAGGTAGAACACATGATTGATTGGAACCCTTGGTTAAATGTGGCAATGAATTTTGTAAAGGTGTGATCAATTTTCAAAAAATTCTGTGCTTTATGATATATAAGAGGATACACATGCGGTTGAAAAATACTTCTCTCGATCTGTGTCACCACAGAGTAAGTTCCTCAGTTCCAACTTTTCCACCCCTGAGGCTGAACGCGGTCATACATAAAAGTAAGATATTCTTAAGCATGGTGTAACATTCATCGAGTGCCCGGCGTTGTCGTATTTAAGAAATTTCAGAAGCAGGCTTTCGAGTTAAGGGGTGAAAACGAGTAGAGGCAGAGGAAACCACCGTACTGAGACTTTGGCATGACAAAAACCTACTCATGTGAAACCGCAGCCGAGTCCGTCGAGGCTTCTAAGAAAAACTATACAGTTTAGATAATTTCAAAAACAATAGAAGGAATGTTAATAAGGAAAAGACATGACTATGTTCTTTCCATACTTATTCATAGACTGATAACCTGGAGCAGGACAGTGTTGACTAAATGACGTCACAGAACATGTTCGCGGCTAGCCAATGATATGAGGGTGATCATTGGTGGAAAAATAGAAGTTGCGGAAGTAGGTGTAAGTGTCGTGAGGAGTTGACCAACTGTCATCGCTCCCACCGAAAAACGTGGAGAAAAACATGCCGGTGACCTCCACGGAACTCTCGTGGCGGAACAGAAGGTTCCTGAACTCAAACACTTTGTGTCCGTCCACCCAGACCTTCAAATAACCGTCTCTCTTACCGATGGTGTTGAGCTGCACTTGCTGGCTCAAGGTCTGCCACTTTCCGGTCTTGTAGCGCCACTTCCCTCTGCCGAGAGAATGACCTTTATCAAAGTTGCAGATAACGTTATCATGGTCGCAGAAATCACTCTCCTGGTCATGAGGCGCGTAGAAATAGACTTCGCCGTCACCTTCCCGTCGAAACATAAATCGAGATGTAAAGCAATGATCGGAGTCACGGCCGCCCGAACACGTTCTCGTCGTCCCGCCCATCAAGCCGGGCAATTTGCCACCTTTGACGAAGTCGAAGTTCTTGGCGAAATAAACGTCGTATGTCAGAGTCATCGACGTTCTTTGGTGAATGGGGTAGGCGTAGAACTGGGCCCCTCCACGCGGGTGATGCCCTGGGTTACGTGTGCCTTAAAGTGTAAATGGAAAACCTTTCATCAATACACACCACCTACTGTAATCTTGATTTCCGGTCGGTAACTTGATACATGACCTTGTTTCCTAGATCAAAGAATTCCTTCGCTCACAACGTGAGAAAGCAATTTTTGGAATAATAGCCATAACAAACTGCACATTTTTTAAAGAAAAAGATGTGAAATTTTCGTAATTATTTTTGTTCTCACAACAAACACCAAAATATCTTAATTATGCTATATAACTTGCCCTTTTAAAAAATATTCTTCATAATTTTCTTTCGTAAACGTAAGAGACATACACAACTTACGCTTATATTCTTCTTTACTGGTGTTTAACTTCGCAGTCTAAAATATTTAACTTTATATACCACGATAGTCATATTTATGAGTAGAGAAAATGAACTACTCCGAGTAAAACCACTGTTTTTAGCCAGGTAGATATCAAACCTCCTGACTCAAAGCCAAACAAGATACAAAACAAACGAAGATATAATCGGTTAGGATACCTTTTGGATAGAAAACTCTCAAAACCTTTTCATGTCCACCGGCTGGATCATCAACCAATTTCATGTTTTCCTCCCCATAAGACTTAATTGCTTTGAAGTCTTTCAGAATATCACTGGATGGAAAATGTGTCATCGACCAGAGAACTTCGCCTATAGGTAAAAACGAAATGGAGTCAGCAAGAGTTAGAGACGATATTGTGTCAGCAAGAGTTAGAAAGGAGATTTAACAACTGTTATAGGGGAGATGAAGTCAGCAGGCCTTACAGGTTAGATCGTGTCAGCAAGAGTGAGAATGAAGGAATGAATGATTATGGCTTAACGCCACATCGGCAATATCTCAGCCATATCGTGGCGAGAACAAGCAAGAGTGAGAAGGCCGGTGGATTTGCCAACAGTTAGAAGTAAGATGAAGTCAGTAAGCCTCAGAGATGAAATGGAGTTCGCAAACTTTAGCGGTTAGATCGTGTCAGCAAGAGTTGGATAGTCATAACAGCGGGATACAGTCGTATATGACGTCTCTAGTACTGTAATATGCACACCTGTTCCACTTTGGTATGGAGTATTTAGTCCCACGAGTTAACAAACATTGTGTTTATCAGTGGTTATTTTCATATAAATGAAGGTTACGATTGCCACTGGCGGGCTGGGACGTTTGCAGGGTTACTTGTCAAGGGGTCTCCGAATTGTTGAACTAGTGTTCTTACCTGAGGTGAAGGTCACGGAGAGCAGCACGAACAACCCTGTTTTCATACGCCCACTCATGATGTCTGCACAAAACAACAGCAACAAAGTGCGTCATATAGCCTGACACCGTTTCAAACTATAAGTAGATCAGATCTACTAAACATAAAAAATACACAAAGGTGACCTCTGGACATACGTTTTATTGGCCGACGTCTTCTGCATGAGGAAAATTGCTTTCATTTGGGTCAGAGATACATGTTGAAAAGGCGAAATTGGATTCATTTGGAATTAAAAGCGAATGTAATAAATAAATACATTGCTTCATGGAAACCGGTTGAGGTTTCAAGTGTGAAAGGACGAAACAGCGGTAGGACGAGGCGAGACTGAAATAGGGCGTGACAAAGGTACGAAAGGTCGAAGCTAAAATACCAAAGCACAGAACAAAAGGAGGACGTGTTTCAAGTCTCCTTCTTTCGTACTTTTACTATGTCGTTCGCTTGACTTTTCCTTTACGTTTAACATACGAAAGGGCGAGACCCAAAAAGGATGGTGCCTGTTAGCGCTGTTATGAAAAAAACCCCAAAAAACAAAGAGTGGTCTTGGTGAGGTCGCGGAAGGTGCGTTCAAAACTGTACACTATCATCCAGCATAAAAAAGTGTGTGTAAACATGGAGCCCTTGGCAGGATCATTGGCTACAGCGTTGCATTCATCACAACCATCTGGCTGCTCCTTATGAAGGTTCGCATCCGTGTACCTGGCGAATTGCATGGATTTTTTCCTCTAAGTCAGGTTTTTTCAGCTCTTTAACACTCAACCCTTTCGCGTGAATTAAAAAATCAGGGGTATGGTGTCCCACACTAAAAGAGCAAACACAGCTGTATACTCTTTAAATTCATCAGTAGATTTACTTCATTAAGGGTGTCAAATCAAAATCTTCAAATGATAGGCAAAGCCTGCAAATAAGTGCCCGACATGTTTGAAAACACTCCTTTGTTCGAAGTGGTATGATCCATGTGATATTTGCCCAGTGCTATAAAACATGGAAAACATGGTCATACCACTTTGCCTAAAGGGATGTTTTTACAAATGCCAGGCGCCTATTGGTAGACTCGTAGGGGCTGTAAGAAAAAGCAAAGAAAAATCTGCACACTGGCACCATGAGAGAGTTACGAATCCACCTTTTTTCAAATTAATCCAATAAGTTCATTAAAATTAGCGGGGAGAGGGGGGAGAAAGGCGTCTATATACCTCCGTCAGTTACTTCGTCTACAATGATATGAAAGCATAAACGGTAAGCCAACAGCCAGTCACGGGGTGATTCGTCCCTGATCATGACAATGTGGAGCATCCCACCTACCTGCTAAACGACCGGTTTTCCGACGTGTGCCCTCAATCGGATTGGAAGGCGTTTTATTGCTCACAGTCAAACAGTAACTGTGTCAGATATAAGATAATAAACGGCCCCAGTTATGATGTTTTTTTTAAATAAAGTGTCTTACTTTGGCATGATATAGGTAGGCGATCAAGGATAAATACACTGATATAGATGTACTACGAGTTTGATTTCTTCTGTCAGTGAAAATTATGACAACGTGAGCGGCGGAACCGCCCCGAGCACCCCGATCTTGGTCCGGCCAGTAATTCCCCCCCCCCCAAAAAAGAAAAAAAAATTGAAAAAGAAACAGAAGCAGAACAACAGTGAAGACAAATTATCCAGCACTAATAGATAAATAGAGATTGTGTTTTTTTACTCCAAATGCGTATCAAGTCAATAACTTACACCGTGTATTTATGACTCTGACGTTGTGGTAGGCCTACTATATTTTGAAAGTTTGCGTGCAGGCTGCTGCCCATGAAACGAACTATATAATAGTAATGTAGTATATTGAAAAGGCAGAACGAGTCGGACAACCGGGCTTCTAAGGGCTGGTATTCTGCCGTCAGAAACAGTCTCATACAGTGACACAGGTTTGCATTGTGTGGACGCATGAGTGTCACACAATTAGTTGAAATAATTACGTTGGGATAATTGCTTGCCGATCGATTTAGGCTATCAGTACATTCCAAAGACTGATTGCTTATAGTCTGAGAGTTCAACGAATTGACTGACTGCAGTTTTCATATCAATGTTGTCTGTATAATCCTCATTAACATGCAGCAAGACCTTGAGGTTATTTAACCTAGACTGTGTCATGGTGGACCGCAGGTGTTTTTGGGACCACGGAGAGCAGAGAAAGGCCTTTCGCTTGTTGCATTTGTGGCATTCGCATAACAAGGATCAGACAAAATACAATGCAAACCTCAGAGAAAAAGGTCCTCTCATGGTGTGACATAACAGAAAAGAGGGAAATCAGAGACTTCAAATCAACAGGCGAGTCTTCCCGTTCGGCAAATTTTACAGAAAGTATATCTAACTGAGAACTTAGTCTCTCTTTATCAAAATATGATGTGTAGAATGCTGCCACGGCTTCGGTTGCTGACTGTACTCTTTATTATTGCAGGCATTCAGAAGAAGATCCTGAAGATTTCTATATTGTCAGAACCCCAGCTGGTCAAAAATGTCTTGAATTGCATTAATGATACTATCAAGAGCATCAAAGTACTGTTGCCTGTGGACCATTCGCGGCGTCTGAGGGAAATGCTCTGCCTCTTCGCCAACGTCGTATCGTGATGGTGTCTTGCGTTTGCGCGGTAACACGGGATCTTCTGCGTCACGTGCTTTCGCGTTTTGGAGAATCTTCTCGTGAAACAGGTCAAAATCTCGGTTTTGCCTTATTTTCAGAAGGGTTTTAACAGTCAAAGGTGCAATTTCTTGACCTGCTGCTGACTTTGTAATGTTTTACCAAGATTATCGGAGTGCTTAAGAGTAAGGTGTGAGAGTGATATTTCCCAGAAAAGATGGTATATTTTCACTTGTGACTGCACTCCAATAATCCTGGCTTCCCCTTCAGTGTCTGTCGCACATCGTAATGCCTCCTCCCATAGATTAAATAAAACCTCACAGTTATCAAGAATGTTCCCCAGTGAATTTGCACGAACAGCCCAGCGCGTAGGACAAAGTATTCTAACTCAAGGTGTATCGGGTTAAATAATAGTTATCAGGTTATCAAACCATGCTTCACGCCTGGATGAGTACTTGATCAATTTCGTGCGTAACTGCGAAAGCGCCTTTAGTAGCTTTTACCTCCTTGATGGTGTCGTTGCACGCAAGTTTTAATGAGTGGCCTGAACAGTGTGTGCACAACGTTTTCGGTTCCAACTCCTCTAACCTGACAGCCACGATGGATTTTCTCAAACTCATATTGCTCGCGCCCTCATAACATTGCCCTCTGCATTTTCCTATTGATACATTCATTCTACAAATAAAGTCCAGAATTACTTGTACCAAAGTTTCAGCAGAGATGTCATCTACTTTGTAAGCCCCAAGGAAATCTTCGGACAATAAAATCCGCTTCTACCTACCTAAAAACTAGTACGATCTATTAATGATTGGAATGAATAAATGAATGATTATGCCTTAACGCTGCATCGGCAATATCTCAACCATATCGTGGGGAGAACAAGGTGGAACCACGAGACAGTTCAGGTTTTGGATAGTGACATGAGAACATTAAAAACAAACCAAAAACGTATGGACATGATTAAAATCAGGTAAGAAAACCAAAACACCTAAAAGTCGAAAACCAGCATATTAAGGAAGTTGTGTGACGAGTATGTATGAAAATAAATATTATATTTTATGTTACAGGTCAATGGCCCTCAAATATTTTATGATAGCGTCGCCAGCCATGCTGTCAAACAAATCATATATGGAGTTTACTGTGTAGAATCTTTGCCGCACATGGGCAAAGTCTACACACTTAACCAGGATATGTTTGATGCCGTATTCAGCATCACATCCAACACACTCCGGAGCACTGCTCCCATCCAGGATAAAATTGTGTGTTAGACGAGAATGCCCAACACGGCATCTTGTTAAAACCACTTGGTCTCTACGAGACATACCCAGTGTATAAGAGTTACGGCCAATGACAGGGTGAATAGCGTACAGTTTATTACACACCTGCACGTCCCATTCATCCTGCCAAAGGCGACGAATATACTTGAGAATATTACATTTAAAATCAGTATACGGGATGTTAACTTTTGATACGGATTTATTTAGGGCAGCCTTTCCCTCCCTCTCCACGACTGTGTTTCCATGGATACCAGTATGGCTTGGTATCCAACAGAATATAATATCTTTGCCTCTTTTAATCAATTTTCTATCTAAGGCTAAAATATCCAGAATAACCGGGTTATTGAATCTATTATTCTGCATTGCCAAAAGGCAGGAGAGCGAATCACTGCATATCATTGCCCTCTGGGCACGCCCAGAGGAAACATATGATAAGGCCAGGAGTTTAGCCCTGGCTTCTGCAGAAAAGATAGACGATGAAGACGGAAGACGAAGAGAAGAGACCCGCTGTTCTAAGAAAGCCGCAGTCGCAACCCTGTCCCCATCCTTCGAACCGTCAGTGTATATAAATTTCTAATTTGGATAATCAGCCTTAATTTCAGCGAAAGCTTGTTGAATTATGAGAGGATTTGTATATTAGTTTAGGTTGTGGAAGAAGCCAGGGAGGAGATTCCGGAAAAGATAGCGGAGCTATCTGCTCTAGCTTGATGTTAGCTCCCACAACATGGTCGCGTATACGAAGACCGAACGGAGGGATCTTGTTAGGACATTTAGTATATTTGTCTACATATGATGCATTGAAAACACAGTCGTAGGCAGGGTTTGTTGGGTGAGCTTCAAGCTTTGTTGCATATTGAAGGCTGAGTTTAATACGTCGGTTATGTAAAGCAGGCGCATTGGCTTCCACGTATAAACTCTCTACTGGTGAAGTTCTAAAGGCACCAAGGCTGAGCCTCAGGCCTTGGTGATGGACCGGATCCAACATTTTAAGATATGATTTCCTAGCGGAACCATAAATGATGGACCCATAGTCTAATTTCGACCTCACCAGAGAACGATATAAATTGAGTAAAACAGATCGGTCAGCACCCCAATCGGTGCTAGACACGACCTGAATTATATCCAGAAGCCTTTATACATTTAGCTTTAAGCGTTTTTATGTGAGGTATAAAAGATAGTTTCCTATCGAATATAACTCCTAAAAATTTATTTTCCCCAACAATCTTCACTGGTTCACCACAAAATTTAAGCTCAGGGTCTAGATGAAGTTTTGCGTTATTACAGAAATGCATACCCACGGTTTCAGAAGTAGAAAATCTAAAACCATTGGTAACTGCTCATTTCTCGATGTTATTGAGACAAAGCTGCAGTTGCCGCTCGATGTTATTCATATTTTTCGCCCGGTAGCATATCAGAAAATCATCTACATATAAACAACCTGTACCAAATGTTAATGTTTGGGCCAAGCTATTAATTTTTATGCTAAATAGTGTTGGTGAAAGGATACTGCCCTGGGTTACACCCATCTCTTGCTCATAAGAGTCCGAAAGAGTGGACCCCACCCGTACTTTAAACTGACGATTTGATAAAAATTTGGACATAAATATAGGTAATCGACCTTTAAGGCCCATATCCGCGAGGTCTTTTAAAATGCCATATTCCCATGTGGTGTCGTAGGCCTTTTCAAGGTCAAAAAATACTGACACCACATGTTCATTATTAATAACACCATCGCGAATGAAACTTTCAAGTCGAACAAGGTGATCCACTGTGGATCTACCTTGACGAAAACCACATTGGATATTAGATAGTAATTTGTTGGTTTCGAGAAACCAAACAAGCCTATCATTTAACATCCGTTCCATAGTCTCACAGACGCAACTGGTAAGAGCTATGGGACGGTAATTATTTGGATCAGTATGATCCTTATCCGGTTTGGGAACCGGGATAATACATGCCTCCTTCCATGAGAGTGGAAAATTACCAGTTATCCAAATATTATTCAGCTGGTCCAAGAGAGTCTCAAGTGGTTCAGCTGGTAAATGGTTCAGAAATTTATAATATACATTATCAGGACCACATGCAGTATCATGTGCCTTTCTCAGTGCAGTTTTTAGTTCATCGATATTAAAAGGACGATTATAATCTTCTAAGGTTTTAGAAGAAAAGGGCAATTTCATTTTCTCCTTCTGGTTTTTGATATGCTGAAATTCTGAAGAATAATTCTCAGAAGAAGATTTTTTAGCAATTGACTGCGCTAATTTATTAGCTATATCGGATGGAGAAGTTAGTATATTATCTCCATCTTTCAAGTGCTGGGAATAGAGTGTGCATATTAAGGCCATCTATTTGAGTATACCCCATGTGGAATCCTTGGTGTCTTTCCTGCTGGGTATCCCCAGGTTCAGGCATCGCCCTTGTTGGCACTCCGTGGTGGGTGGGGAACACGTGCGGTGAATCCCTAATTATTTATTATGAATCGTCTAAATCTTTCAAAACATGTCTCCAATATTCGACCGTCTCAGCCAATCTCAGGTATTGCTAAAAAGAGAAAGCTGGAAGCTTTACCACATCCTCTAGACACATGGCAAAGGAGAATGTAAAAATAAACTGGTTTGTTTCCGATGCTGCAGTGAAGGTCATGGTGGTTTTGACTGGAGCAGCACAGTTAAGTGCTGCAATTGCGGCCGAGATGACATGGCCTGCTCTAAAGACTGTCCTCTTTTCATTAAAGAAAAACAAATATTCAATTTAAAAATTAAAAACATTTCCTATCAGGAAGCCCGCAAATTGGCCTCACTTTCAAGTACGCCACCGTAGACTTCGTTTGCCTATGTAGTCAAGCGAGCGGAAACATCTGTTGCAACTCAAACTTCCTTGACTTGGCCCAGTGGAAACGACAAACCTAGTCCGATCACTGTGGAACCTTCAGCTCAACCTGCCCGGAACTTTTTTCAACCCACAACATCTCAGTACAAGAAATAAAAAAGGTAAACAATGCAGAAAAAAATGGCATACCTGAATCTCAGCCCTCTAAAAATGATAATAACCAAAACAAATCCAAAAACAAAGTTCAAAGTAATATTAAAACCAGTAAACCGAGTGGCCCAACAGAACGTCTGTCTAAGGCCACTCGAGATCCTGTCCAAACATTTAACAGGTTTGGATCGTTGGAGGACGTTGTCCCTATAACATCAGATGCGGATGTGATGGATACATCACCCGCACCAGGGAGATCTTTCAGCCGATCTCCAAGGAAGGGTCGTCCTCGATCCAAACATAAAGATAAATCTCCTATACGCCTACCTCCGTAATGTCTACATACGACAAAATTATACAGTGGAATTGTCCAGGTCTTAAGGTTAATTTATTTGAAATAACACAGCTGGTCCAATCATTAAATCCTATTGCCCTTTGTCTTCAGGAAACTCACCTGACGACACCTCACAAAGATAAAATAACTCTTAAAAATTATTCACTTTATAGTACATTTTGTCACGAAGAAGAGTGAGCTGCAGGCGGCTCCTCTATCTTCATAAATAACAACATTATCCACAGTTCTGTTGCCCTGAATACAGAACTTCAGGCTGTATCCGTTCGTGTCTCATTGTCTAAGACAAGGAAGAACTGTGTTATTTCAATGATGGTTCTAATACTTATTTATAACCGGGTATTGGCATCTATTCTGCTATCGATCTCACTATCACCGATCCATCACTTCTCCTGGATTTTTCTTGGAGAGTGCATAAGGATCTTTGTGGTAGTGACCATTTTCCTATTATCCTAGAGCATGTCACTTCTAATTCTTTAGAATGTGTAGCTAGGTGGAAGTTCGATAAAGCAGATTGGATGGCATTTGAGATGTTCTGTGAGGCTGATATCACTCCACAGACTCTCAATGCAGCAGATGACCCTAAATTTAAATTTATTGAGCTTATATTACGAGCTGCAGATAGAACCATCCCTAAGACCTCGACCAGTCCAAAATCCAAAAGTAAACCCTGGTACGACAATCACTGTCGTAAAGCCATAAAGGACCGTAAAAGGGCTGAACGCAAGTTCAACCATTGTCCTACAGATAAAAATTTAAACCATGTTCGTATTCTTGGAGCTAAGGCCCGTCGATTACTCAAGTCCAAGAGACGATCTTGTTGGCGGAACTTCGTTTCAGGCATTACGTCCAAAACACCTATGCGTAAGGTCTGGAATATGGTTCAGAACTTAAGGGCAAAAACAATAAAGCAAAAGTCCAGCACTTGAAAGATGGAGATAATATACTAACTTCTCCATCCGATATAGCTAATAAATTAGCGCAGTCAATTGCTAAAAAATCTTCTTCTGAGAATTATTCTTCAGAATTTCAGCATATCAAAAACCAGAAGGAGAAAATGAAATTGCCCTTTTCTTCTAAAACCTTAGAAGATTATAATCGTCCTTTTAATATCGATGAACTAAAAACTGCACTGAGAAAGGCACATGATACTGCATGTGGTCCTGATAATGTATATTATAAATTTCTGAACCATTTACCAGCTGAACCACTTGAGACTCTCTTGGACTTATTGAACGATATGTGGATAACTGGTAATTTTCCACCCTCATGGAGGGAGGCATGTATTATCCCGGTTCCCAAACCGGGTAAGGATCATACTGATCCAAATAATTACCGTCCCATAGCTCTTACCAGTTGCGTCTGTGAGACTATGGAACGGATGATAAATGATAGACTTGTTTAGTTTCTTGAAACCAACAAATTACTATCTAATATCCAATGTGATTTTCGTCAAGGTAGATCCACAGTGGATCACCTTGTTCGACTTGAAAGTGTCATTCGAGATGGTGTTATTAATAATGAACATGTGGTGTCAATATATTTTGACCTTGAAAAGGCCTACGACACCACATGGGAATATGGCATTTTAAAAGACCTCGCGGATATGGGCCTTAAAGGTCAATTACCTATATTTATATCCAAATTTTTATCAAATCGTCAGTTTAAGGTACGGGTGGGGTCCACTCTTTCGGACTCTTATGAGCAAGAGATGGGTGTAACCCAGGGCAGTATCCTTTCACCTACACTGTTCAGCATAAAAATTAATAGCTTGGCCCAAACATTAACATTTGGTACAGGTTGTTTATATGTAGATGATTTTCTGATATGCTACCGGGCGAAAAATATGAATAACATCGAGCGGCAACTGCAGCTTTGTCTCAATAACATCGAGAAATGGGCAGTTGCCAATGGTTTTAGATTTTCTACGTCTAAAACCGTGGGTATGCATTTCTGTAATAAACGCAAACTTCATCTAGACCCTGAGCTTAAATTTTGTGGTGAACCAGTGAAGATTGTTGGGGAAAATAAATTTTTAGGAGTTATATTCGATAGGAAACTATCTTTTATACCTCACATAAAAACGCTTAAAGCTAAATGTATAAAGGCTCTGGATATAATTCAGGTCGTGTCTAGCACCGATTGGGGTGCTGACCGATCTGTTTTACTCACTTTATATCGTTCTCTGGTGAGGTCGAAATTGGACTATGGGTCCATCATTTATGGTTTAGGAAATCATATCTTAAAATGTTGGATCCGGTCCATCACCAAGGTCTGCGGCTCAGCCGTTCGGTCTTCGTATACGGGACCATGTTGTGGAAGCTAACATCAAGCTAGAGGAGATAGCTCCGCTATCTTTACCGGAGTCTCCTCCCTGGCTTCTTGCACAAGCTAAACTAATTTTTGATCTACGTCAACATAATAAATCGAATACAGATCCTCTTGTAATTCAGCAAATTTTTGCTGAAATTAAGGCTAATTATCCAAATTATAAATTTATATACACCGATGGGTCGAAGGATGGGGACAGGGTTGCGGCTGCGGCTTTCTTAGAACAGCGGGTCTCTTCTCTTCGTCTTCCGTCTTCGTCGTCTATCTTTTCTGCAGAAGCCAGGGCTATACTCCTGGCCTTATCATATGTTTCCTCTGGGCGTGCCCAGAGGGCAATGGTATGTAGTGACTCGCTCTCCTGCCTTTTGGCAATGCAGAATAATAAATTGAAAAACCCGCTTATTCTGCAAATTTTAGCCTTACATAGAAAATTGATTAAAAGAGGCAAAGATATTATATTCCGTTGGATACCACGCCATGTTGGTATCCATGGAAACACAGTCGTGGAGAGGGAGGCAAAGGCTGCCCTAAATAAATCCGTATCAAAAGGTAAAATCCCATACACTGATTTTAAATCTAACATTCTTAAGTATATTCGTCGCCTTTGGCAGGATGAATGGGACGTGCAGGTGTGTAATAAACTGTACGCTATTCACCCTGTCATTGGCCGTAACTCTTATACACTGGGTATGTCTCGTAGAGACCAAGTGGTTTTAACAAGATGCCGTGTTGGGCATTCTCGTCTAACACACAATTTTATCCTGGATGGGAGCAGTGCTCCCGAGTGTGTTGGATGTGATGCTGAATACGGCATCAAACATATCCTGGTCGACTGTTTAAACTTTGCCCATGTAAGGCAAAGATTCTACACAGTAAACTCCATATATGATTTGTTTGACAGCATGGCTGGCGACGCTGTCATAAAATATTTGAAGGCCATTGGCCTGTATCATAAAATATAAATTGTATTTTCATACATACTCGTCACAAAACTTCCTTAATATGCTGGTTTTCGAGTTTTCGAGGTTTTCTTACCTGATTTTAATCATGTCCATACGTTTTTGGTTTGTTTTTAATGTTCTCATGTCACTATCGAAAACCTGGACTGTCTCGTGGTTCCACCTTGTTCTCGCCACGATATGGCTGAGATATTGCCGATGTGGCGTTAAGCCATAATCATTGATTCATTCCAACTTTTCCACCCCTGAGGCTGAACGCGGTCATACATAAAAGTAAGATATTCTTAAGCATGGTGTAACATTCATCGAGTGCCCGGCGTTGTCGTATTTAAGAAATTTCAGAAGCAGGCTTTCGAGTTAAGGGGTGAAAACGAGTAGAGGCAGAGGAAATCACCGTACCGAGACTTTGGCATGACAAAAACCTACTCATGTGAAGCCGCAGCCGAGTCTGTCGTGGCTTCTAAGAAAAACTATACAATCTAGATATTTTCAAAAACAATAGAAGGAATGTTAATAAGGAAAAGACATGACTATCTTCTTTCCAAATTTATTCATAGACTGAAAACTGGAGCAGGATAGTGTTGACAAAAGGACGTCACAGAACATGTTCGCGGCTAGCCAATGATATGAGGGTGATCATTGCTGGAAAAGTAGAAGATTCTGAAGTAGGTGTAAGTGCCGTGAGGAGTTGACCAACTGTCATCGCTCCCACCGAAAAACGTGGAGAAAAACATGCCGGTGACCTCCACGGAACTCTCGTGGCGGAACAGAAGGTTCCTGAACTCAAACACTTTGTGTCCGTCCACCCAGACCTTCAAATAACCGTCTCTCTTACCGATGGTGTTGAGCTGCACTTGCTGGCTCAAGGTCTGCCACTTTCCGGTCTTGTAGCGCCACTTCCCTCTGCCGAGAGAATGACCTTTATCAAAGTTGCAGATAACGTTATCATGGTCGCAGAAATCACTCTCCTGGTCATGAGGAAAACCTTTCATCAATACACACCACCTACTGTAATCTTGATTTCTGGTCGGTAACTTGATACATGACCTTGTTTCCTAGATCAAAGAATTCCTTCGCTCACAACGTGCTAAAGGAATTTTTGAACAATAGCCATAACAAACTGCACATTTTTTAAAGAACAAGATGTGAAATTTTCGTAATTATTTTTGTTCTCACAACAAACACTAAAATATCTTAATTATGCTATATAACTTGCCCTTTTAAAAAAATATTCTTCATAATTTTCTTTCGTAAACGTAAGAGACATACACAACTTACGCTTTCATTCTTCTTTACTGGTGTTTAACTTCGCAGTCTAAAATATTTAACTTTATATACCACGATAGTCATATTTATGAGTAGAGAAAATGAACTACTCCGAGTAAAGCCACTGTTTTTAGCCAGGTAGATATCAAACCTCCTGACTCAAAGCCAAACAAGATACAAAACAAACGAATATATATTCGGTTAGGATACCTTTTGGATAGAAAACTCTCAAAACCTTTTCATGTCCACCGGCTGGATCATCAACCAATTTCATGTTTTCCTCCCCATAAGACTTAATTGCTTCGAAGTCTTTCAGAATATCACTGGATGGAAAATGTGTCACCTGTAGGTAAAGAGGAAAATGGAGTCAGCAAGAGTTAGAGGCGATATTGTGTCAGGAAGAGTTAGAAGGGAGATTTAGCAACAGTTATAGGTGAGATGAAGTCAGCAGGCCTTACAGGTTAGATCGTGTCAGCAAGAGTGAGAGGGAAGATGGATTTACCAACAGTTAGAGCTAAGATGAAGTCAGCAAGCCTCAGAGATGAAATGGAGTTCGCAAGGTTGAGAGGTTAGATCGTGTCAGCAAGTGTTGGATAGTCATAACAGCGGAATACAGTCGTATGTGACGTCTCTAGTACTGTAATATGCACACCTGTTCCACTTTGATAAGGAGTATTTAGTCCCACGAGTTAACAAACATTGTGTTTATCAGTGGTTATTTTCATATAAATGAAGGTGACAATTGCCACTGGCGGGCTGGGACGTTTGCAGAGTTACTTGTCTAGGGGTCTCCGAATTGTTGAACTAGTGTTCTTACCTGAGGTGAAGGTCACGGAGAGCAGCACGAACAACCCTGTTTTCATACGCCCACACTTGATGTCTGCACAAAACAACAGCAATAAAGTGCGTCATATAGCCTGACACCGTTTCAAACTGTAAGTAGATCAGATCTACCAAACATAAAAAATACATAAAGGTGATCTCTGCACATACGTTTTATTGGCCGACGTCTTCTCCACGAGAAAAATTACTTTCAACTGGGTCAGGAATACATGGTGAAAAGAAAAAATTGGGTTGATTTCGAATCAACAACGAATGTAATAAATAAATACATTGCTTCATGGAAAACGGTTGCGGTTATGCGTGCTTTCTTCCTTTGAATTTTGATCATAAAATTGTGAAAAGACGAAACAGCGGTAGGTACTACGAGTTTACAGGCCGGTATACTGTAATTGTCGTCTGGGGTAAAGCATAGGGGGCAGAATCGTTTGAGTGTCATTTATATCACATATATGTAAGAATGTATATAACTGAATGGTCTCCAACATAAGCCTATTGCGATTGGAATATTTTCCCATGTTTTGTATCCAGTTATGTAAGTTGGGGCTTCTTCCCGCGACATTAAACTTATATACCTTGTTACATACATTTGGTATAAATAGCATTCAGACGATTCTGCCATCTGTGGACAAAAGTCAGAGAGTGTATGTCACAAGTATAATATTTCCAATCGTTCACTGCTCTATGGAATCTGGACCGAGAATCACGAAGTTGTCGTAGGCTGTAGTCGGGCTGTATCTTCACTTGCCCCATTATTCCTGAGACTGTACCTTCACTTATCCCATTATTCCTGAATTTGGATTTGAACTTGAACTCAAAATTTAAAATTTTGTTAAGAAGTTGTACGACATATCTACGTACTCACATAAAAAAAATTCTTAGGTAAATCACAATTTTAACGCCGCAAAACGTTTTGATGTTAAGGTTTAAGCCAATCTGATTTAAGTGCAAATCAGCTTCGTGACTGGCGTGACCTAGCAGAGGTCAGGTCAGCTTGGCAGAGTCTGACCTTCGACCGCAGGATTCGTGGCTCTGATGTATAAAACTGATAACGATAATATGGTAACTGACCAAAGACCTAAATCCATTACACAACCTTCAAAGTGCTCACGTTACAGCATTTTCTTTGTACAGCCACTTAGCACTAAGCATGATGCAAATGAGACCATTCTTGTAATTTGACTTTCAACATCATCTTGGAACCAGACGATTTCTTCTGTCAGTGAAAATCATGGCATTTATTCTGCCGATCGATTTAGGCTATCAGTACTTTCCAAAGATTGATTGCTTATAGTCTGAGAGTTCAACGAACTGATTGACTGCAGTTTTCATATCAGTGTTGTCTGTATAATCCTTATGAGCATGCAAGACCTTCAGGTCATTTAACCTAGACTGTCATGGTGGACCGCAGGTTTGTTTTTAGCCCATGGAGAGCAGAGAAAGACCTTTCACTTGTTGCATTTGTGGCATTTGCATAACAGGGATCAGACAAAATACAATGCAAACCTCGGAGAAAAAGGTCCTCTCATGGTGTGACATAACTGAAAGGAGCCAAATCAGAGACTTCAAATCAACAGGCGAGTCTTCCCGTTTGGAAAATTTTACAGAAAGTATATCTCACTGAGTACTTAGTCTCTCTTTATCAAAATATGATGTGTAGAATGCTGGCACGATTTCGGTTGCTGACTGTGCTCTATTATTGCAGGCATTCAGAAGGAGATCCTGAAGATTTCTATATTGTCGGAACACCGGCTGATCAAACCTGTCTTGAATTGCATTATCAAGAGCATCAAAGTACTGTTGCCTGTGGACCTTTCACAGCGTCTGAGGGAAATGCTCTGCCTCTTCGTCAAGTTCGTATCGTGATGGTGTCTTGCGTTTGCGCGGTAACACGGGATCTTCTGCGTCACGTGCTTTCGCGTTTTGGAGAATCTTCTCGTAAAACAGGTCAAAATCTTATTTTCAGAAGGGTTTTAACAGTCAAAGAAGCAATTTCTTGACCTACTGCTGCTGACAGATTTGCACTTTGTAATGTTTTACTAATATTATCGGAGTGCTTAAGAATGAGGTGTGAGAGTGATATTTCCCAGAAAAGATGGAATTTTTTCACTTGTGACTCCAATAATCCTGACTTCCCCATCAGTGCCTGTAGCACATTGTAATGCCTCCTCCCATAGATTAAATAAAACCTCACAGTTATCAAGAATGTTCCCCAGTGAATTTGCACGAACAGCCCAGCGCGTAGGACAAAGTACTCTACCTCAAGGTGTATTGGGTTAAATACTAGTTTTCAGGTTATTAAACAATGCTTCACGCCTGGGTGAGTATTTGATCAATTTACAAATTTCGTGCGCAACTGCGAAAGCGTCTTTAGTAGCTTTTACCTCCTTGATGGTGTCGTTGCACGCAAGATTTAATGAGTGGCCATAACAGTGTGTGAACAACGCTTTCGGTTCCAACACCTATAACCCGACAGCCACGCCGGATTTTCTCCCACTCATATTGCTCGCGCCATCATAACATTGCCCTCTGCATTTTCCTATTGATACATTCATTCTACAAATAAAGTCCAAAATTACTTGTACCAAAGTTTCAGCAGAGATGTCATCTACTTTGTAAGCCCCAAGGAAATCTTCGTGGACAATAAAATCCTCCTCTACCCACCTCAAAACCAGTACGATCTATTAATGATTGGAAACGTCAGCTAACTCATCTACCATTATGTAGTAATTGTAGCGATGAATGCATTCAGAATTTCATTTCGGACATGTCTTGAAAGAACACGAATCATTTCATTCTGAATGTCATGTGATACATATGTTTTTGATTTCATTTTTAACCACTGTAGAAAGGATGGGTCGTCATTTCCACGCAAAATCAGAAGCTGCGTGAGGTTTCCATCGTCTTCATCTGCAGCAGCACTGCTCCCACAGAAAGGTAAACCTTCTCGACATAAATGACGTATATTTTCAAATATTTTATATATAATGCGTCTATTTTCCGCCTTTTCTTCATCATGCGCTTTAACTTGGGGTTCGCAAATATCTCTAATAGTTGCTGGTAAGGTAATGAGGCGTTAAACGGCTTCTTTATGACACTTGCTTCGTGTTCTCTAAATACGCCATGTGTTTTTTTTCCAGTCGCTGAAACCTTTACATATGAAAGTGGGCTCAGCCTTACTACTGGAGGATAACCTTGACGAAAAAGTTGCGTTTTGGTACACAAAACAGAAAGCTAATTCGGTATTTTCTGCGCCACTGGGCACCGATATGTGAATCAATAATAAGAATTCAGCACTTTATATATCTTAATGTAGTCCCTAATTTTAGATGCCAGAAATCTCTTTCAACGTCTCTGCGGGCGTCTAGCGAGATGGACTGAGATAGTCGCGGCCCCTGAACAACCCGTACAAGCGTTCAAATCGTACGTTGAATGCACACCCAAAGAACAAGAATTGTAAACACCAATCACACAATTATACAGGTCATCAATCAGTTATAAGCTGAAGTGTCCATAGTTACATCACAAATTAACACACTGATCAAGCACAAGATCAATTAACATAAGTCAGTATTGGCTCTAACACATACTTCTTTATTCTGGAACAAAGACTTCGGCAGTCAGATTGGATTTGCCATGTATTTCACTTTCACTGATGTATCACCCATACATAACATGTGCTCTGATATATTAGGCTTGTAATTGGGTGTGGTGGGAGATGACAACTTCCAAAAACCCAACTCCCCATATTAAACCACGGTATTTTATCTACATATAATATCCAATCATCCATTTATTTACCACTAAATATAGTGGTGTTCACTGAAAGATGCATTATTATATAGTTAGCTGCTTACCGTTTGAGATGCTGTATGTCATCTGCAAATACTGGGAAGGCTCCTCTATTTATACTCCAAAGGCCTGTGATCATGTGGCCTAAGTTAACCAATCATGTCATAGCTTTACAGATGGGCCAGATTTCGCCAACTAGTTTCCCAGAAAAAAATGCAAGACACTGTAACTATAGAACTACATATACCAAGAGCTTTTGTGTTTATGTGAGAGCGTTTTTCTTGAAGTTTAAAAGCACCAAATATTGATTAAGGAAAACTGTCTAAAGCTCTCAAAGGATCGAACAGTTTGGGTATGGCTATCCCCACTTCCACATCACGCAGTGTCAAATGCAGGCCGTAGTAGAAATTATTTCCATCAGCATGACCAAAGCCATTTTGTGTACTTAGAAATGTATTCTGAGGAGCATTATTCTCAAACAAATAAAATTCCATAAAAACACCTCATATTTACCTTGGGAAAGAAACATAAACATAGTTGAATGATGGGCTACTCCCGACTCCAAGCACTCCGCTGGGAGCGTAGGGAAATATCAAGCAAAAAATAGTCCGCAAAACATTCCGTGCATACATCAAAAACTGCTCTTCACAAAGTGAAAAATTATACTCAGTAATTGAACTGGAACATTTTACAACAATTCAGAACATGTTAAAACAACTAGTAACCTGAAAAATGAGCTGAGTTCAGAACCATATATTAACATACACTCACTCGTTGTAAACAAACAAAATGGCCGCCACGGGTGAGGAGAGAGCGAAGGCCATACTGTCTTTACGCTTTTGCTCAGGATAAACAAGATGTCAAGTCCTATAGAGGAGGTGACATGTTACTTTAGTTCTGGGGAAGCCTTAGAATATTGTCCTTCAATGCACTGTGCAATACATTGAGGAAAGGCAAGCTGAATAGTTTGTCACAGTCCCGCACGTGAAATGTACAGGTAAAACAAGCACATTTGTAGATTTGTCAAGTGAATTACAGATGATTTGGCTACAAATATATCGCACTGTTATTACCAATAGCATTATTTCTTACAATATTTTGTTGTAATTGGACGTTTACCGGTTTGCAATATTTTGTTGTTCAACAACAATGATAAATAAGCACATGTTGGATGAATTGCTCGCGGCGTGCATTAATGTCACTGTGTATAATTAACGTTCAGTCTTGCAGTTATTCGGGTGTCACGTAGGCCTATACAGTGAATAAATTCAGCATGTTTTTAGTCCACTCTGTTGAACACAGCCCGACAAAATAAAACAAAACAACCCCCCCCCCCCAAAAAGGGAATTAATATTTGTGGTATAAAAGGAGAGGAAAACAACCAGTCCCATACGCAGTGCTCAGCTCAGTAACAGATGGACGGAGAACAGTGCAGTGAGTATGACTACATTTGAAAACCGGTCAGATCATTTATCTTACCGTCATAAATGTATTGATTCAGGTAATAATTTGCATCATGAGCTGATGAGGAAAAATATAGAAAGTTTCAATTCATTAGCAGGAAAAATTACTGAAGTTTTACCTTTTACGCACATACGTACACCATATTATTTGAAGATTCCAACTGATGTCTGGTATTCCAGATTTCTTGTCAAACGTGGGATTTGAACAGGCACCACGTCCATGAGTGATATTGATTTATATACGTTAACACCTTTAACCACCAAAACACGTTGCAGTCAAACGCATATATGTCGAAATTTCCACAGGGCTGTTTTTGAAAGCACTCAACGGTATGTATCATCAGTTACGAGGAAACATCCCGACATTAGAACATGCCACACTTATTTCTACTACCTCAACTAGAAAGGACGCAAATGATTTATTTATTTACTTATTTGATTGGTGTTTTACGCCGTACTCAAGAACATTTCACTTATTTGACGGTAGTCAGCATTATATGGTGGGAGGAACGTATAGCATATGTATATTAATCACGCAAGTAATAAAGAAGTCAAGAAATTAATTAAGCGTTTGTATATAAAAAGACGAGAGCTGCCATACAGGTTAAGTTGCTTATGACTGATGTTGCCCATTAAAAAGTCCTCATGAGGTAAACACATACCGGTACTGACTGATGGAAGCATACATGTATGTGGGTCGTTATACGCTGCATAACAAAACATTTCTTCATATCATTATTTAATAATTCAGACAAATATCTCCGACATTTTAAAAACCAACGAAACGATAACTCCAGACGCATTTAGCAGGGAAAAACTTTTAACCATCATGTATAGCCATTATAGGCGACATCTCATTTACGCTTGCGTAAATGACTTTCTCCACACGTGATATACATTTGTGGGAAATCTTTCGGAAGATCCGATAACTTAAGGCATGTAACGCGGCAAAAAAAAAGTTGTCTTGAAAGTTTTTTAAACACTTCCAAAGCGCAGGTGCAAATGAACTGTTGTCGGGATAAAACGCTAGAGTACATTAAGCTTAATTTTTAATGGCATAAATCTTCAACTCATAATTTAGCTAGTGAAAAATTCAAAACTTACTGGATAACCATTGAAGTATCTTAAGAAATTGTCGCTTATCTTAAGCTTAAACTCGTCGCCAATAATATCCTGTAAATTCACTTATACTTACCACAAATCAGCTTTCGTCAGTAACACCTAACAGCATAAGCTTTACACATCTGTATATTATTTGCAAAGAAAATACAGATAATACGGAGATATTTTCTGTTCATGATGTTAAACTCCATAAGCTTGTTTTCAGCATGAGGCCTACACAATCATATTCTCGCAAGAACTCCTATAGACGAGACTAAGACGGCTCTCGCACGCTGTTAAAAGCCATACGCGCATTGATAATTCTCCACAAAAATGGGAGGGCATTTTTGAAAGTCGCCAATAAAAAAATCATAATGCTGACTTCAATGCACCTTTAGAATTTCAGGTGGAACAAAGGTAAACGATAGGCCTATATCAGAGAAGAAAAACGAATGAGACGTACACGACGTAGTCCTAATATGACGGTGCCCTGGAGTGTGACAATTACAACATACCCAATCGTTACATGAATCTAAATCACATAACGTTTGCATGTGATCGAGTGACCTTACCGCTTGACTTCTTAAAGGAGTCCGGCAGAACAAAACGGCCCTTATGTATCTTAGAGCTGATATCTCCACGTAAGCCAGACGAAGGAAATAGGGTTAGTTGTATTTTAGAATACAAGCCTACATAATTATCCCAAAACGAATGTCATTCTGGATAATGGGCGTAATCCTGACAGGCGACAGAGAGATACAGGGATGGATTAAACTTCGCACACAATTCGAACACAATTCCGCCAGGTAACAAGGCATTTTACAATGTGTGCAAATGTGGGCTTAAAACCTCCCTAATCTGATGGAAAAGGACGAAATATTAACTGAAACCACAGTTATGCCCATGTCCGCGCGATGTATTTTGGCGAAGCTTATGCGAACGCGGAGACCATGATTCAATAAACAAATACTGTTTATATCGGGAGAGCAATGGGGACAGAACCATGCAGAAATATATCGCACTTTCAGTGTAACGCATTCACAATCAAAAGTCGAAGTAGTAGGATACGTTGTTTTCATGGCGCATTCCTATCTTTCAACATGTGGGGTGCAGTTTGGAACGTAGGGTGCAGTGACGTCATGTGTTTGTTCTGTTTTTATTCGTTTATGGGCGGTAGTGATGCTAATTCTATGTGTGGCGGTGTTTTGCCAGTGTTTCAGGAGGAATGACGGGTTTGTTTTAGGTTGTGTGTGTATGTATTCTATTGTGACGTTGCCAAGACGTTGGTGGTACAGGTGTTGAACCCTTGGCGTGAGGAGGTAGTTCGGTTTTCGTTCCATGCTTACGAGTGATCGAATATGGGTTTCTCAGTGTTGTGCGTGATAATGTGCGAGAAAAGTTTTAGAAAGTATATAAGTGTTTATGAGTGGGTGGGACGTTATTCGTATGTTTGCTGCTCACCGAGCATACACACGTTGGAGCAAGTAGGCGTTAGACTATAGTTAAAGTTTATAGTTAGAGACAGGAAGTTGGGTGTGGTATTCATATGTGATTTGTGTTGGAGTGTGTTTGACCAGCGCCAAAGCCTGTATCGGCACAAGCGTGAAGCTCACCAGTGGGGGAGCCCTTCGTACATTTCGTACATTTCGTACAATGATTGTGATAAGCAGTTCAAGCGGGCAGCAAACATGAAACGCCATCGTCGGATGAAGCATGGAGAGCGTTATATGGATCGAGAAATAAGTGTAAGTTTGTTTTGTTAGTGTTATATAGTACATTGTAAGTAAAAGAGGCTTCATTCATAGTGATATCGAGGGCTGATTTTGGTTTTGTTATGTGACACCCTGGTGTGTGACGTCATGACAAATGGACAATGACATAAAAAAATAACGACATAGGGATATTAACAATACATACATACATACATACATACATACATTAAACGTAGATTTGTGCTCAAAGTTTGAAAGTCATTTCCAGAAGAACTGGGTCCTGAAAAGGACCCTTGCTAGAAGACTTAGCCAGATCTGTCGTTGGCTGGTGCCGGGGGTCCCCCTTTTGTTAGACAGATGCCATCTTTAGCTAGCCCGGCGTATATTTCGGCAAAGTACTGCACTGGTAATTCTTTGTCCTTTCAGTACTCATATCCCGCTTTAACGTTGAGAAGTAGGGGCTGGCGTTCTGCACAATCTCCTGGAGCCGCTGGGTTTCTTTAGTTATTATTGCCAATGTTTTCAGTCTTTCATCTGTCCAGCTTTTCAGTCTGTCGGCCTCCTCCTCCTCCCCTTCTCTCACTTGGGAACAGTTCTCGATCCATAGCTTGTTTATAGTGTAAGTACGCTTTGAAGTAGTCCTCTTCCAGGTCAGTGACCCTTTTCCGGGTGAGAAATCGGAATACTGGTTCTCCGTCGTATGTCGGGCTTCCGGTGTACACCACCACACCGATACAGCCTCGTAGCCTCTTGATCATTTCTATTACAGGATCCATGCTGAAGTCTCAGAAAATAGCAGTGTGAGTAAGTGCCTTGTACAACGTTCGGCACAGGCTGTTTACACAAATCGGGCGGGTTTGTTCATCAGTTCTTTTATCTCGCCACTGATTGTTTGATAGCCGTCATAGTGCGGACAGTCTTTTGTAAAAATGTTCCATTTCTGTTTTATCGTTTTTTGAGTTATGTGTAGTTATAAGAGTAAATGTAAATCACGATATACATACATACAATGGTATATACAGAGACAGGTATATGCTTTTAACGTGCATGTAAAAAAAAATGCAAGTGTTGTTTTCATACCATACTAAAGTACGCGTATAGTTCTTGGAATGGTTTTTTGTACAGAAAATATAAGAATACAGCATGAATATGCGCATTTAGCTAGATATAAGATTAATAGTAGGAGGCTATAGACCCACCTACATATAATATTCCAGTATATATGTAAAGATTTAAAGGCATAAACACGTAAGTGCGCTTTTTATTCACACACTGTATGGAAGCCTGCAGAGTGATCTCCCCTTTTAGAAGCGGGGATCGTAGTGAAAGCAATATGGCGTTAGCGATCCTCTCTGTGATGTTAGCTGTATACTTTTGCCAGAATATTAGGTGTTTCCTAGCTACATATAAAATTAAATAAATTATAGGTTACTTACTTACATCTTCTCCTCCTCATGATCTTCATCCCATCGTCCTGTCAAACGTTGGCAGTAAAGTTTTTTTTAGCGTAGGCCGCTTCCCGGATCGGAGGAGTTTACCCTTCTTCCTAGGCAAGGGCTGTGCATCCGTTGTCTCTTTCTCCACTGGAGCAATATTCATCGCAGTAGTCGTCGATAGCTGTTTGCTTTTCGGCAGAGATAAGCGAGATAGAAACTAGCAGACAGGAGGGCAGACGGGCAGGAAGGTAGAGAGGCAAGCGGTGCGAGTTGTCTGTAAAAAGTCCGCAGGCAAAGTGACAGTTGGGCCGAGGAAACATATATATAATCATATATATCTTAGTTTGCCTACAAAGGTTCACTTGATCTGAGAACATTCACAAAAGCAGAACATGGAAACTGTTTTCAGTTTTAGGGATGTGTTCCCTGGCCTCGGCTGTGGATACCAATGGCTCCGGCAGTGGTGAGCACCAATGTCCGGTAAAGTTGACTCACATATTGGAATCAAGGTAAGACAGTTGTACATTTTAATGTGGGACAAGAAAATAAACGTATAAAAGCATGTGTCATTAGATGGATAATGGAAAATTGTATTCATAACTAAAATACACGTATATTAAGACTACATGAAATTTGTTATGTTGATATTGCTTCTAAATAAACCTACGAAACAGTAATTTGATACTATATAACTTATGGTGAAAAAAAATCACATGACAGAAGAAATCATTACATCGAAAATGTATAACCAATAAATAACACATTACAACCTGAACATTTAACTACGCCTTGCTCTGTAATTTAAATTCAACAGATATTTAGATATAGTTTGAAATGTGTTTTTCCTGACAACGCCTACTTCCTTCTGTTGTTTGCCGGCCTTTCTGCTGTCTCTTGCCATGATCCTAGAGCATCCATAGTCCTGAAAAAATATCAACCCTTTAGGATTCTGGGACAAAATAATTCGTAAGTCGAAACTTAAGCATAAAACAACTTGTTCAAATCTCTGTTTGATGAGACGAAAACAATACGTCCATGTTGATGAGAGGACTGCTTTGACAGTAGATTGAGTACGGTTTACTTAGTCTGACATTAATTTCATATGATACACACAAACAAGCAAACAAACAAAGAAACAAATAAATAAATAAATAAATAAAAAATGCACAAAACGGTTTCTAAAAAGCAAGAATGTAGCCAACAAAGGCAGTATTGTAACAAGACGGCTTATGTAGGTAAGGTACAGAAAAGTTGAGAGCTAACACATATACCTTCTGGCTCATCAGATTGTGTGAACATCACTTCGAGTCTTAGCATATCTTGCAATGCCAGTTGTGTTTTCTTTCCCAGGCTATCTCCACCTTTACAGAAGTACCAGACTTGTTTTGTGCTGCTGATCGGATTCTGCGGTTTCGCTGTCTTGCTCTCAGCCTTTCACAATGTCCTGAGGAAACGCGTGTTTGGGGACAAGAACAACTTGGACAGTACCTTTGACGCCGGTGGACGAGTGACGCTGAGTATGACGGCTGTCACCGTGGCAACGCAACTCCTTTGGCCAGCAGATCTCACTTACGGAGCAACTATCGTCATTCGGGTGAAATTTCCTTTAAACGCATAAAAAGAAAACAGTGATATAGAGTGAACACAAACAACTATCATGTAGTTATCTTGTCCAATGATTAAACTTTTATTTTGAGAGAAGGCGGTGTTCTTTCCGCAATGCACGTTTACGTATATTGCAAAAGTAATTACTACCGATGATTAGCTGAAAAAACGGGGCCAACATGACCAAATGTCGTACAATATTTTTTGGCGTAAATTTTATCGTACAGTGTGTTGTACGATAATGTACCATATTGCCCTTTTTCACAAAGTTTTTTTGTGAAATAGACATTTACGTGAGGTACGGTATGTTACATGATTGTCGTGCGGTAAAAATTATCCTGCACGTACTACATCTTGATGAAAGTGGTCGGAGGTCCCTTGAAGGCACCAAATGTCACACTGATGATGCTACATTTGTTTATTTATTTATTTGATTGGTGTTTTGCGCCGTACTCAAGAATATTTCACTTAGACGACCGCGGCCAGCATTATAGTGGGAGGAAACCGGGCAGAGCCCGGGGAAACCCACGACCATCCGCAGATTGCTGGCAGACTTTCCCACGTACGGCCGGAGAGGGAGCCAGCACGAGCTGGACTTGAACTCACAGCGACCGCATTGGTTGGAGGCTTCGGGTCATTGTGCTGCGATAACGCACTAACCGACTGAGCCAGGGAGGCCCCTTGCTACATTTTCTGTTAGTCCTTTGCGCCAACAATATTTTATTTATATGACGACGGTTCTATAGATTATTTCATGGAGAAAATTCAGCATATCCAGAGGGATACCAATGTATGTTGCTAGCTGGAAGTAAACAGCCGCTTTTCATTAAACCACAGCCGAGCCAACGGCAATCGAAATCAGATGTACAATGCAGTCTCATTGGCTGGCTGACTGCCACCGGAAATGATTAATCAATCAGGCATAGTGGACTATCTTTGCATCGTCTCGACCCTTCGCTTTATGGATTTCTAATAACAACGTTTTGCTTTTCTTTTAGTATGGTCTGGGAGGACCAATATGGCACTCTGCCGGGGTTGTTATGGGCATTATCATGTTCCCGCTGCTGTCGCTGCAACTGAAAACAAAGGCGCCGGGTGCTAAAACTTATCTACAGGTCAGTAAAGCATAGAATTGTTCACAAGTATAGAAACAACAGTACAGGTGTCTGACTGTTGCTTTGTCTATGTCAGGATATTCAGCAATATTTGATTGCCTTGTTTCAGTACAATTTATGCTTATTTATGTGAAGGGAATTTTGGCCTTGGTGATGGCACCTAATCTGTGTTGAGTTGGAGGATTAAATTCTATAAGACAAAATGTAGTTTTCTATATAAATAAAGAAATTAATGACCATAAAGTATACATGAAATATTTATTTACTTATTTATCTTGATTAGGGTTTTATGCCGTACGCTAGAATATTTCACTTATACGACGGCGGCCAGCTTTATAGTGGGAGGAAAGCAGGCCCTCAAATATTTAAATATTCATTTTTAACTAGAATTTACTTGCGAATGTTACAGTGAGCTTCTCATTCCAGGTCCTTCACGCTCGTTTTGGAGACAACGTACACCGCATATACCTCGTATTTGCTCTGCTAACAAACCTGGTTGTGTCTGCGGGCATGTTGTTGTCTGGCCGGGCTATAATACAAGCAGTAACAGTGGATACCTCTGACGAGATGGTCGTAATTGTGCTTCCCATTCTGTTCGGATCCTACACCTTTCTCGGTGGTCTTGGCACCACTTTCTACGTCTCATACTTCAACGCAGTAATCATGTTCTTTGGAGTAGTTATTTTGACTGTGAGAGTTTTTTATTTGGGCAATGATTATGCTCCTAACTTCGGGAGCTTCCATGAAATGTACGAGTCAATCGCCTGCATTTCCGATCCTGTGTTCAACGCTGGGAACAGCTTTTTGAATTTCCGCTCGGAAGGCTCAATATTGTTTGGCGTAATCCTTCTCTTTGGGTCGACCACAATGACTTACAATGACCAAGCTTCGTGGCAGAGCAGAATAGCGGCCAAACCCACGCAAGGTGTAATAGGGTTTTTCTTGGGTGCTCTCATTTGGCTTGCGATTCCTTCAACGTTCGCTACCGCTTCTGGGATATCCTATTTAGTCAAAGCTTCCACGAAAGAATCACATTTCTTATCGGCTGAGGAAATCAACGGTGGTAAGTTTATCTTTCCATTTGAAGGGATACTTTTTTGCTTGATTTTAAGTTGGGGGTTGGGTATGCATTGACAGGAATGGGGCTTCATGAGGAAACAAATCCTGTCAGTGAATTGCCAGGGGCACTCCAGTTTTATCCACATGCAAATGACCGCCATCGTGTTCGTGGAAATTTCAGGAATGTGTCGATAAGCAAATGCCAATAAATCAATCAATCTACATTTCTGTACCAGCTTTACAACTGGTACACTGGGGTTTTTCACTGTAGTTAAGGAAATATCCTTGAGTGAACACCAAAGATTCCTCTGGATTCCAGGTTTTGTGAGTCTTGTGATGTGTTGGGAGCTGCTGGGAGAAGCAGGGGCCTTCCTTATACTGGCAATGGGAGCCATGGCGCTCATGTCCACGGGGTCAGGAGAGGTCATGGGAGTGTCGTCAATTCTCATGTACGACATCTACCAGACATACATCAGGCCCTTCCGGTAATTTGTCCTACAGATTGAAATGGACTTGCAAAGGTTGATATATAAAATCATGATCTAAAATCTAAAAATCACGTACCTAGGGCGCAATTGTTTCGCCCCCTCTTCCTAAATGTAGGATGGAATGTGTGCTTGAAAACAGTACAACACAATACACATTATATGGTTGTAAATACTGTAGTTTAGTTGAAATTAATGTAAGAGGTAGGAATAGGAAGTGGCTTAGGAAGGTGTTTTTAACAAGAATGCAGGTTCGTTCTCGGCTCTGGGCACGAAATTTGAAAACTTTGTTCGGTATTCTTTCGCTGGTTCCCGTTTTCTCAATTCGTTTACACTCGAATCCTACCATAGCAGCATGCTTAAGTGAGACAAGAGAGTTGGCAAGTATACAGGTGTTCCTATTTTGTAACTGTTATTATTTTATTTCGTAACAGGAAAGGGTGCACGACAGAACACTGTATTTTGTGTGGATACATAAGAGAGCGTAACGGTTGTGAGGATTCTCACGAGAGTTTGTCTGATGACGATACGAAAGTGTGCACTTGCATCCCTGTGTATAACTGCGAGGCATGTCGTGTGGATTGCGCCAGACAATCCGCGTCATACGAGAGGCAGTACCAGTGTCAGACACATGGCAAATACCGTCACTATCAGGACCAACTGATTCGCTGCAAAAACTGGTGCATCCTGGGTGTGACACTGTTCATGGTGCCTTTCGCAATGGTTCTGTTCAACATCGGAATCGATTTGACATGGATTATAACAGCCGGTGTAACTTTTACTGTTGGTTTCTCGCCAGGTGTATATCTCTCCGTGGGTTGGGCGAAAACAACCGGAAGTGGCATTGTGGCTGGTGAGTTGCCACACCTTCCTTCCGGTAGTCCTCGCCTGAGGTTATGTTATTTCTAATCAATGGGTAAAGGTTATACTAGGGTCTAATTATTACATTTATTTGGTCAAATTGACCGTATATAGAGCCCTTATTTATCTATCATACGAAAGTAATGGACAGGTGTACATTTACCCAAGACTTTCAAGCCTACTTAATATAGAGGGCCCTCGTTTATACATTCAAGTGGCACCCGACCACTCGTTCGAATTCAGTTCTCGTAAGTTCAGCTGTGAGAGTCTATCAGGTGACAGCTTAAGTCCATGGCGTGGGAAATTGGTGCGCCTCTCCACAGCACATATTAAAGGGAAAAAGTCTTGAATGCGACCTTGAAAAATAAACAATTTAATACTTTATCATCGCACCAATGCTTGCAGTGTGACCAAGTCAAAGAAAGACACGGAAATTTCGAGCCTGCCCAGCAAAGTGACATGCTAAATTGACACGCACGCACACATACTTACACACAGACACCAACAGAAGTAGAGAAGACCGAAGTATTTAAGCTTATGTTTCACCTGAAACTGTCTTTCTTCCCACAGGCGGCTTGTCTGGACTCCTGGCTGGTGTGACGGTGTCCTTGGGACTCGCCTCTACTTACGAAGGCGGTCTGTCCAACTTTTTTAAGAACACAGTTGAAATCTACCCTTCTTTATGTGGCTGTACTGTCGGTTTTGGTGTCAGTTTAATAGTATGTTTTGTTGTCTCCCTTTGTACACATAATATCAAGTGCGAGGCCGATGCCAAAGCTGAGTGGAGGAAAACAACAAGCATCGGGAATCCACTACGACCTTGGGAACTGGCCTTCGTGGAGGAGTTCCCTGAAATCCTGGACGGGTTTCTACCGTCGCATGACGACTTGACGAAAACATTCAAAGCAGCAACAAGACTATCACTGGCGGGCGCTGCTATAGGCGGTGTTCTCATGGTGTTTGTCCTGCCAGGGATTCTCATCAGCCTTGAAGTTCTCAGTGAACAACAGTTCACAACCTGGCTTTATTTTTTCCACATTTTTACCCTTGTTGCAGCAGTCTTTGTAATTTTCGTGCCTCCAACAGAAGAAGCTTTGAAAATTTGGAAACAATGCAAACGGCGTCCAGAGAAACTGCGGTCAAAGAGATGTAACCTGTCTGACATGGCTGCAGATCCCGCAGAAAACATAGATTCATTATTGTGACTATTTATATCAATGTGTAAGTATGGTTTGCTTCACTGTATCACTTCAAGCATTAATTTGTGTTCCTGGGATGTAATAAGCATGGCTGAGTGTGAAAATGGTGCAAGCCAAAATTACAGTTAGATTTGCATGTCACAAGGTAGACTGGTATGTACGTGTCAGTCCTATCCTGTTGCATTCTAAAATAGGATTAATCCAACTTTCTGCGTGCGTAAGATATCAGTATATCCATGCATATTTATTATATTATATATATACCTTTGGAAAATATAAACATATAAGACTTGTTTCTTGTCTGCTTTAATCAAAGTCTCCTTAAGTAATGATACTTAAAAAAGCGTGCAACGCATAACATGCAACTCTTGAATTCAAGTGGTAACGGAATTTTGAGTGGCGCGATTGACCTCTGAGCCACGGGAACAACAAGTTGAATTTACGTCGTAACTGGATTATAAGTGACTCGAATTACCTCTGGGCTACCGGGAACGGCAAATTTAAACTCATGAACTACTGTAATGAATGCACAAATTCAATAACATTAGAAAGCATTTGATGTTATTTTTTTTCGATTTACAAAAAGTATGATTGCATGAACCCACATGATACTTTGGAACAGTTTAAAACTCTCCAACTAGATATCAACTACATACAAATAAGTTTGGTTCACGTAATCATATTTTTATTATGATTGGAATTCCCTCAGGAAAACGACTTAAAATAGTAAACTCTGCTCTTGAGCCTACCTTAATCTTCAGATAAAACAAAAAGTATGAATCGAGTCACTCCAGCTTTTCACAGAGATGTTGTACAGTAATTGTTTTCTTTTCAGCATAAAAAATGTACCCAACCACTGCATCGCCAAGAGACGATTTCCTATCTTGCTAAAATCATATGTTGCCGGAAAAAAAAACGAAATATTTTTTAAGGTCATTCGATCTCTACATTGACCACATTAATTCCTGTATGGCTTGTGATACGTTCGTCAGTGTGGGTAACTCGCGAGCTTAACAATCCATATGATGTATGTAATTAACATATCGAATCCTGTGATTCATGGTATTAAACCAGACAAGAAATAAGTCCTATATATTGATATTTTGCAAAGCTATATATAAAATCATTTTCCAAGTAAAATAAATATGTATGGATATACATAGGGCTGTAAAACATTGTACGTCTTGTTCCATGTCGTATGGGTCGATGGGACGTGCTCTGTGTTCGGAGTCATGATGTCGTAACATTACATTACGTGAAAGGCACATAAAATGTCCGACGAAGGCCAAGTCATGTATTCACAATACCATTACTGTGTAAAACCATAAACAAGTATGTTTTAAAATTATAGATAGGACGGCAAGATATATTAGATGATGTATTTTATAAAATTAATAGACGTAGGATAGGCTCGTGCAGGGCTAGTAACGAATATTATTTCGCGTCATTTGGCAGAAGATCTGTGAGCGAACTGATAATCGTCTTGAGTGACAGGGTATGACTTTCCATGGATAGTTGCAAGAGGTCGTTAGACGGTTATGAATACTGGGCTCTCCGTATATATTTACAAGCGGTGTACTGATAGCAGAATTGAAGAAACTTTGATAGAAAGTGTTTGATGGAATATCTCTAGTAAACTAAGTTTTGTTGTACTAACTATAAACGGTGTATATGAGACCGTCGTACCTGTAAGAACTGCGAATGAACTAAGGGGAACTATTCACATTTCTGTTGATTTTCACGACTTATGCGGTTCTATGCCCTCGATTGTACACATTCTTCTGTGAAATACGCTTTTTTAAAATATGTTGACCCATTTGTCCGCAAATTTGATGTGGTCGGTTTCTCCAAGGCTATCTCCCTATAGTCAAGACTAAAATAGCCCTCGCACGCACTTAGGAACCATCGTCGCATTGATATTGGCCGCACAAGTGGGGCAGCATTTTCGAAAGATACCAATAAATTGACAATTCTGGCTTGAATGTAACCCTTAGGATTGCAGGTGGAAGAAAAGTGAATGATATATCAGCGAAGTGAAACGAATGTGATTTACACGAAGTAGTCCCAACATGGCGGTGCCCAGTAGTTAGTCAACGACATATCCAGTCGTTGCACGATTAGTAGCAGGGAAGTCAAGTGACACAAACTATTGGGAGCCATTCCATGGCCCAGGGAGGTCCCCAGCCTATGTTCCAACCCAGAGGCAAAGCCTAACAGGCTCGATCGCCTACATAAAAATTACGAATTTATACATGTAGGTCGAGGCGAGTTCGTTTATATAAAAAATTATTTAAGCTGGAGCTTACGTCAGTTTGGTCCTCAAGCCATAAGGGAAAACCCCAGGGACGGCCCACCATCCTCTCCGGCTGGGGGCTTTACCTTCTAAAGATATCCAGACCGTTGCTCATATACCAGTACAATCCCACAATGGCCAAGCGACACAACACATGCAAGTGGCTCACCTTAACCTCAACAGATCTCTGTCTTTGGGACTTCTGTAAGGTTCACCTAGCAAAACTCCGAAAGGGCTCATGTACACAACCTAGCCTAATTTGTGGGGTTGGTGTTACTGACAAACAAAGGCTCTGTCTCGCGTGTGGATATCGAAATGCGCGACGGCGTGATCAGAGGGCATGGCAGAAAGAGTTGGCACCCCCGGCCGCTATTGAAATTACCATTTAGAGACGAGGTCCCATTTGATATACCCATCCATGCGGTGTGCTAAGAGGGCATTGAAATTCCCATTTAGAGACGAAGTCGATGATGTGGCTGAACTAGAAAGGATCCTTAAAAGCGCAATCGTCATGCGGGACATTGCCGGCGTGGACATATACAACAGTGGGAAGTACCAGTTTGGAGGCAACTCAGTCAGGGATAATATAAAGCTCATATGCCACAATGGCTACGCTTGGTCGAAAGATCTCCACTTCCCCCAAAGCAGACAGGTCCACATCTATGAGGGCGACTTCTGGCAGGCCATCCGGCAAGATACCCAGGGCGAGCCCTTATCTGTCTGACTGTTGGGTGGGCAAGACAGGCAACTCGGGGTCGACCAGTTCGTGCTACAGGGCGGCCGCACCTAGAGGACACGGACGGCTCACCACCAAGCTAGGTAACCCCGAACTGCCCGAGAGACCTCTTGGTGAGAATCACGCCAATCAAAAAAGGCTGGAAGCCCACACCGGTAATACGGTTTGAGCACATCCACAGCCTCCCCGGGCTTGTCGTACAAGGCGACTAATAGGGGCAACCTGTTTGCCGTGGGTTGCGACCAGTAATGGGGGAGGACGGGATCCTGGTGGCTGAGGACGGGTTCATCTTGCGAGATCCTCACGCCCAACACTCCACTTCGGTCCTTACTTCTCCAACGACGGGCGGTCGGATAACCTGCTCCGATCAATCGGCTGGTCACGCCAGCCTCTGCGTGGTTCCAAAACTTCTCTATATAAACACTCTTTAGAGAACAAATGATTTTTCTCAAATTTCGTTCGTGGTATTGCGTTTGAGGCGGTGGCTGTAGGGTCACTCAAGTAGTCCGTGTCTGATGTGCAACCTCCTTCATTGGGTGGGTGACGGAGGAGCTCGGGTGGGGAATGAGGTGTGCATATTAAGGCCATCTATTTGAGTATACCCCATGTGGAATCCTTGGTGTCTTTCCTGCTGGGTATCCCCAGGTTCAGGCATCGCCCTTGTTGGCACTCCGTGGGGAACACGTGGGGTGAATCCCTAACCATTTATTATGAATCCCCTAAATCTTTCAAAAAATGTTTCTAACATTCGATCGTCGTCTCAGCCAAATTCAGTGGCTGATAAAAAGAGGAAGCTGGAGGTTCTATCAGACCCTCTAGACACTGGACGGGAAAGTTGGCCGGCTTTTATTTTTCTCTCAACAAAGAGTGAACAAAGGCCGGCCTCGAAAATACATCCTTTTCTTTTGAAGAGGGCTTTGGAGGGTGCAGCAAGCACTTTAAAAAACGTTAAAAAGCTGCGATCCGGAGACATGCTCATCGAATGTTTCCGGAAACAACAATCTAAAAATTTACTATCATTGAATAAAATTTCCCATATATCTGTTTTTACACCCCTCACAATACCCTGAACAGCTGTCAGGGAATAATACGTGACAGGGATGGGGATATCTTTGACCTATCTGAAGAAGAAATCTGTACAGAATTAAAACCACAGGGTGTTGTCAAAGTGAAGCGTTTCACAACAAAAAAAGCTGGCAACATCCTCAAATTAAACCCATATCTCATAACCTTTAACAGTACCTCTCTACCATCATATATCTACATTGGTCCGTATAGGGTTAATGTCGATTTATACATACCTAACCCGACACGATGTTTTACTTGCCAAAAATTTCGTCATGGCAAAGGCCAGTGTAAAAATAAACTGGTTTGTTTCCGATGAGACAGTGAAGGTCATGAGGGTTTTGACTGCAGCAGCACAGTTAAGTGCTGCAATTGCGGCCGAGATCACATGGCTTCCTCCAAGGACTGTCCTCTTTTCATTACAGAAAAACAAACAATCACTTTAAAAACTAAAAACAACATTTCCTATCAGGAGGCATGCAAATTGGCCCCGGTTTCTACTACATCACCGCAGACTTCGTTCGCCAATGTAGTGAAGCGGGCTGCAAGATCTTTCGCAACTCAGACTTCCTTGACTTGGCCCATTGGAAACGACAAACCTACCTCGATCTCTTTTGAACCTTTAGTTCAACCTGTCCGGAACTCTTAATCAACCCAAACCACCTCAGTACAAGAAATAAAACCAGTAAAGAATACAGAATACATATACCTGAACCTCAGCCCTCTAAAAATGATAATGACAAAAACAAATCCAATAACAAACTTCAAAGTAATATTAAAACCAGTAAACCGAGTGGCCCAACAGAACGGCTTTCTAAGGCCACTCGAGATCCTGTCCAAACATTTAACAGGTTTGGATCGTTGGAGAACGTTGTCCCTTCAACATTAGATGCGGATAGAGTGGATACATCACCCGCACCAAGGAGATCTTCCAGCCGATCTCCAAGGAAGGGTCGTCCTCGATCCAAACATAAAGACAAATCTCCTATAGTCCTCCCTCCGTAATGTCTGCATACGACAAAATTATACAGTGGAATTGTCGAGGTCTTAAGGTTAATTTTATTGAAATAACACAGCTGGTCCAATCATTAAATCCTATTGCCCTTTGTCTTCAGGAAACTCACCTGACGACATCTGACAAAGATAAAATAACTTTGAAAAATTATTCACTTTATAGAACATTTTGTCACGAAGAAGAGCGAGCTGCAGGCGGCTCCTCTATCTTCATAAATAACAATATTATCCACAGTCCTGTTGCTCTGGATACAGAACTTCAGGCTGTGGCCGTTCGTGTCTCATTGTCTAAGACACTTACTTTGTGTTCGGTTTATATTCCTCCGAACACTTCTTTGTCAGCTTTACAGTTAAATAATTTGAAAGAACAATTACCTACAACGTTCATAATAATGGGCGATTTTAATTCCCATAACCCCTTATGGGGAAGTAACAACATAAATAACAAGGGCAAGGTAGTAGAAGATTTTTTAACCAAGGAGGAACTGTGTTATTTCAATGATGGTTCTAATACTCATTTACATGTGGGAAATGGCATTTATTCTGCTATCGATCTCACTATCACCGATCCGTCGCTTCTCCTGGATTTTTCTTGAAGAGTGCATAAGGATCTTTGTGGTAGTGACCATTTTCCTATTATCCTAGAGTATGTCACTTCTGATTCTTTAGAACGTGTAGCTAGGTGGAAGTTCGATAAAGCAGATTGGATGGCATTTGAGATGTTCTGTGAGGCTGATATCACTCCACAGACTCTCAATGCAGCAGATGACCCTATATTTAAATTTAATGAGCTTACATTACGAGCTGCAGATAGAACCATCCCTAAGACCTCGACCAGTCCAAAATCCAAAAGTAAACCCTGGTACGACAATGACTGTCGTAAAGTCATAAATTACCCTAAAAGGGCCGAACGTATATTCAATCATTGTCCTACTGATGAAAATTTAAACCATGTTCGTATTCTTGGAGCTAAGGCTGGCCGATTACTTAAGTCCAAGAGACGATCTTGTTGGCGGAACTTCGTTTCAGGCATTACGTCCAAAACACCTATGCGTAAGGTCTGGAATATGGTTCAGAAACGTAAGGGCAAAAATAACAAAGCAAAAGTCCAGCACTTGAAAGATGGAGATAACATACTAACTTCTCCATCCGATATAGGTAATAAATTAGCGGAATCAATTTCTAAAAAATCTTCTTCTGAGAATTATTCTTCAGAATTTCAGCATATCAAAAACCAGAAGGAGAAAATGAAATTGCCCTTTTCTTCTAAAAACGTAGAAGATTGTAATCGTCCTTTTAATATCGATGAACTAAAAACTGCACTGAGAAAGGCACATGATACTGCATGTAGTCCTGATGATGTATATTATAAATTTCTGAACCATTTACCACCTGCACCATTTGAGACTCTCTTGGACTTACTGAACGATATTTGGATAACTGGTAATTTTCCACCCTCTTGGAGGGAGGTATGTATTATCCCGGTTCCCAAACCGGGTAAGGATCATACTGATCCAAATAATTACCGTCCCATAGCTCTTACCAGTTGCGTCTGTGAGACTATGGAACGGATGATAAATGATAGACTTGTTTAGTTTCTTGAAACCAACAAGTTACTATCTAATATCCAATGTGATATTCGTCAAGGTAGATCCACAGTGGATCACCTTGTTCGACTTGAAAGTTTCATTCGCGATGGTGTTATTAATAATGAACATGTGGTGTCAATATTTTTTTACCTTGAAAAGGCCTACGACACCACATGGAAATATGGCATTTTAAAAGACCTCGCGGATATGGGCCTTAAAGGTCAATTACCTATATTTATATCCAAATTTTTGTGAAATCGTCAGTTTAAGGTACGGGTGGGGTCCACTCTTTCGGACTCTTATGAGCAAGAGATGGGTGTACCCCAGGGCAGTATCCTTTCACCTACGCTGTTCAGCATAAAAATTAATAGCTTGGCCCAAACATTAACATCTGGAACCGAGGGTTGTTTATATCTAGATGATTTTCTGATATGCTACCGGGCGAAAAATATAAATAACATCGAGCGGCAACTGCAGCTTTGTCTCAATAAGATCGAGAAATGTGCAGTTGCCAATGGTTTTAGATTTTGTACTTCTAAAACCGTCGGTATGCATTTCTGTAATACACGCAAACTTCATCTAGACCCTGAGCTTAAATTTTGTGGTGAACCAGTAAAGATTGCTGGGGAAAATAAATTTTTAGGAGTTATATTCGATAGTAAACTACCTTTTATACCTCACATGAAAACGCTTAAAGCTAAATGTATAAAGCCTCTCGATATAAATAAGGTCGTGTCTAGCACCGATTGGGGTGCTGACCGATCTGTTTTACTTAATTTATATCGTTCTCTGGTGAGGTCGAAATTGGACTATGGGTCCATCATTTATGGTTCCGCTGGGAAATCATATCTTAAAATGTTGGATCCGGTCCATCACCAAGGTCTGAGGCTCAGCCTTGGTGCCTTTAGAACTTCACCAGTAGAGAGTTTATACGTGGAGGCGAATGAGCCTTCTTTACATGACCGACGTATTAAACTGAGCCTTCAATATACAACGAAGCTTAAAGCTCACCCAACAAACCCTGCCTACGACTGTGTTTTCAATCCATCATATGTAGACAAATATACTAAATGTCCTAACAAGATCCCTCCGTTCGGTCTTCGTATACGGGACCATGTTGTGGAAGCTAACATCAAGGTAGAGGAGATAGCTCCACTATCTTTACCGGAGTCTCCTCCCTGGCTTCTTCCACAACCTAAACTAATATTTGATCTACGTCAACATAATAAAACGAATACAAACCTTCTTATAATTCAACAAGCTTTTGCTGAAATTAAGGCTAATTATCCAAATTATAGATTTATATACACTGATGGGTCGAAGGATGGGGACAGTGTTGCGGCTGCGGCTGTCTTAGAACAGCGGGTCTCTTCTCTTCATCTTCCGTCTGCATCGTCTATCTTTTCTGCGCAAGCCAGGGCTGTACTCGTGGCCTTATCATATGTTTCCTCTGGGCGTGCCCAGAGAGCAATGGTATGTAGTGACTCCCTCTCCTGCCTTTTGGCAATGCAGAATAATAAATTGAAAAACCCGCTTATTCTGGAAATTTTAGCCTTACATAGAAAATTGATTAAAAGAGGCAAAGATATTATATTCTGTTGGATACCAAGCCATGTTGGTATCCATGGAAACACAGTCGTGGACAGGAAGGCAAAGGCTGCCCTAAATAAATCCGTATCAAAAGTTAAAATCCCATACGCTGATTGTAGATCTAACATTCTTAAGTATATTCGTCGCCTTTGGCAGGATGAATGGGACGTGCAGGTGTGTAATAAACTGCACGCTATTCACCCCGTCATTGGCCATAATTCTTATACACTGGGTATGTCTTGTAGAGACCAAGTGGTTTTAACAAGATGCCGTGTTGGGCATTCTCGTCTAACACACAATTTTATCCTGGATGGGAGCAGTGCTCCGGAGTGTGTTGGATGTGATGCTGAATACGGCATCAAACATATCCTGGTTGACTGTTTAGACTTGGCCCATGTGCGGCAAAAATTCTACACAGTAAACTCCATATATGATTTGTTTGACAGCATCGCTGGCGACGCTGTCATAAAATATTTGAAGGCCATTGGCCTGTATCATAAAATATAAATTTTATTTTCATACATACTCGTCATAAAACTTCCTTAATATGCTGGTTTTCGAGTTTTAACTGTTTTGGTTCTCTTACCTGATTTTAATCATGTCCATACGTTTTTGGTTTGTTTTTAATGTTCTCATGTCACTATCGAAAACCTGAACTGTCTCGTGGTTCTACCTTGTTCTCGCCACGATATGGCTGAGATATTGCCGATGTGGCGTTAAGCCATAATCATTCATTCATTCCTTTCATAAGCAGACTATGGTGTGGCTCCTTGAAGACCGTAACAAGGGGTGCAACATCATCGGGAAATTCACGCAGGGTAGCAAGGCTGGCGGAAAATGGCTGACACGACGACTGGTTACTGATGAAGGAGAGCTTGACTACCTGGTCAGAGACACCCGCCAAAGTCATATCCTCACCTACTTCGACGGCTTACAGCTACAGAACGTCCCCCTCAAGGCCTCCATGCTTGCCTATGCCCACATCAACCTAATTTCTATGCTTTCAAGCTTTGAACCCGAGGAGGCTGGCCGAGTGGCAACCGATTTCATCTATGTGAAGAAAACAGCACTCTGCAAGCTCGAAGGGTTTCAGCAGAGCGTGGCCTCAAAAGCCTGCAGCTGCAACGAAGCCTTTTGTGTCATTTGTCTCATAGGGATAACGAACCTTCCTCCAGTTCCCCCAGCGCAGTGGCGCGACAAGGGTGAGTGGTTGTATATGCCCATGGAAGATGCAGCCTATTTCCCGAGGACTGAGTTCGAAAGGTACAGAAAAGAACACCCCCTAAGCACTGCACCACGCCATGATGATCCACTCACCCGACACCAAAAGAGCTACCTCAATATCGGCTGAGGCTGAGGCCCGAAAGTCGCTCGGCGAGGATCCGATTGAACCGCTGAACTATCCCCTAGTCCCGATGGATATCCACACGCCCACGCCTGACAGAAACCCAGGCTTCTTGAGCAGCTGTCTCAGGGCACCCATGAACTCTCGCCCTGGGTCGATCTGCATCAGTTTAGGCCACGTAAGAGTCCCTCACTTATAGATACGGTTCAGAGCATTAGGAACCCCTTGGGCTCGTTTTGTGGTTAGAAGCTCAGCTGCTTTAACTCATCGACCACTGTGAGAGCATACTTGCAGGTGCACTTGCCTACCTTTTCGTGTGGTAGAAAGAGCAGGTCACCTTGATGGGCCTCATTTGGTGCAGCAATTCCAAATTTTGGCCGTGGAATATGCCATGAGGATGGTAGGAAAATCTGGCAGATGGCCTGTTTTTTTTCAACCAATCGCGAGCTGTACCTTCAGAGACCTTGGCAGTAGAAACTAGTGTTTTTATGGCGGCAATGCCTCTCCAGTAGGCCTTGGGGCTATAGGATATCTTCGATAGACGAATAGACAACTAATCGGCTATGGTAGTAGGCATCATAAGCAAGGTATTCGAACAGCCTGATAAGCCTACAACAGGCGGCAGCGACAGGGTCGGGCAGCTGCCCGATCGTCGCCCGGAGGTTGGTCGAGTTCTCCAGCACCTTTGGTGCGAAATGCATTGCTGTGTTTTCTCCTGCCGCCATTGATCAAACGACTTGTGTTCACTATCAACCAGTACATGAGCCATAGGACCAGGAATCTTGCTGCGGCAGGCGCAGTAGTCAACCTCTAAGATCGCGGAGGATATTAGCCCATGGTATCGAAAATTAACTCGAGCCTCACGTCTCAGGTTGTGCTAGCCATTACAGCGAGGATCTCTTACTAGAATCCAGCACAATCTTTTCGGATTACTCGGTGAGTTTGTAGGCGACCAGGGCGGTTACACCCATCCCGAGGAGGGTGAAGGCGATCTCGCGTTCCTTTGGCACTCCGACGGTGGATAGAAGTCGCTTAGGACAGGTTCCTTCTCTGCTAGGCTAAGAGTTTTCCCCATGACCTGAGCGTACTCGGGCATGGCGTTTCGAGATCGCGAAATGTGCGCTGTGCGTGCCCCAGTCGACGAAGTTCGTCAATAATCCAGCCCAGACGCTTTGTTCTTTTTGAGACCACGCCGTCACCTGGGGTTGTTCTATAGCTTTATCGTGGCGTTTACGCTCCACATGGACAGTCGAAGGGCTGAGAAGAGGAAGTTGCTATCGGAGAAGGCAAGTGCATTTACGGGTCACTCCCAACCACCATCGCTGTACAGGCCATTGCTTAATAATATCTGCTGAAATAATTCCTTGTTTGATAAGCACGTCCTTCGTGGCCATAGCTGAACCTACTTCGACGGTAAGCAGCCCTCATCGCGGGGGTGAACTCAAGTTTTGGTTTGGCAACCCCAGTGACTGTTTTTCCCAGGAGGCCGTAGCCAATGGCAAGATCAGAGACAACAGCACTGAAAGTGGTATCAGCGATGAACTTGGGTTTGTTGATTGGATGCGGGGCAACCTGCCACTTAAAGTTGTGACAGTTCTTCAGAAAGCTAAGAATGGCCTCGGTGGAGCCGTGGCTGCAGAGAATGTGGAAAAAGCGGTACAGGAAACATCTGAAGTGGTTGCAACTATCGAAACCACGTTGACTGAATCTCAGATAGATAGGGCCCTCACCAGACTTCAGAGCCCTACCTGTCCCTACGTGAGCTGCTGGGGCTTGATAAGGTAATGCAGACCTTAAGAGGGGAGAACACATACAAGCTTGCTAGAATAACTGCACTTGACGAGAAAGTTCCTTTGAAAAGGAGACAAATTAATGAGGCTACCGAGGAGATCTTGCCGCCGCCTCTCTGACCCATGCAGCTCTGCGCACGCAAATCAGTCGGATTAGGGAAACGATCAGCAGCGCTGTTCATGAGGAAAAAACTCTTGCCGAACGCCTTCGGACTTTGTCCCTCGAAAAGAGGGTCACCATAATCAGTATCCTAACTGCGTTGGGTTTTTTCGCGTCGACCCTGGTGCTTGCGCTAACTGGTGGCGCAGCACCGACCCCACCAACCACGCCAACGGATGGCGTTAAGGAGTTGGTAAAAAAACACTTGCGGGTCCTGGGCATGCTTCTAGCTAAACTCGCCGGTAATGCCGCAGCAGCTCTCCCAGGTATTATAGGGAGCATCGTCTCTTGGATCCCCAGCACATTATGCAAATCCTTCAGCTGGATTGCCGAAAATGCTTGGGCTCTGGTTATCGGCATGGTTGGAAACGTTTAAGGGGCCGTTCAGCTGCATTAAGCGTAACCAGAGCAATGAAAGCCCGAGGGCGACGCTAAGTGTTACTAACACCAGTTTTTCTTCGTCGTGCTCTCTTGGTAAGTTCTTCACCTACTGGAGTCGGCGCCTGAGTCGCCACGGGTACTGCAGCTGATCGCGGCTTTATAATGCTTGTCTCAGCAGTCGAAGGCGCGTGAATTATCGAGTTTACCTCTCCACTGACCTGGAGTTTCTGGTGGGCTCTAGATATGACGATCTCGTTGTTATAGCCACCAATTTTTCCGATTTGTGGGTCCATATTATTTTGCGCCATGTACAGACCCACGCCAAACGCATAATCCACCTTGGAGCGAGCGTACCTCAGGACGTTCTGGTAACGTTCTATGGCACAGGGCAGATCAACAGGCGTCTTCGACATTAGCTCCGAACTGCTTCTGCGCGTCAAATGCCGTGCCTATGATACTGCTGCTGGTCGGTGCCTGTGGTCCGAGGATTGCCCCAAACATCAGTCCGAATGGTGTCGTTCACGCATTCCACACCTGCCTGGGTAAACCCTTCAGATTTGTCGGAGATTAATGTGGCCCATGCTTGAGTGGCCTCTCTGCCTTGCGAGATGAAATCGATGTGAAACTTTTCTGGTGTCCACTGGAATGACATGCATCTAGGATCATAGCCGTAGGGCGATTTCATAAATCCTGTCCTCGTGACATAATAATAAGGCACGCCTAACCCGTGGTTTCCACTTCTTTTTTGCCGCCAGTCTGTGTGTGGCGGGACACAAAACTCGGCGCAAATTCGCTCGTAGGCCCTCTGGTCGTAGGGGATGACTCCATGCATCGTCTTGTGGAAGTGGTGCCTTAATCTCTTCCAGAATATGGCGCACTTGAGAGTACTAATGGAAATGGAATGCAGAGTTGCTCATTTGTGTAGTGTTTGCTACAAGGTGATTTTCATTTGACACCCCACAACCGGTGGTGGCGCACCACACGGCCAAATTGAGTTGATTCTACCACCAGGCCATCGGTTGCGTGTGGCATTTCTCGACGAGTGTGTCGGTGTTGATTTTTGGTAAGGTGTAGCATTGAAGCACATTTTGGAAAGTTACGTCGAAAGGAACCCGCGAGTAGTTCAGGCTGGGATCTAGCATCAAGATTTCACTCGGCTCCTCGATCCCTTTACTCGAATATGCCACTCCGACATGTTAATGGGTTACCTTCCTGTTGAACGAAAACACCTTTTAGAACATATTTCTGAATATGTTTGTTATACTGAGGTATTTTTAAAAGGGTCGCAGCGTCCTCCCTTTCATCATGTCTGGACAATCAAGAAGGCAAGATCGCCGTACTAGAAATCATCTTGCACCGACTCTTGGCTAACATTGGCGCCGACGCGCGTTTCATGTTTAGTGATAAGCCGATAGTCGTGCCAAGCGGCTATTACACCGTTTACACCCTTGACAAAGAAGTGTTCCAACCTATGGGTCCTATACTACAACTGAATGAATCTACTGGTCATGTGCGGTTGGAACTCGCCAAAAAGAATGATGTTATCAGTCTGTTAGATGTAGCTGATATATTGGGATTCTCAAACCCAAAAGAACTCATGGGAGGAATAAATGAAAGGGACAAACTACGCAAACTGACGCTTCACAAGGAAATATTTGCCCACTGAGACGACATGAGCGCGTCCGAAAACATCCCCGCAGTGTCTAACAGTAATGCAAGTGGCTGTACTCTTCTGAGGGCAGTCCCTATATACCACGAAGTCATGAATTTCGGAAGGATGGTAACATTTACCAATCCACTGTAGAAAATAACTGTTGGCTGGCTTTGTGCCGGGGCTTACAGTCAAGCTACAGATACAATATACTTAAGAGTAACTTTACACATTCGCTGGCGTGATGGACTCAGTGGGCCCTAGTTGCCCTGGTCCAGCCTTATGGTATCTGTCAGATGTCAATGGATTTAAACGGCAAGGGGTGGATGGGCGGATTTACGCCGGAAAACGACCGAAGATTCATGAGCTAGCCGATGTGGATATCCAAACCCCGAATGCGCTTATAATCCTGAGAATAGGGTATGGGGTCTCGCTAAATCGGTTGATACCAAATGGGACATTGGTATGGCTGTGACCGCGGTTCTGCTGCAAGCAGAAAGGGTGGTGGTGTTGAAAAAGTTTTTAATAGCGGTACGGCTTTCCTCTCATCCACGGCCCAAGTGAGAATACTACCGGAACGGGGTCGTACGATCGGAGGAAGTCCAGATACAGATATTACATTGGGTAATAATTCAGTTTTCAAGCCCTTCGACATCTTTCTTGGCTTGAAGACCGGGTAGCTGCAAAAGCATGTCGGTAAAAGCGTAACAATCGTTGTAAAAATGCTTCCGAAAGGAGCTCATCAGGCTGAGACGACGTTAGACAATGTCCCGCCCGCTGAGGCACAAATGGTGCGGGTGAACCGAATACATCTAGAGCATGGTGTTATGCTGAAACAGTTAAGAATAAATTTGAAACCCACATCGGGTTTAGAATTAAACAGTAATTAAACGTCTACATAAAGATGGCATAAAAGCGTCCAGCATTAAATCCAATCTATTATCACTTTGAAAAAAAAGTTTTAAGGAGAGAGGGATGCCAGAGCTGCTCTATACAAAAAGAAAAACCACTGGACAGTTGGTGGTATTGATGCCGTGCTACTCACGGTAAGTATGGGCCTGGGCGTCACTGGAGTCGAAGTGTTGTCCGCGATAATTGCTGCTCCTATAGCTTTAGGCATGGAAGGTCTGCGGACTTCTCAGTAGGGTGAGTAAGTTTGTAAGCCGGTGCTTGACCGTCAAAGGTAAGAAACACAATGAAATTCCCTTACTGGTTGAGAGTAAGCTTAATTCCATCACCGACCTTGTCTCTAGAGCGCTGAATGACGGTAAGTTTTCAGACAACGAGTTTCGCTTAATACTCGGTGAAGTTGAGAAATACCAAGAAATGGAACAGCAGATTCGAGTGGGTACAGCGCATAACTCGATTTTGTTCGATAAGAAAAGGAAAGAAGAGTTAGCGCAACAGGGACTGGACGAAGTTCGAGTGGCCGTCATGAGAAAACATTCCCACTGAAGTTTTCGAGAGAGATGTGGGATACCGGCGTTCGATTTACTTGTAGTATTATTCGCAAGTCGGCTATAAGATGTGCGCATCATGCTTATTCAATTTGCTCACTCTGACCGCAATTGGGGTCAAGTCGGGGTTACCTGCATATATTATACACAAACTTGACAACACTACACAAGACCAGACAGATGAAATCACCAGACTCAGTGGTCTAATCGAATCTGGGTTATGAGGCCTCAGTGATGAAATAGATGAGGTAATCGAAGCCGGATCGCCAGACTCCAACGGATGGATTAGTTGAAGTCTCCTATATTACTGATTTGTTGAAGTGAAAAAAATGCAAAACTCTTGCCACATCCGCCGGAGTCCTGTAGGGTTTTAATTTTCTTTTTCATTTTATACGCTTCGGTGGCCTTTTTCCACACCCCGTCTTTATCTGAGCTAGCCGAGAAAATATCGCTCATCAAAAAAGGAGAGAAAAAATTTCCCACCCGTGGGGTCGAACCACCGGCAGTATATATTCACCAGCCTGGCGGCTGAGTCCAAAAAACCTCTGATCACTGTGGAGGGAAAAATTTATATACATACATATATTGACACGCTGATGAGGAATATCACGTTAGTTTTTGTCGAGAACGACTATTTTTGATGAATTCCGCAGATAAAAATATGACAGTCATCAATTTCACAATGGGGAAAACATGGCACAAATACTGAGAGACCGGTTCACATGGAAAATCGTTAACTTATAGCCTCCACATGCTTCTATATTTACACCAGCTAGTTGTAGACTGTATTTTATCAATCCTTAGAACAGATGGTGTACATGATAGAGGAGCTAATGTTATGGAAATGAACGAGCGAACGAGCTAGGGTCTGCTCTGGGTTGGAACATAGCCTGGCAACCTCAATGGGAGGTGGGGCGGCTTCCAATAGTTTGTGTCACTCACCCTCCCTGCTGCGAGGTTCTTAATCATATGATGCTTGCACATGATCGATTGACCTTACTGGCTAACCTTTAGAGGGAGTTCAGCAGAGCAAAGTGACTCGTATGTGTCTTAGAGCTGATATCTCGAGGTATGCCTGACGGAAGAAGTAGGATGAGTTTTATATATTAGAATGGTGTACAATTTACCATCTAGTTGCAAGGGGTCCTTAGACCCAGGTATGAATACTGGGCTGTACGTCTATGTTTAAAAGAATTTTAAGGAAGTGAAGAAGCTTAGAGTGAAAGTGTTTGATGGAATAGCCTTAGCACACTAGTTTTTGTTGCTATAACTTTATACAGTGTATACGTGTTAGAATGTACTTCCAAAGGAAGACCCCCGTGGGGTTCCCGGGGATGAAAGGAATAGGGCCCCAGTTCTCTAGGCAAGCTTGTCGTACAAGGCGACTAACCTCGGGTACGCCCGTGTGGTTCCGGTGAATAGAATAGTTCCACAGCCTCCCCGGGCTGGTCGTACAAGGCGACCAAAAGGGACAACCTGTTTGCCGTGGGTTGCGACCCGTGATGGAGAAGGACGGGATCCTGGTGGCTGAGGGCGGGTTCACCTTGAGAAATCCTCACGCCCAACACTCCACTTCGGCCCTCACTTCTCCAAAGACGGGTGGTAGGATGGCCCGCTCCGATCAATCGGCTGGTCACGCCTGCCTCTGCGTGGTCCCAAAACTTCTCTATATAAGCATGCTTTAGAGAACAAATGATTTTTCTCAAATTTCGTTCGTGGAATTGCGTTTGAGGCGGTGGCTGTAGGGTCAATCAAGTAGTCCGTGTCTAATGTGCAACCTCCTTCATTGGGTGGGTGACGGAGGAGCTCGGGTGGGGAATGAGGTGTGCATATCAAGGCCATCTATTTGAATATACCCCATGTGGAATCCTTGGTGTCTTTCCTGCTGAACCCAGGTTCAGGCATCGCCCTTGTTGGCACTCCGTGGTGGGTGGGGAACACCTGGGGTGAATCCCTAACCGTTTATTATGAATCCCCTAAATCTTTCAAAAAATGCTTCTAACATTCGATCGTCTTCTCAGCCAATTTCAGGGGCTGATAAAAAGAGAAAGCTGGAGGATTTGTCAGATCCTCTAGACATTGGACGGGAAAGTTGACCGGCTTTTATTGTTCTCTCAACAAAGAGTGAACAAAGGCCGGCCTCGAAAATACATCCGTTTTTTTGAAGAGGGCTTTGGAGGGTGCAGCAAGCACTTTAAAAAACGTTAAAAAGCTGCGATCCGGAGACATGCTCATCGAATGTTTCCGGAAACAACAATCTAAAAATTTACTATCATTGAATAAAATTTCCCATATATCTGTTTTTACATCCCCTCACAATATCCTGAACATTTGTCAGGAAATAATACGTGACAGGGATGGGGATATCTTCGATCTATCTGAAGAAGAAATCTGTACAGAATTAAAACCACAGGGTGTTGTCAGAGTGAAGCGTTTCACAACAAAAAAGCTGGCAACATCCTCAAATTAAACACATATCTGATAAGCTTTAATACCACCTCTCTACCATCATATATCTACATTGGCCCGTATAGGGTTAATGTGGACTTATACATACCTAACCCGACACGATGTTTTATTTGCCAAAAATTTGGTCATGGTAAAGGGCAATGTAAAAATAAACTGGTTTGTTTCCGATGCGACAGTGAAAGTCATGATGGTTTTGACTGCAGCAGCACAGTTAAGTGCTGCAATTGCGGCCGAGATCACATGGCCTCCTCCAAGGACTGTCCTCTTTTCATTAAAGAAAAACAAATAATCACTATAAAAATTAAAAACAACATTTCCTATCAGGAGGTCCGAAAATTGGCCTCACTTTCGAGTACACCACCGCAGACTTCGTTTGCCAATGTAGTCAAGCGGGCTGCAACATCTGTTGCAACTCGAACTTCCTTGACTTGGCCCATTGGAAACGACAAACCTAGTCCGATCACTGTGGAACCTTCAGCTCAACCTGCCCGGAACTCCTGCTCAACCCAGACCATCACAGTACAAGAAATAAAACCAGTAAAGAATACAGAAAAAAATGTTATACCTGAACCTCAGCCCTCTAAAAATGATAATGACAAAGACAAATCCAATAACAAACTTCAAAGTAATATTAAAACCAGTAAACCGAGTGGCCCTACAGAACGTCTGTCTAAGGCCACTCGAGATCCTGTCCAAACATTTAACAGGTTTGGATCGTTGGAAAACGTTGTCCCTTCAACATCACATGCAGATGTGATGGATACATCACCCGCCACAGGGACATCTTCCAGCCGATCTCCAAGGAAGGGTCGTCCTCGATCCAAACACAAAGACAAATCTCCTGTACGCCTCCCTCCGTAATGTCTACATACGACAAAATTATACAGTGGAATTGTCGAAGTCTTAAGATTAATTTTATTGAAATAACACAGCTGGTCCAATCATTAAATCCTATTGCCCTTTGTCTTCAGGAAACTCACCTGAAGACATCTGACAAAGATAAAATAACTCTCAAAAATTATTCACTTTATAGTACATTTTGTCACGAAGAAGAGCGAGCTGCAGGCGGCTCCTCTATCTTCATAAATAATAATATTATCCACAGTCCTGTTACTCTGGATACAGAGCTTGAGGCGGTGGCCGTTCGTGTCTCATTGTCTAAGACAGTCACTTTGTGTTCGGTTTATATTCCTCCGAACACTTCTTTGTCAGCTTTCGAGTTACATAATTTGAAAAAACAATTACCTACAACGTTCATAATAATGGGCGATTTTAATTCCCATAACCCCTTATGGGGAAGTAACAACATAAATAACAAGGGCAAGGTAGTAGAAGATTTTTTAACCAAGGAGGAACTGTGTTATTTCAATGATGGTTCTAATACTCATTTACATGCGGGTAATGGCATATATTCTGCTATCGATCTCACTATCACCGATCCATCACTTCTCCCGGATTTTTCTTGGAGAGTGCATGAGGACCTTTGTGGTAGTGACCATTTTCCTATTATCCTAGAGTATGTCACTTCTAATTCTTTAGAACGTGTAGCTAGGCGGAAGTTCGATAAAGCAGATTGGATGGCATTTGAGATGTTGTGTGAGGCTGATATCACTCCACAGACTCTCAATGCAGCAGATGACCCTATATTTAAATTTAATCAGCTTATATTACGAGCTGCAGATAGAACCATCCCTAAGACCTCGACCAGTCCAAAATCCAAAAGTAAACCCTGGTACGACAATGACTGTCGTAAAGTCATAAATTACCCTAAAAGGGCCGAACGCAAATTCAATCATTGCCCTACTGATGAAAATTTAAACCAGGTTCGGATTCTTAGAGCTAAGGCTGGCCGATTACTTAAGTCCAATAGACGATCTTGTTGGCGGAACTTCGTTTCAGGCATTACGTCCAAAACACCTATGCGTAAGGTCTGGAATATGGTTCAGAAACGTAAGGGCAAAAATAACAAAGCAAAAGTCCAGCACTTGAAAGATGGAGATAACACACTTCTCCATCCGATATAGGTAATAAATTAGCGGAATCAATTTCTAAAAAATCTTCTTCTGAGAATTATTCTTCAGAATTTCAGCATATCAAAAACCAGAAGGAGAAAATGAAATTGCCCTTTTCTTCTAAAACCTTAGAAGATTATAATCGTCCTTTTAATATCGATGAACTAAAAACCGCATTGAGAAATTCACATGATACTGTATGTGGTCGTGATAATGTATATTATAAATTTCTGAACCATTTACCACCTGAACCACTTGAGACTCTCTTGGACGTACTGAACGATATGTGGATAACTGGTAATTTTCCACTCTCATGGAGGGAGGCATGTATTATCCCGGTTCCCAAACCGGGTAAGGATCATACTGATCCAAATAATTACCATCCCATAGCTCTTACCAGTTGCGTCTGTAAGACTATGGAACGGATGATAAATGATAGACTTGTTTGGTTTCTCGAAACCAACAAGTTACTATCTAATATCCAATGTGATATTCGTCAAGGTAGATCCACAGTGGATCACCTTGTTCGACTTGAAAGTTTTATTCGCGATGGTGTTATTAATAATGAACATGTGGTGTCAATATATTTTGACCTTGAAAAGGCCTACGACACCACATGGAAATATGGCATTTTAAAAGACCTCGCGGATATGGGCCTTAAAGGCCGATTACCTATATTTATATCCAAATTTTTATCAAATCGTCAGTTTAAAGTACGGGTGGGGTCCACTCTTTCGGACTCTTATGAGCAAGAGATGGGTGTACCCCAGGGCAGTATCCTTTCACCTACACTGTTCAGCATAACAATTAATAGCTTGGCCCAAACATTACCATGTGGTACCGAGGGTTGTTTATATGTAGATGATTTTCTGATATGCTACCGGGCGAAAAATATGAAAAACTTAGAGCGGCAACTGCAGCTTTGTCTCAGTAAGAGCGAGAAATGTGCAGTTACCAATGGTTTTAGATTTTCTACTTCTAAAACCGTGGGTATGCATTTCTGTAATAAACGCAAACTTCATCTAGACCCTGAGATTAAATTTTGTGGTGAACCACTGAAGATTGTTGGGGAAAATAAATTTTTAGGGGTTATATTCGATAGTAAACTATCTTTTATACCTCACATGAAAACGCTTAAAGCTAAATGTACAAAGGCTCTGGATATAATTAAGGTCGTGTCTAGCACCGATTGGGGTGCTGACCGATCTGTTTTACTTAATTTATATCGTTCTCTGGTGAGGTCGAAATTGGACTATGAGTCCATCATTTATGGTTCCGCCAGGAAATCATATCTTAAAATGTTGGATCCGGTCCATCACCAAGGTCTGAGGCTCAGCCTTGGTGCCTTTAGAACTTCACCAGTAGAGAGTTTATACGTGGAAGCCAATGCGCCTGCTTTACATAACCGACGTATTAAACTCAGCCTTCAATATGCAACAAAGCTTAAAGCTCACCCAACAAACCCTGCCTACGACTGTGTTTTCAATCCATCATATGTAGACAAATATACTAAATGTCCTAACAAGATCCCTCCGTTCGGTCTTCGTATACAGGACCATGTTGTGGAAGCTAACATCAAGGTAGAGGAGATATCTCCGGTATCTTTACCGGAGTCTCCTCCCTGGCTTCTTCCACAACCTAAACTAATATTTGATCTACGTCAACATAATAAATCGAATACAAATCCTCTTATAATTTAACAAGCTTTTGCTGAAATTAAGGCTAATTATCCAAATTATAGATTTATATACACTGACGGGTCGAAGGATGGGGACATGCGGCTGTCTTAGAACAGCGGGTCTCTTCTCTTCGTCTTCCGTCTTCATGGTTTCTGCAGAGGCCAGAGCTATACTCGTGGCCTTATCATATGTTTCCTCTGGACGTGCCATGAGGGCAATGATATGCAGTGATTCGCTCTCCTGCCTTTTGGCAATGCAGAATAATAGATTCAAAAACCCGCTTATTCTGGAAATTTTAGCCTTACATAGAAAATTGATTAAAAGAGGCAAAGATATTATATTCTGTTGGATACCAAGCCATGTTGGTATCCATGGAAACACAGTCGTGGACAGGGAGGCAAAGGCTGCCCTAAATAAATCCATATCAAAAGTTAAAATCCCGTATACTGATTTTAAATCTAATATTCTTAAGTATCTTTGTCGCCTTTGGCAGGATGAATGTGTAATAAACTGCACGCTATTCACCCCGTCATTGACCATAACTCTTATACACTGGGTATGTCTGGTAGAGACCAAGTGGTTTTAACAAGATGCCGTGTTGGGCATTCTCGTCTAATGCACAATTTTATCTTGGATGGGAGCAGTGCTCCCGAGTGTGTTGGATGTGGTGCTGAATACGGCATCAAACATATCCTGGTTGACTGTGTGGAGGCAAAGATTCTACACAGTAAACTGGATATATGATTTGTTTTACAGCGTAGCTTTCGACATAAAATGTCATAAAATATTTGAAGGCCGTTGGGCTTTATAATAAAATATAAATTTTATTCTCAAAAATATATATTTGTCATAAAATTTCTTTAATATGCTGGTTTTCGAGTTTTAGCTGTTTTGGTTTCCTTACCTGATTTTAACCCATGTCCGAACATATTTGTTTTCTTTTTAATGTTCTCACGTCACTATCGAAAACCTGAACTGTCTCGTGGTTCCACCTTGTTCACGCCATGGCTGAGATATTGCCGATGTGGCGTTAAGCCATAATTATTCATTCATTCATTCATTCTTCGAGCTTTTCTTGGATCTGGGGTGGCACCACCCTTCAACGAAAGCTGCACCGTGGAGATTTCCTTCGTGCACAGCCATCTGCCAGCTATGGAAATACCTTCCGATTGGCCGGGGTGTACCGGGAATGTGATCTCTTCTGCCTTGGCACCCTCAAACAGCTCTATAACCTCGTTCTGGTAGTCCTTGGTGGTTTGGAAAGATTTTGGGGACGACGTCATACTCTTCCTCATTGGCCTTCCTCCTCCTACGGGTCTTCTTGGGTGGTGGAGGACAAGGTCGATATTTCCCAGGCAGTAAGGGCTTTAGCGGTCGATCCTTGAGTGCCTAAGGGATAGACTTCTAGGATGTTGGGGGCTTCTGCATTCATTTCATCCAGCAGCTGATCTATGCATGTATCCATTGTGGCCACCATGGCGGTTAAAGATGTATGCACGGTATTCACACGTTCCTCTACATGGAAATTCGGTTAGCGGTGATCAGTCGAAAAGAGGATTGAGAGCTTACAGGCGTGGAAACGCGGGCACTTTCTTTGTCCAAGCTCACCGCCGTTGGAGCTCTCTCATAACAAGTGAGTGGATACGCCTTGCCCGGGCTTCGGCTCTAACAAGATCGGTCCCTCAAGGCCCGCATAGGCGAGCCTCTGATTGTGTTCCGATGTTACACTTTCGACAGGGCGTCGGAATGGGGGAGTTCCTCAGTATGCGCGCAAGATGGATCCTACAGAAATTGCCAAGGCAGCTTTTTCCGCAGTGCGTTCGGGAGCCGACGAGAAGCCATTGACAATTACGCTGTCCTTTCATGATCGACGATGCCCAGCCATGATGTATACCACACCCACATTTTTCTCTCTTTGGAGCGTTGGTTTGTGTGGCTACTGGAAGCCATGGTTCGTGGCGACCTGTTCGGTCTGTAAAAGAGGGTCGGTCGGCCCATGCCAATTATCTCTGAATGTGAACGCCTGTTTGTCTACATGGATATTTGGCAAAAGGTTGTGTACGAGAACACCCGTTTATATACATGGCCGGAACAGGGGCTGGAAGGGGTCTCTGAATGTGAGCGTCCGGTTTTCTACATAGATAATTGGCAAAAACTTACGTACCTGGACACCATATGGCTTGAGATGGCCGGAACAGGGGCTGGAGGCCCTCCGGGAGATAGGGGGTACCGAGGGCCCTAGCGGGTGAATGGCCTCAGAACCCTCAATGTGTATACTACTCGTGGAATCATGTAATTAGAAAATAGCTATCATATCTATTCGATGTATTCCCTGATTAGATATTCTGTTCGAGCTACGCTCTCAAATACATAAATACGTTTTTATGTTTTCGTCTCTTTTAAACACCTAGCAAACATACAAACAACATATACACATTACTGACAAACTAATGGCCCCAGATGAACGAAGCCCACATAAAGTTACAAGCACGTAAATGTCATGCAGACCATGTCATGCAACCTCACCATTACAGATGCGCCGCACCGCCTTCATGGTGGACAGAGTCCCTTGCGTCTTCATCGCTAAGACTCACGAGGTGCTGATCAAACTCGGCATCGGATACGGGAATATTTAGATTTTCCCGCTGTCACTTCTTGTGGGACTTCGCTGACAATCAGCTGTCGGTGTAGCTGATGAGGATACTGTAGAGAAGTACACTTGTCTTCAGCGAATGTGGGTTCATCAGTAATTTATCAAAGGTCACTGGTATAAGCTGCCCTCTCCGGTTTCCCCAAATTAAATAAACTGACGGCCATCATATGAAAAATGCGTAAGTGTAGTGTTAAACGGCAATAAAATCATGTCAAATCCTGCAACTTTCTGCCGAAAGAATTTTATTTTTTACATAAATTCAGTCATTTTTGGTTTATGTATCTTCACTCAACAAAAGCACGTCTTCGGTTCGATGTGCTCGAACGACGTCAAACTCAAAGACCCCAAACAAGGTTTGTGATTTTAAGAAATAAACCAAAAGGTGAAACTCACTGTACAAAAGTCGATGCTATGAACATCACTGTACACCTTTCCCCTAATTCTGTTTAGGCGACCTCCGTTGCCGAGCGGGTTAGCGCGCTTGGACAGAGTAATAACCCATGTGCCTCTCATCAATACAATCGCTGTGAGTTCAAACCACTTCACGCTGGCTTTCTCTCCGGCCGCATGCGGGAAGGTCCGCCAGCAACTCACGATCTGTTTGGGGTGAAATTTGAAGCACTGTAGTAAATTTTTTGAACATATATAGTTTAGGTGGCTTGTATCAGATTTGGTTAGCGTATGTCCAGTAGAGCGGGGCTCTCCATATGAGCTCAGCGGATGGTCCACTTGCCATTTTGACATTCGAAATGTAAAGGTTAAGTGTGGAATTAATGAACTGCTTGTGTACGACATGAAGCGAAAAGTCTAAAATAGGATTTCCGAAGAATTTGTTTCTGCATCATGTACCATATGTAAAGCTAATGTGTCGAGCCCTTTGCTTGTAATTATAATTTGCTTGAATATCAATCCAAAAACCGGCTGTTACATGTAAGTACAGTTACATTCCAGTCTCGGGGACTATTTAAATAGACTAGTTTATCAAGAAGCACTTGCAGTCAGCAGATCATCTTTTTTTTCATCACCACATCATACAGATGGAACTGAACAGCCATAGCTATTGTTTTATCTCTCGTAATAGTTTTAAAGCTGAGTGTGGCTAGTGCAGTTTTAAGGCCACTTCCTCTAAGAACACTCACAAGAGCAGGATGTGAAAACTGTTGTCAGTTCTAGGAATCTGTTCTCTAGCCTTGGCTGTGGATAACAATGGCTCCGATGGTCATGACTAACAGTGTCCAGCGAAGTTGTCTCCATTGTTGAAATCTCGGTAAGACAGTTATTCTTCATGGGGAAAAGAGTAAATGGAGAAGGAGTCATCAGAGATACTAAGGAAAACTATGTTTAAAACTAAGCAGAGTAATTAGAGATACTAAGGAAAACTACATCTAAAACTAAACGGAGTCATCAGATATACTAAGAAAAATTATGTCTAAAACTAAGCGGAGCCATCAGAGATTTTAAGGAAAAGTATGTCTAATAGTAAGAGTACTAACGTTTATAAAAGGACAGCTCAAGACTGAAATGAACAATCGCGGATAGACTTCTCAATGTATATCTGATATAAAAATCTACAACATATGGAGTAAAAGCAGAACTGCGATGACACTATGATAGTTGGCAAATGGTCACATGTAACCCGTGAAATCATCAGGTGCGGCTTTATTCTAATGGATCATTTAAAAATGCTTAAATAGTTGGGAAACCTAGATAAAAATGTAGTGATGTCACATGTAATTTATGACACTTCTAGAATTACTCTCGAATGCCCCTACACTTAGATCTTACGTCTTGCACTTTTTTGTTATATCTTTCAAAATGGAATTAAGTGCATTAAAATAACTCAATTTTAAGGTAGGGTGTTTGGGACATACTGCCGTCACATCACTTTTTACCTGTCCGTATTCACATACAGGCGAAACTTGGTGAACATCATTTAAGCAATCGTTTACCTGTGGGTAATAACAGCATGACAACATGTTTCTGTTAAAAAAACAATGAAAGCATTTTTACGCATTTCTTTTGTTGCCTCTGTGATGAACCTTGAGTTTTTAAAATATCTTTCCCTTTAAGGCTTGATGTACTGAGAAATGTGTAGTTAACTGTTCAGATTATAGGGTGTAAGTTATGGGTCAAACTTTGGTACTGACATTTTGATTTCAGTCCGCTGTATTTTTGTTGAATCTATTCAACTAACACTACTTATACAAAACAACCCAACCTGATGTGCACAAACTAAAGTGACAGAAGTGGGACAATAAGGAAATGAACCAAACACTTTGAGAGTGCACGGCTCAACAGGCATAGTGGGCCATGTGCTCACAGCTGGGTGTTTAGGCATAAATGGTATGTTCAAAGGTTGGCAGGTTTATGGACACAGGAATCTTATGGTGGATTCCATTTGTCCATCTGACAGTCAATGGTTACAGATTCAGTGACCAGTGGTTGACGCAGTATGACATTCCAATTTTCAGGAATTCGAGTCAAGTCACTTGAGCTAAGACACTACAATACGCGCCACTGTGGTGGCAGTGACCCCACTGGTCTCTTCCAGTTGTCAATGGAAGGACAAGTCAGTGGCCACTATCTCCTCCGGTGGCCACCTGGAAACCAGTGGAACGCACCTCAGGAGGAAACCACTGAATTCGAAGACGTGACCCAAATGCTCTTGGTGTCTGGTATAATAACTGACAAACGTGTCAATCCAGGTCTCTGAAACAATCGGTGTCTGAAATACTTTCGCACTCTCCAAATGTCAGACAAATGTATTATACTTAAAGGAAAAGGCCACATAAAAATGAAGTTATGGCGAGTTTAAAAACCATTTAAAACTCTATCTGAAGATATCTTCTCGTGTCAATTAAATGCAGTCAAATGTTTTAAAATTTTTGGACATATATGGTGGGTTTTATGGACCATACTGATAAGGTGGTTCACCAGTGACGTCAAGCCTACATTTCTCCGGCCCTAAATCAGAACTTTAATGTCATATTGCCTTTTTAACACACAACAAAATATTACAGGAGTACACTTATCAAGAACTTTATTCAGAGGTAAACATAAAAGGTGTATAAAGTCACTGGTGAGCCACGTCTTCAATGTGATCCGTAAAACCCACTGTACAATAAAAACATCTACGTTAATTTGGTAAAAAAAGATTAAAAATTCAGTGAAGGTATTTTGAGATACAGTTTTTAATGGTATTTTCACTTACCATAAGTTCATTTTTGGGTGGTCTTTCTCTTTAAGCTGACACAGTGGATGAGTTCAGATTTCATATAAAGTTGGTTTGTGTTACAATATTTAGAAATTTTAATCAAATTCTGCGATAATATTTTCATAACTTATCTCCTAGTATGAGTTTCAAGGTGCCACCTTAAGATGGCAGATGGCTACTGTTTTGAATTTTTATGCAGTGTCACTACTAGAGAAGGTGCAAAATTATTTATGAGTTGATTGAATTAATTTAAGCCAAATTTCATTCATTTGTTTGAACAATGAATCCTTGGCCGTCTTGACGCCTACAAATATGGTACACACGTTTGGCTCGCTCTAATGATGGTCTTTGCATGGCATGTTGGAATGTTACTTATCAAAGGCTGATGGTCACCTTCATCAAAGACCCTCAACGTATAAGTGAAATATTCCGCAGTACGTGTACTTAAAACACCACTCTTGATAAAAACAATTGATAAAATTGCCGGGATATAACTAGTTACATTCTTACTGAGTGAAGGGATACGCGTCTCGCCCTATGAGAGACTTACTGACCCCATATAGTTTCGTTTCCTAGATGGTACCCTGAAATTTTTATTATCAGACGTCGTCGGATATATATAGCATCTGCTGCATGGCATAGAGATATACACGTCTCCCACGTGACCATTGATGTCCAATCAAACGCAGGCAATGTTGTCTGCTGGGGACAAATGAAATGAAACGCAAGCCGTCAACATTAGTAGTTATACGATTTTCTTGTTACAACATATCGCTTACATATATGGTATGTGCATGTGACTAATATGAAAAAAACTACAGCACAGAAAGTATAGCCAGAGCAGCGACAACAGTGTGATAGTTGGCAAAAGGCTTTCATTAACAGGTGAAGAAGACTAGTATATCCTGAGATCCTAGTCAAATCTCGGTCAGTGAATAATGATTGGGTCGAACGCAGATGTAAAAATACTACCACCCGATGCCGAACATAAGTAGGCAACTAGCAAAGGTAACTATTGCTTTAATACGGCGATTACCCGTTAATGAGCTCACTTTATATCATAGAAGCCCTCCACATAAGGTCGTAGTTTTCATTTCATTTCTCACATAACAGTATTTCTCACAACAGTCACATTACATTTTCTTTCTCAGGCTGTCGCCACCTTTACAGAAATACCAGACGTCCCTCGTACTGCTGGTCAGGTTCTGCGGTTTCGGTGTCTTGCTCTCAGCCTTTCACAGTATCCTGAGGAAACGCGTGTTTGGGGACAAGAACAACTTGGACAGTACCTTTGACGCCGGTGGACTAGTGACGCTGAGTATGACGGCTGTCCCCGTGGCAACGCACCTCCTTTGGCCAGTAGATCTTACATTTGGCACAACTGTCGCCGTCAGGTAAAAACTGTTACAGAACTCCTGTCTATCATAATATCTAATCTTGAATTGTTTTCTTAAGGCGGATGCAATTTTGATGTCTTAGGTGGAATAGGTGGAAATCGTTCTTGGTGGGACCTAAAATAATTACCATCCATATCGATTGGCTTTATCAACTTTCATTTTGAGGGGTGGAGGTTGTATTTTTACTAGTGGCTATTTGCAAAAAATGTGGAAGTGATTACTTCTAGTCATGCTGGCTTCCTGTCCGGCGGTATGTGGTAAGGTCTGCTACCAGGCGGCGGATGGTCGTGGATTTGCCCCTGGCTCTGCCCGGTTAGTTCCCACCATGATGCTGGCCGCCGTGGTATAAAGTGAAATATTCTTTAGTACAGCCTAAGACACCCTTCAAACAGATAAATAAATGACTTCTGGTCACATCATTTAGCTGAAAATATATTCTTTCACTTCTTGTTCACTGACGGGACCAATAATCAAACTACTGAAATTGCTCTTTCGTGCATCATGTATTCATTTCCGTTGGTGTGAATTTAGTCTATTCTCTGCCTCCTTCCCCATGGTTGTGCAGATGTGTAACTGTGTAACGTGTTGGTTATCTCCCAGTACGGTCTGGTGGGTCTCTACTGGTACACACCTGGAGCTGTCATGGGTGTTGTCGTCTTCCCGTTGCTGTCGTTGGAACTGAAACGACAGGCGCCGGGGGCTAAAACACACCTACAGGTAACAAACAATATAAAAGGTGTAAACACACAAAAGACCATATTCGCCTTGTTGAAATAGGGATCATGTGTGTAACACTTTTCTATTATTAATATACTTACTGATTCAATATGCTGAAATCAATACTTAAAAACTTTCACGAATACGATGGCGGCCCGTTCTATATGCCTAAACATGTTGATGAAAGATAAGTGGTTTTGAACAAACGTTAAATTCAGCAAACGATAATACGAGCACCGTTGGCTGTTTGTTGTCATAAAAGCCCCACGAACAGTGAGAGCAGGTGAGTGTACATATTTCTTGTTCTAATCCGGGAAACATAATGTGAAAAATTATGATAAAAGTATTTGCTAATTATATACGTTCCAGAAAACATGTTTCTGTGCTTTTGCTTTCTCTTCACCTTAAAGTTGGGAATCTTGATGAAATTTCTGCTGAGCGTTAGCCTTAATTTGATTCTCATTCCAGGTCATTCACGCTCGTTTTGGAGACAAGGTACACCGTCTGTACTTAATATTTTCTCTGATAACAAACCTGGTTATCTCTGCTTGCATGTTGTTGTCTGGTCGGGCAATAATACAAGCGGTCACAGCGAATACGTCCGACGAGATGGTCGCAGTTGTGCTCCCGATTCTGCTCGGCTCCTACACCTTTCTCGGAGGTCTGGGAACGTCTCATACTTCAACGCAGTAATCATCTTTACCTGGGTGATTATTTTCACTGTCAACGCGTCCTGTATGGGCAGTGATTTTGGCCCTAACCTGGGAAGCATTCATGAAATGTACGGGCCTGTCACGTGCATTTCCGATCCAGAGTTCAAAGGTGACAGCTTTCTGAACTTCCGCTCGAAGAGTGCCATCATGTTTGGCGCCGTTGTTCTTTTGGGGTCGAATACATTGAGTTACACTGACCAAGCTTCGTGGCAGAGCAGAATAGCTGCCAAACCCACACAAGGTGTCATAGGGTTTTTCTTGGGTGCTCTCATTTGGTTTGCGGTTCCTACGACTTTTGCCACCGCTTCTGGAATATCCTATCTAGTCAAAGCGTCTACAAACGGATCTCATTTCTTGACGGTTGACGAAATCAATGCAGGTAAATAAACTGGAAGTTGGTTACGTGAAGTAGCGGTGTGTGAGAAGTTTTGAGAGGGATCAGACATGATATGTAGAGAAATCAAAAGTGTCATATTTAAATATTTATTGATGCTTTACGCCACACTGAAGAATATTTCACTTATACGACGACAGCCAACATCATACTAGGTGTTAGGTATATGATGTTTATTCATAGCTTTATTATTTCATCGGTGTTTCACACACGCACTTGGACAACAGATGTTCCAAATGTTACATGACAGCACATTGCTCCCCTTCACTTATCCGGAAGAATGAGGGTTTTCTAAGTCGTGTTTGAATCCATTTTCCGTTCCACGAAGTTCTTGAGCTAAATTCCGGGTAACTACTTTCGTTTTAGACGACGCCCTAATAAATGTTGACGTAGTATTGTTATTGGCTGTTGAATTACTGTGACGTGGAACTCTATGAGAAATGAAATGAAGAAAAAATAATACTGACAGACACTTGCCTTTACATACAGAGCCTATGTGAAGTCGGCAAGTTTTGCCAACGAACCTATGTTGCTTGCAGTTAATATCCGTTGTCAATTAGTTTTAGCGTGTACTCTCGATTGCAATTACCATCCCTTTATGCCAGATATTTTTGCATTTTCCTGGTTTTTTGCCAAGGATCCAAGCCAATGCAGTCTGGAGGCAAAGATTATATCACAGTTTTTTACCTTTCATAGGAACACGCTGTTTAACCGTGGAATCACAGCTACTCGAAGCAGAGAAATGCCCTGTATTCCGTGTAATTCCATAGCAATTTTAGCTATGCGATGGAGCATCAACTTCGACAGTACAGTGAAATAAAGATGTGTCGTCTGTCATGAGTATATGTCCATGTATTTTTTGAAGTCTTTATATGTCGTATTTTTATAAAAATAATTGTGAACCTAACAGAAGACTGTGCATTCCAAGGATTCACAAAATACAAAGTCGTTCAAAAGTAGCATCTGGAGTAGAAAAACGGGAAGTCTAAGGGCTAAGAGACGAAAATCGCAGCTCGTGTGAATTCACATGACTAAAATTTACTGTGCACTTACTCAATACCAGGAAGGGTTGAAGTAATTCTGGCTATATACATACCCTATAGGTACAAATAATCAATAGAATGTTGTGCAATGTAGTCTGAACAGTCAACATTTATGTTGTAAGAGATAAGACAAATAAATTCATCATTTCCACATCTCACGCAGGCTAACAATATATAAGGTATCCAAACATCGTTGTGTATTATCTGTTATATTTACAGCTGGTGGACTATTTTGTTAATGACTGAATCAGAGTGGCGTTACAGATTCTTTTGAGTTGCTTAACATCCTCTGATTGCTAGACGTCTACTACGTGAATATATATGTAGTACAACGCCTGTATCTGTGTTTAATACGGAAATTAACAGTTGCTGCATTTTGGCATAAGAGTCCGTGACGTCACTGTGCTTCAGGCTGTTCAATATGGTACAAAAAGTCATTCATCTTTATTTCCCGTGATTATCAATGAAACAAAAAATACCAAGACCTAAAGGCCATAATTGGAAACAACAGAAAATCGCCTTTTAGATGACGAGTAATTTGCTTAAATGTGGTCTGTTCTACTGAATAGTTCTTTTCATAGAAGCAAATTGATAACATTTCCTCTGGATTCCAGGTTTTGTGAGTCTTGTGATGTGTTGGGAGCTGCTGGGAGAAGCAGGGGCCTTCCTTATACTGGCTATGGGAGCCATGGCGCTCATGTCCACGGGGTCAGGAGAGGTCATGGGAGTGTCGTCAGTTCTCATGTACGACATCTACCAGACATCCATCAGGCCCTCCCGGTAATTTGTGCTACTGATAAATTTGACCTGTGTTATTATTCACAGTCATGATGTGAAAAGATATTCAGCACAAATTTTCACATACCTTAGAACAATGCTCTAACTTATTACGCAAAAGAAATCCAGACGGAATAGAAAAACTAAGGATGTAAAAACATTCCATGAGGAGATTGATAATTCAAAATGTGATTGCATAAAAATATATTCCCTTGCATACCGCGCGTCCTCGTGGAGTTTCCAGTGTTAGAAAAAGCACACGTCATTCTATACTAGAACTAATCATACTTCCTTCATCATGACTACGTCGAGTTATAAGCTCTAAGATACATACGAGCCATTTTTTTCTGCCGGATTCTTTTCAGATGTCAAACGGTAAGGTTGCTCGATTATGTGTACGCGTTTAGAATCATGAGACGATTGGAGATGTTGTCGTTGTCACATTTCAGCGCGCCGACATATTTTGGACTCACAAATCACATTCGTTTTCCTTCGCTGATATATCATTAGCCGGATTGTGATTTTTTTATTGGTGGTTTTCAAAAATGCTGCCCCATTCTTAAGGCGAATATCAATGTGCCAATGGCTCGTAACTTCGTGCCGGAGCTATCTTAGTATCTTAGAATGCGATTGGAATATATGGAGGACTCTAAGACTGGAGTTAAGCCTAGGGTATAAAAGGACTCACCTACAACCTGGCTATGTGGTAAACAGAAGAGCCTCACACCTGTTTGGTTTGCGTTAATCGGAGAGGGAGACTAGTAATTCAAAAGGCTTCTGGTAGCAGGAGTCTGGACCCACCTGTACGATGCCCAGTGAACGTTACGAGCATATAGCTGCCATGGCGACGTAACGTCTACAGTGCTGTGCCCGTTTGCACGAAGCCCTCTTAAATGTTAAGAGCCCAGAACTACCATGGCGACATAATGCCAACATTGTTGATTGTTAAGGTAATTACGGGCACGTAATATTAAGAGGACTTCGTACAGATGAGGCCAAATGGGAACGGTATTTACGTGCGCGTAACGTTAAGAGGGCTTCGCGCGAGATCGTCCAGGTTCGTGATTCTGTTTCATAGTGGTAATATACGTATATAATTGCCCCTAACACGGGGGATGGGGCTGTCTATGCAAACATGTCTATGACCTTGCTATGGTGCTCAGAAGACCAGTTGTCATCATTAATGCACCACTGGAATAACCATGTTTGTATTCGACTTGGAAAATATACACCTATTACAAGTTTAAAACTGGATCTGCTTCATTGAAAACTGGCCACTGCCTCTCTCATACATGTTACCAAGTTTATTTACAAGTGATATTATTTCTTGCATATTCCTGTGGTTGTATTGGAAATGGGCCTTGCGACTATCGAATTGGAACGTCCTTTTATAGTCTAGGAATGTTGTTGGAGTTGACTTAAAATGTCTTTTATGGCTTAGGAAGGGTATAGAAGTGGGCAACGGACGTCCTTTTATAGATTAGGAAAGTGTACGAATTGACATGTGACGTCCTTTTATGGTTTAGCAGTAGTGTACAAGTTGACATGATACATTCTTTTATGGTTTAGCAATGGTGTACAAGTTGACCTGCGGCGTGCTTTTATGGTTTAGCAATGGTGTTGAAGTTGACATGTGACGACCTTTTATGGTTTAGCAATGGTGTACGAGTGACATGGGACGTCTTTTTATGATTTAGCAATGGTGTAACGCCTCTGGCCCTTACTTAGACAGTAACTGGGAGTGGTTTGTCAGTTCGGGCGGAGTCCTGGTCCAATCAGTCGTCTCGTCTCACCAGAGTAGATAAAATCTGGCATATTTGTTCAAAGTGTAAACAGCATTTAAGTTCTTACTTAAATTACTCTCACAGGGTCTTACTTATCTCAAGGAGAATGAGATTTGTACGGATTTAAATTTAGGGTATGGATTTGCATGTTTTGGATTGTTTTCACAGTTTGCTGAATGTGATGGAAAGGCAGTATTTAGTGTAATTCTAGGCTCGTGACGTTTAAAAAATTCCGTCACCTAATTCGACCCCTGAATAGTAACGCTCTATATTGTTGACCTTTCATTTTTCTGCTCTATGCAGTGACAAACTAAAGGTGGCTTACTTTGATTGAATTACAATTAACATAACTGCAACTTTGCTCTACGTAATTCTGGTTAAGCCGTGGTGCTAGGGGGGTGTAAGCTGCTACTCTGTAAGCATTTATATTACAGGAAATATTAGAAAACATTACTTGTTTGGGGCAGCAATGCCGCCCTGCTAGCTCCGGGAGCTTCATGTAACACAGCATGAAATTAATCACTGTAATTTAAACGTAAGCACTGGGCCCATTGAAAATGTTACTTAGCATTCTCGGGCTCTAATCCGCTTTATTCTTTTTTCTTCAAACAACATTTCATGTTTTCATATATTGCTGTCCCATACAGCCCTGCTCGAGTTCGTTTTCAATGAATTCATGCCTTTAGCCTATATGTACATATTTTTACATCCTTGTCACCCGTTTTAAATGCATGAGATAAAGTTAGATTTTATTAAAAGAATATATTTTTTGTGTTATAACCGATAATTATTTTTTATCATATTACTGTGTTTGTTGTATAGACTTTGCCAATATTCGCCGATGATTTATTCACTGACGGCAATCGCGCTGCTGTAACCGTTTTTAATTCACCTCCTACATTATAAGACATATCTTTATACATGTTTTCAATCGATTTTATGGGTTTAATTCAAATATTAATTAATTTACATCAGGTGACACATGGTGTCCTATATAGTGTCATGTCTGGTGTTCTGTCAGGTGACACAAGATGTCCTGTATAGTGTCATGCCTGGTGTCCTGTCAGGTGACACATGATGTCTTGTATGGTATTATAACTGATGTCCCGTATGGTGTTATAACTGGTGTCGGTATGGTATCATATCTGAGTATTTTATAAGGCATAAATTTATTTTCTTCTCTTGTATTCTGACAATATGCACATTAAACAGCTGCCATTGAGACATCACTCTGATTAATGAATTTAAACAGAAAATCCGAAAGAAATGCACAGCGGCTGTTGATCCTGTTGTACAGAGGTTACCCAATTGGAATCACCACAACTTCATACAGGCTTTCCCCACTGGCTCCCTGAACGCCACTTATCTTGTGTGGATTTGATTGCTATGACAGAAAATTCGTTTGTGTTAAACAACTTGGTAACTGCTTCTTTCTTATCCGTTTCCGATGATTAATATATGAGTTTTTTTTCACCTTAGAAAAGGATGCACGACAGAACACTGTATTTTGTGTGGACACATAAGAGGGGGTAACGGTTGTGAGGAATCTAGCGAGAGTACGTTTGATAACGATACGAAAGTGTGCACTTGTGTTCCCGTCTATAACTGCGAGGCATGTCGTGTGGATTGCGCCAGAGAATCCGCGTCATACGAGAGGCAGTACCAGTGTCAGACACATAGCAAATACCGTTACTATCAGGACCAGCTGATTCGCTGGAAAAACTGGTGCATCCTGGATGTGACACTGTTCATGGTGCCTTTCGCGATGGTTTTGTTCAGCATCGGAGTAAACCTGACTTGGATTATAACGGCTGGTGTGGCGTTCACTGTAATTGGGTTTTCCCCGGGTGTATACCTCTCCGTGGGTTGGGTGAAAACAACCGGCAAAGGTCTTGTTGCTGGTCAGTTGCTAGAGCTTCCTTGTAATAGTCATCTCTCCTTTAATTCTCAGAAATTCTTTATTTTCTTCTGACATAGTCTAACCCCCACGTATTTGCTAATATAATCACCCCTTGAGTGAGTTTATTCTTTCCAAATACCATGGAAGGAAGATAGCAGATGTAGACTTGTGTTTCGATTAAAGTCATTCCGTTTATGCCATAACCACCAAAAATACAGATTACAAATTACAACGTCAGAAGTTCACGTCCCTCGCGACGACATCACTCTTAACGATTGGTTCGTTCAGTTGAAGTGAGAATTTCGCTCAAGTCCCTTGACCAACCAGGACGCACTCTCAAATACAAGTTTCGCTAGTTTGAAGTCCAGCTAGTTTGTGAGCACGGGCTGCATTACTAATACAGTTTCTATACAGACAATCACCACACGAAAGAACTAAATCCTCACGTCAGCCCAGCCGATAAAAAAGGAAAGGTCACAACCCAGTGATGAACACACAAATCCTGACGTAGTCATGAAGGAAACCCTTAGGCTTGTTTATGGTCTGAAAACTAACCTTGCATAATCTACAACATAGGCTTCTTAAGAAGCAATCTGTAACAGGGACATAGTCTCTGTTTTCATGTTATTGTGTATACAGGTATATGTGTTAAACGTGATGACAGCACAGTGCTTTGAGTAATCCTAGAACAGTGACGTCTAATAAATTGCATTTAACATCACTGTAATTTTTTTTGGCTGAATTCTACTTCAGCTTTGGTGCTAAGGTGGGGGAAGGAAGCTGTTACCTCTCTCTAAAAACTGCTGTAGGTTACGAGCGGTAGGCCCTACACATCATTGCGGCAAAAATGCCCATCCACATAATTTTTGTGTACCAGCAGTACATAATGTGTGTAATTTGTGTAATACATCCACAATGACGTGTGTATCAGTGACGCACAATTCGTGTACTGCTAATGCACATGCATGGTGGATGTGCAAATTTGTACACAGTTGTTTTATAGAGTACTCAAACCTTTACATAAAACTCTAGACAAGACGGCTGTACAGAAGTTAATTTCAGTCGCTGTTGAATTACATCTTGTGCTCACAAATGCCACGTCTCTATTTTACTTCTTACTCTTTCTTTCCACAGGAGGCTTGTCTGGACTACTGCCCGGGGTAACGGTATCCTTGGGACTATCCTCTACCTTCGAATGCGGGCTGTCCAACTTTCTTATTAACACAGCGGAGATCTATCCTTCTGGAGTCAGCTAAAATGTATGTGTGGTTGTCTCCCTCTGTACACATAATATCAAGTCCGATGCTGATATCAAAGCCGAGTGGATGAAAACAACAAACATCTGGAATGCACTGCGACCTTGGGAGCAGGCCTTCGTGGAGGAGTTCCCTGGAGTCCTCGACGGGTTTCTACCAACCCATTACGACTTGATGAAATTATTCAAAGTAGCAGCAAGGCTGTCACTGTTGGGAGCTGCTATCGGTGGTCTTCTTATACTTTTTGTTCTGCCAGCGATTGCCATCAGTTTTGGAGTTCTCAGTGAGCATCAGTTCACAACCTGGCTTTATTGCAACCATGTTTGTACCCTTACGGCCTCTGCCATCGTAATTTTAACTCCTCCAATAGAAGAAGTTTTGAAAATTTGGAGGCAGTACAAACTACCCTCAGACACTCAACTATCAGAAAGACGTAACGTGTCTTTTCCCTCGGAAACCACGTATACACCATTGTAGGGAAATTTTAGCCATGACTTTTTGCTCAAAAACATTTTTTCTTTTGACATACGCTTTTTGTTCATGGTTTGTAGCATGCAGCGTTCAATGCTTGCAGTTATAGTTCATGTTTTATTCGTGTCTTTTTCAAAACACATAGCATATTACAAACTTTTGTATTATAAGGCTATTTCTTGCCTTCGTATTTCAATGTCTTTGTAAATGAAAATTAAGATGGTAGACAAGACCCCAACCGCAGATCCTACACCCTAAGACAAACCGTCTGTCTTATCTTAACATCAGGTAACTTGATCAATAAGATACCCTTTTCTTGCATTTGAGAAACATTTATCAAGAAGAGTTTAGCAATGATAGAGTAACATCACACAGTCTTACACGGACAACAACTTCTGATTTATTAGGTCAGAAAGTTTTGATGCACATTCTGAAATCGTTGTCAAGCGTATGTAGATAAAGGCAAAGTGTTAAAGTTATATACTGTGAGGTAGGTATCGAGAAAACAAAATTATGACTGCAACATGTTATATATATATACATAGTTATGGCTATACATTCAATTAAAACAGCATACGGCTAGTAAAACATATTTAAGAAACATATGAAAGAACATAATAGTTCGCTGATGTGACACCTGCTGAAACAAAAGACGACTAAAGCCAACTTGGCACGGCATTTTGTTAAACCTCAAATAATATTATTGGTGACAGGTAGCATGGTTTCCATGGTCTGAATAAGCCTTTACATGAATATTACTTGTGGCCTAGGCGATGATTTCTGTACGTGGGAGAGGGTATGTGTCTGTATATGTTTCAGGGGATCATTCCATATGTCACATAAACATTACTTAGCAAGACAAGATAGATGGTACGTTTGCATGCCTCGTGTGAATATTATTGATCAGTTGTGAGAGTCACGACGGAATTAAAGGGGGGTGGGGTGGGGTGGTAAGTGTATATCCGCCACAAGTACATATGTCATTTATCACAAATCTATAACATACAGTGAATGCTGTATTAGACACAGGCCGTGTGCCCATATCTGAACATATATGTGCCGCATATGAATATTATTTGTTACATGTCCATGCCTTGGAGTGAACATTGTACACGGGAGGGGTGCTTGTTTATAATTACCTTAGGAGTGAGTGCTGTACTCTGGAGTGGCTACATATCCGTGTGTGCCGCGCGTGGATATTACTTGTAACTTATTCATAACCTAGAATGAATATTGTACAATTAAGGGAGATGGTGCTTGTCTTTAACTACCTCCGGTGAATATTAAATACCCGTTACTTAGAATGAGTGTTGTACAAGCGACAGGCTATATATCTATGAATGTGACTTGTGAATATTATATAAAGATATATTTATCACTTATTCATTACCTAGCATGAATACTGTACAAGGGTGATGGCGTTTTTCGAAATGCTTCGAGTGAATATGTCGTGTCCAGTATTCATTACTTATAATGAGTGCTGTACTCCGGAGAGGCTACATAATAATGTGCGACGTGAATACTGTCACACGTTCATCATGGAAAGGGCGACTGTACATGAGAGCTATGAATGAACAAGGAATTTGAAATCGTCCTCAGGTCATTTTCTTCTGTTTCTACCTGCATGATAAAAATTAAACGTCATCTTATTTTTGACAATTATATGCCTAAGGTCTGCACTCGCAGATAAATCACACATGGGATTTGTCAGTGACTGGGTAAGGCATCCCGTATTGTATGCTTTCATCGTGGTTACATTGCAATGACCATCCCGGCTATGTTATCGTCAGACAGGCAGATGGGATTTGTCAGTAACTGGGTAAAGGATCCTGTATTGTAAGGTGTCATCTTGTTTACATTGCCATAAGCACCTCAGTTATGTTATCGTCAGACAAGTCCATCCACGATAGCTACGATTTCGCATACCGGAATAAAAAAGCAATCTTCAGTTAAACTAAGATAAGTAAGAGCTTCAATTATTAAACTTAAACTGAATTTTTAAAGATAAGTTTTGATTATAGACCTATAAAGAAGAGAAAACCTTATGAGAAAGCCAAACAAGTTATACTCTCGCCTACAGGTCTCTCGGGGGCACACACGGAGGTGAAAGCGGCTTTTATATGTCATCTTGTGGCTGAATTCTGTCATCATATCAACCTTGGTGAAGCTGCAAAAAAAAGTCTGTAGATGCCTGTTTATCTATGGTCTCAGATTTTAGGTGTACAGTTGCAGTCATTACAGACTTGTGCAGTTGTAAATTTCTTGATATGACACATTGTCACTCATCGTTACAACTAGCCCTAGTTTGTGTCTTCAGTCTGAAGGAGGGTTTGTGGTGTTATTTGGCATCTCAAGACATCTCAACACACATTTTACAGTTTCGCATTATATTTGATCATATAACTTTGAAATGCTCATGTTTGCTGTTGTTTCATCTTTGGTTGCACCATGCAGTAACCTCACTTGCTGACGGAACGAAGCGATGGAACAATCGGACGAAGTTTTTCCGCGTTACTCGCCTAGCAATGTCGACTCTTCGCGGCATCGTTCACAGTATAGTTCCGTCGCTTCTCTCCATCGTCGGACGATGGAGCGACAAATACAAAGTTGCTCCCATACCAAATGAACCTTGAAACGAAACATTTCAAGCAAAAATCTTTATGTGACCCTGCAAGTTTCAACAGATCACTCCAGATTAGGATGTTTTAAAAGCTCTCTAAAAGTTTACACACACACACTTCAAGTTTACAGCGATTTCTTTGCCTTTAAGATTCTCTTACCATCACAATATTTCTAATCGGATCTAATGGAAGTTTCACTGTGATGTCAATGTTAACTGCATCAGAAGTTGTGTCCCGTTTTCTCCACCAACTAACCTGGCCGCTATTACATACATGACCATTTGTTGATAAGACTTGTCTTCACATGTCCATTTCATTTAAAACTATATGAGTTCCAGAAAATTAAGAAAATGCGAAAAAAGAAAAACTACTTCTATTACGTCTACTCACAAACTTTCCACACACAAAGCTCCCTGTCTCGACCACTGTAACTAGCGGACCGTGGTGTAGTGGTCAGAGGGGCAAGCCTTTAAATCAAAGGTTCAAACTCACCATTGGACAGGGAAACTGTAGATTTGCTCGTTGCTGCTGCTTGTGAGGCCTTGGTGTCATTAAGTGGTCGACGACATATTTCTAAAGTACGTTGAAGACTACTTCTCTTCCACCGGTATATCTGTACGACACATGTGGTGAAAGTTCTCCAGTAATTTGCTAAAGGTCGGGGGTTTACGCCTGGCACTCTGGTTCTCTCCATCCATAAAAATGACTGCTATCGCAAGCGTGAAAATTCTCGAGTGTGGTGATAATTAATTATCAAAAAATAATTAAAACTCATTTGAAACTGATTTAAGTCAGAGTATTATCGTCATTTGGGATTTCCGTTTTCTATATATATCACACATTCTATTACTGAAAATTGACTGAAGCTAATCATGGTTTCGAGGGTGGGCACGTTTCTCCGAAAAGTATACCAATCACCTATCTCTTATCTACATGTATGCATCTTCTGTAGCAGAAACTTCACATTGAAAGGCTTAAAACTTAAAGTACCATTTACAGTATAAAATTCATCTTTCACATAGTAATGTGCCACTATGAAATCTAAAAGATGCTGTTAAATTGATTGAGATGTCATGTTCTTTTTGATACCAGTCGTCAGTAATAAGGAATATTCAGTGTCAGTTGGTGTTGTTTTGTTTAAACATTCCTGATGAACAAATAAACAAATGAATATCCCTAGTAGAGGACGGGTTTTGAAAACAGTAATACTTTTGAATAATGGATGTTAGAGGGGCTAGAATTTAGGACATAATATCCCAGACATCTATACGTTTAATGGGATTATACGTGAGCTAGAAGAGAGTGGAAATCTTTTGTCGTGCAGTGTATTAAAGATGGGATTTTACCACGCCCTTGACTGGATTATCAAGTGGAGTAAAGAAAGGCTTGACCTACAAAAAGCGGTACGGTATGTTCCGCGAGAATTAAGTAAATCTGACCGGGTATATTAACTATGTCAGGAATTCAATGTTAGAGTCTGCTCCGAGACAACTGGCTCCTTTTGGTAACTTTGGGAACTTGCTCTGGCCTGGTGAGTGAGGGTTGTGTTAGTACTACGGTATCTGGCTCTGTACCCACTACCTATCTCGTTCTCAGTCATCCACCCTGTACTTAATTGTCTAGTACCCAGTACAATAGATACCCAATCCTAACAGGCAGTGATAAGAGAGCTATACAGGTATGGTTGTCCAAACACTCCTCATGGGCTGAACGTAAATCACACTGCACGGCGGACAAAGCAGGTAGGTTTGCCTTCCTAAATCCAGTTTTCATTGTTCTGTAGAGCCCTTAAGAAGTCTCCGATACTGTTGCGATACATGTATTCGTGCACACGTACTAATCTCTGGTAAACTGTAGTTTTACATATTATAGCGAACTGTAATCTTTTCGCAACGCGTTATAGGCCTATATCATGAATGGCATTTGATTTTGATCATCGGCGTCCGTAAGTAGGTAAGTTATTAAAATTCTTCAATGATTTCCTTCTGCTGAACCTTAACTCTAGCTATCTCTGTTAGGCCAGCAGGACTAACAGAGGCCGGGAATTGTCTAGCTTTCAAACATATACATTTACGGATATTTAATTTTCACGGTCAACCTTCCCACCGCCCTCACTTCGACATGTTTGGTAACGTAAAACATGTCGGTGTGCTATGGAGTCACTAAGAATCTCCGGCATGTTTGTATAATTGGTTGTCCAAAGAGTGCTGTTTGTCCAATAGATTGACACTTAATGCACGTGATGACGGGGGTTCCCGGATGCTCTATGTTACTTGCATAGGATTTATAGGACCACAGCGACCTTTGACACAGAAAGCACATTATGAATTAATTTACTGTAGTGCATAGTAAACAGTAACATCGACTTTCTGTCGAGTTAACAGTGACTCGAGCCTCTTAAATACTGAGAATGTTTGGTGTTGACAAATGCAAACTTGGTCACAGGCTGGCTTAACCCTAATATATATGGGCTCTTAAAATCCTTCGTTTGTGGCTCATCAATGTTGGTTCGCTACGATGTGGCGTTAAGCGAAAATCATTCATTCATTCATCATTCATGTTGGTCATGAAATATGACATTGGGAACGTACCGGCTATAAATCTGTGGCTATCGGAACATACCTAAAAAAATTTCTTTTTACTCAGTATTACTTTTATAACGCCGTCGGTATTTATAGCATTCCTGCAGATTAAGTGCATGATGTGTCTTTTCTTCATAGGTTTTTATGTTCTTTCGGAAGACAATATAACAATGTACAAAATCAAATGAAATGTGGATTATTGATCCACCTTTCTAGTATATCTCGGAAGAATAGATTTATTATTTCTTATTTTGATTTTGTACAGCAATACTCAAATATTTCTCCTTTTCACCTGCTACGGTGGCCAGTATCGGTGCCGGACTCGCCGGTAGTTTTTGGATTTGTTTTTTGTTTGACGACTGTGCTTAAATTGGTTTTTACACCGTTCTCAAAAAATATTTCACTCAAATCATGGCGTTCAGGCTTATATGTGGAGAAAAGCAGACAGTTTCAGGTGAAACCTCATGCTTGGTAACTGGCAAACGTCCTGACTTACAGCCGCAGTCGAACCTGTGAAAGCTGTATATCAAACCATCATTCCCTCAGTCAAGGATATGTCATTCAAAGATAGGGCTCGGACAACAACGCAGTGTATGATTCGAGTATATAACTGATCGAGTTGATGCTACATGTAGCTTTGCTTCGTAAAAAAATGTCAGAAAAAATATACCTACACCAAAGCAGCGATTCAGTGTCCACTTGAATGAAATGTCGTAAACTGATCTATATTTACTGGAATTACGTGGCTTTGTATATCATCCCTAGTCAGACAGTAAGTTTTTCCTAAAAAACAGTAAATTTCGAAAAATAGTTTTATTAAGTTTTGTGAACGTGAGTGCTGAGTAGCCTTGATATCTCTTCGCGGCAGTCTGCTCGGCGAGGCAAAAGCATGGCACCGAAACATTGGCTATAATGAAGAGCAGCAGATATATTCACCTCAGTCAGGTGCTATCAAGAATGTTCCAAGCCCTTCTTTTGATACCACAAGAAATCCAGAGCATCCATGTTATTCCTGAACAGGTGTTGTGAGGAATCAGCTCGAGTTAATCTTACCCTATTTCATGTCGTCCTCCCACCATTTCCCACTGGCAGACGTGCAAACATTACACAGATGAACCTGCAGAATATACGTAGGAAGCGTCTTTCTACAGACGCCCACTTCTCGGGGCCTGTGGAGCGGGCAGAAAGATACCACATCACACACCATATTGACTGCTTATCTCAACTATTCAGTCTCCTAGTGAGGCAAATGTCATGACAACTTCGAACAGCCTGTTTACGGGCTGTGCAAGTAACAGAGTGTATAACATGGTTCACTTGTAGCTCTCTTCCGTCCCATTTGCAAACATCAGCATGAATAGTCTGGGTTCATTGAAAAGCCTGGGTTAATGGAACCCATGCTCGCATGCCAAAGTGTTCTGTGTGCTATCGGAGTACAACGACTCCGAGCCCCACACGAGTGTGATCGCTTTGAGATCGAGTTCAGACTATGCTCTCCGGCCGTACGTGGGAAGGCACGTCATCCTGCAATCTACGGATGGCCATAGGTTTCCCCATGGCTCTGTCCAATTTCCTCTCATTATAATGCTGGTGGCCCACGTATAAGTGGCGTGAAATAAAAATCAAATAAATAAATAATAAATAAAAAAGCGCAGTGTGATCCGTAAAAACCTGTCGACTTATAGTGGCACTGTGTGACGTTGACTTCTTCGGTAAGAAAATGTAATGTGATTATTGCATGGATGATTTTGGCAATGCATTTCAGTGAATATTACTTTTGCAACCGCCAACCTATAAACATCACTACTATAGGCATTTAACTTCAAGCATGTGGTATTGAGTATGTGTGGATGTAATGGGGTAAACTGCTCAACTCGTCCGTCGGTGTTAAGCCTGAATCTCCAGTATATATGGATAACTGCTGGGTGTATTCAACGGGTCGGGAGAAATAATCCGAACGCGTTTCGTAACCTAGACCCTCAGCAAACACACTTTAACTAAGTAGCGTCTGTACAGGGCGCTAACCAAACACGAGTGCAAAGCCTAACACAAGCAGGGAGGTGTAAAGCTCGACATTCCTCAGGCCTGAGAAGCTCGCCATGGGGTCAGACATTGCCTCGACTCTGTAATGTTGACAAACCACCCTCTCTAATGGATGGAAAATCAAAGGGTTTATAGGTCTTGATTTACTGCGGCCAATTCGAGACCTTTGTCCCACCCGTCACCTATGCGTTGGCGGGGTTCAGGACAACTAGTAAAAATCGGAGTCAAGATTGGCGTTAGATTCTGCGAAGATAAATCACGTCCAAGAGTGCACTGACATCCAAATCTTCTGACATAGGTATTTGATGTCAGAACCTTCCCACTGTTTGAACAAATAGGTTTGAGAACCGGACAGGCTGAGGGTCGGTTATGTTGTGACATTATGTTGTATACAGTTGTATTTGGGATCCTTGTTCCATAAAAAAGACTTTGGTACCAGGATCATCTGAGATGTTATGACCCCGTTTTTCTACATTATGTTGCATGATCCCATTTGATCTGACCAGTGATCCTATTTAATGTGACCGAGGCTATACACATCTTGGCCAGAATCGTGACATGCACAGTTTCTTCGACGATTGTACATGGAGTTCAGGTAATGTACAACCACATTAGGTCTGCCGGCAACCTGCGGATGGTCGTGGGTTTCCAACGAGCTCTGCCCGATGTGCTCCCATAAGTGAAGTTTTCTTGAGTACAGCGGAAAACACCAATCAAATAAATGAAATGAAATGCAACGGTACTATAAAACATCAAATCATGATGTGAATTACCTACAACATGTGGAGCTATTGCAGATATATATTCCTTTTTATCCCTAACAATCTGTAATTCAAGTGATCGGCCTTGGCGATAAAATCATATGAAGCCAAAACCATCTGTGCATTATTCGCAGCTTGTAAGGTGACTGCATTTCAGATGCTTGACATCAGCAAAAAGAAATATCCTTAGTCGAAATCAAGGTAAAACGCCAGCAGCAGACACGGACATTTTAGACGCGGCGATTGTTCGTGGCAACAGAAGCGGATTGGGACATACACAGGTCTTTGCCTTACGAAAAGAATTTCTCCATGCTTTAAATAGTTCTGCGTTCTAATTGCTCAAAATTATTTTCATAGTTACGAACCCTTACTCTTTTACCGTAAATGTCCCAAAACTTTCCCTACCTTTTCTTTCAAAGTACAAGGTACAAGAATGTAAGACACTAGCGAAATAGGGTTTGGTATTCTGTAAATTAATTGTTCTAGTCCTGAATTATCTTCAGACGTAATAATGCTGTCACATGTTTCAACTGATCTATTCACACAGGACAACTTTTTGAAAAAAAAACAACATTATGCCTGCTTTTCGTCACATTTCAAAAACTGCACATGTATCATTTTCCTGCCCCACATCATGGTACAGGGAGCATTCTGTAACTTACTTCACTTTTTAGAATTACAAATGGAAGGTTACATAGGGGCAAGTCTGTAATTTACATTGCATGTAGATTTACGTCCAAATGTACGCAGCTAAACTAACTGTCAATTAAGCAGCATATACAATTTATCCGATTTATTTGGATGGACCGCATATATAGGCCCACCACTGATATTGTCTATTCATCTATTCAACTGATTTAATTGAATTGATTATTAATTTAATTTAATTCTCTATTTATTTTATGAGGATAGCCCACAGCCAACTGGCATACAAAAAAAGTGATTGTAAGGTATCTGAGTAAAAAATTAAACGAAACAAAGCATGTACAAACATTAATTATAAGAATAATGATAAACTGCAGTGGTGGTATGGTATTGCAAGACATCTGAATTTTAGCTATACTTACATACATTAATTTATTCACTTATTTATTAAAATTTACATTCATCATGTCAATAGCATAGGAAACAACCTATTATGATTATCTTTCCTGCGTAGTCGGGTCTCAGTTGAAAGTTAGCACAGCCATTGTTGCCACGCCATGTGCACTATACATGTCACCTTTCCCCCCTAAAATGTCCCCATGTACATGGATGTACAAGAATAAACGATAATCTCCACAGCCTATACAGGCTGGAGTTAGGTCAGATGGGATTCCATTATTTATGATCATAAAAAGTATCAATCATCACAGCAAAAGACAAATGTAGTCTGACATTCATTCACGTATAATGTACCCAGAGTTACCAAATGAACAAGTGTTTTTCACAGTTAAGACGAACGTCTATATATAGATTTACATACAACATAAACCAAGCGTACATTTTGAATTATTTGATGTGACATTTCAGGCCGAACTATCTGATGTCTCTTTAGGCACCATTAACCATTAATGATATCGTTTTGACTAAAAACATTAAATACCGGTATTTATTAAATATTGCTGTTGTAAATTTTTGTTTATACAGCTATATTTTTTGCACTGTACTCGCATGTCATTTATTCTTTAAGGCTTATAGTTTGCTTAGATATGACTGAAAAAATGGAAGGCCTTGAAGCAATGTTATTCAAGAAAGCTCCGAGAAGGCAGGACTTAAAAGGGTGGACAGGGAGCGAGTAGACGGAGAGATTACAAATTTGAAATGTGGAAGCTAAGATGAAACTCAAAGACTTCGTCCGTTTCCGTGCTTTAAAGCGACGATCCGGTTTCTGCTCAGCGACGTCGTGTCGCGTCCATTGGAAACTGACAAAACTTCATGACGTTGTGGTTTGTTTTTGTGGTTTGTCGTATGGCGTCTAGTGGAAACTGGCCTTTAGTCTATAGAGCCGTCCCCACTGTCGACGCCATGTCGCGACGACATCAGGACGACATTCATGTCGCCGATAGAACTGGTTCTATTTTCTAGGCGACTGTTCACGTCCCCGCCAGTGGGGACAGCACATGACGTCATGTATTTGCAATTGTAGTTGAGGTTGTGGTTGTCGCCTGCAGTGGGGATGGGCCTTAAAAGCCTGCAGGTAGAAGCTTTTCCTCTGTATCTGCAGTTCTGAGTTAAAACTGGGTGTGTTGAATTCTTTAAGATCTAATTTTTACCTAGGATTCTACCACGAAACTTGTGAATGAAACAGAACTTCTACGCGGTCAGTACGAATGTTATCCAGGGTTTCAGTTCTATTTGGTGGCACCTGTAGACAGCAGTTCGGGAACTTAATTTTATCTACCGATCTATTGAAAAGCCCAGGTCCTGTTTAGAGTCACAAGACGTAACTCGAGTCAGAAGTAACGCTAGTTTAATTTCATAAACGGAGGAACTCTGACCTAAGATAAAAACTTTTCCTTGATAGTTAAATTTAGAAGTACAACCCGACAGTGCCCTGTTTGTTATGTAGGATGTTTCGGTTTAATGCTTTTAAACAGTGCAAAGATATTCCAACTCACGCACTTCAGCGAGGAAGCATCAGGTTGAATTGAGTCACCTTTTAAAGTGTCACTTCTTACTGCCATCAAGTCATACATTCGTAGGGATGATGCAAAACACAAATTAATTCCACTGAGTGCACCTAAATGGATGGACATAAGTGATCTTTCAGTTCGCAACAACATCGTGTTAAAAAGAGGAGTGACCGTATCAAACACGTTAGCGGGATTTGATGTTTACTCAGGTTAGCTAAATCTTCTGATTCTCTTGATATATTCTTATGTAAGTACATGTAGATGTATTTAGATCCTGTGGAAACTATAAATTTAGAGACTTTATGTTATCTGCAGATATCTATGCTGAAGTAGCTTTTTTTTTTTTTTTTTTAAATTCCCGGTTTGCATGTTGCTATAAATTTGCACCTTAGTGGGTTGGATTTGATTTGATTTCGTTTGAAGGACGTTTAACGTCATATTCAAGAACATTTCACTTAATCAAATGGCAGATCCTTACCACGTTACTGACGAACTTTCCTGCATATGATGTACAGGCAGAAATGAACATCATGCTGATGGAAAACAAATGATCTTTAACGAACGTTACACTGCGCAAAATGCAACCTGAGCATGGAAAGCCGCTTGTGGTCCGCAAGACCCCATGAAGAGTGAGCGCGGGGGAATCACCAAATTCTCTGCCCAAGGTTGGGATCGAACTCACAGCGCGTCTGCTCTAACGACTGAAATGTCTTAGAGTAGATTTTAAGGAAACCACTTATGTATAGATTTTGAGTCTCGGGGTATATAACTATCGGATTAGATTCTGGGGTACAGGATATATTATATATTGATTTGGATCCTCATGTCACAATAGGATTTTATCCTCATAACAGAGTTAGATTCTCGCTCAGATATATATAAATATTTAAATGTTACACCAAATTGTAACCGGGTTAATTGTTTTCACGAAAAGGCATTGTGTGTTGTAAGTGAAGAGGAATAATTCCTAATAAACATATCCATTAACGTATGGCCTTATCGTGTCGAAATCCTGAACGCACTCTGGTTTCGGTCTATTCATTTCCTCACATCTAACATTGCCTATAGACGTGAGGCAGCATTGTTCGACCTACAATATACGATTGTCCTTCCTGTAACCTGCCCGCTTTATGACACTGCCTTGTAGCGCGGTGTGCTCACTGACCGCATTATCATTAGAAAAAGCATTATCATACCCTACCCCCCTTTAACGCTTCTGATGTTTTGATCAATATCGCTACAGTTAGTGATTTCAAAAAGTACCTGACATCGTTAAGATTCTTCAGCTAAGAATGATGCGTGCCTGCAATTTCTGCTATCTTGAATCCCACGTGAGATTATGTCACTTTGTTGTCATCTTTTCGTTTACGCCGTCGAGGTTATATAAGTGGTCTCAATTATCTGTGCCACATATTATTAATCTCTCCCTTGTAAACAGATCTGTGTAGAATATCAGCGTTATGGATGATCGAATTTTCGTGAGATATTGACGACGTGTCAAGGACGAAGTTTTTGGATACTTTCTTATAAACCTCCGGCTATGCACACGTACCTGCCAATAGTGTATGTGCTTTTGGAGTGTGCTGATTTTAAGCATGCGCAAGACGCTAACGACTGTATGCTTAGTGTGTATGCTCTAAATCTATATATATACTGGTGTGCTACATGTTTCAGCAAAATTGACAGATGGCCTCTACATACAGAGTATGCATCTAGAGTATGCACTATTCTGTACATGATATACGCATGCTTGCGCATGATGTGCTCGTAGGTTTTAGCAATCTGTAGACGAATCAAATCACACTTGCCCTACATCGCCATATCCAGTCATACAAGTAACATATGTTTCTATGTCTCACGTAAAACAGAAATCAAATACTATCATCTCGCGCTTGAAAAAATAACAAAAATGAAAATCTGAAGCTGTCAAAGGATTTCCCTAAGACTCACACACCTTGGCTACAGAATTTTTAAAAATCTCTTCACAATGACATAAATGGCAAGATTCTGAATCGAACTAAATTGTGTAAAATGCTATTCATGGGCCTCAAGTCTTATGCATGAATCCTGTTAAACGGGGTAACAAATAGAAAGGTAATCGCGCATTTACTCCTAGTTATTAGTGCGTAAAAAGTTCTCTACAACAAAAAACCTGGCAGTCGACTTCCAGCTCAGCTCGACGACGTGCTTGATATATGTTGTGAACACCATTGACATACGCAACCCCCGTGTTCTTCTGTCTCAGCTCTTTTGTACAGCGTCCCTGGTAACCTTAGAAATATTTAGAATACATTGTGTCACCTCCCATCTTACCTTTCATTAGACGTTCTGAAGATTTCCTGCGCTCACAATGTGACAACCCTAACCTCTTATGGTCCAGAAATCGTACAAAATCGCGGTGTGTATAGAAGGGTGCCGGTGTCACATGTCAGTGTCTGGCTATCTTGCTATTGAGATCACTGTATCGTTATCATGAATGAATCAAGGCTTTGTATATAAATATACAACAACGTCTTTACTTGCTTCTAAGCCAGAGATCATTGTATTAGGACTGGTCAGCCATCTTGAACTGACTGTTCGTAACTGTTTGTAGAATGTCAGAGTAAATGCCAGTTTACACTTATTTCAATACAAACCGAATGGTACTTTAGCCTGGAGGAAAGACCTCGTAAAAATGAACTTAGGGTGAGGAAAAAGACCATTAAAAACTGTACCTGAAAATAAGTTCACTGAATTTTTTACATTTTATTTCACCAAAATAAATAAAATAGTCAAATAAAAGTCAAATATTTTGATAGTATGGTGGGTTTTATGGACCATGTTGATAATGTGGTTGACCAGTGACGTCACACAATTTTTTGTACACCTTTATGTTCAGCTCTCAGTATTGTTCTTGTGAAGAGTACCCTTGTAATGTTTGCCAGTGTATGGAAACGCTAATATGACATGAGATTTCTGCTTCAAGCCCATAGAAAAGTCGGCGTGACGTCAGTGGTGAACCACATCATCAATATGGTCTATAAAACTCACCATACTATCAAAATATTTGACGCTTTTATTTTGGTTAAAAAAATCTTAAAACTTGAGAGACGGTTTTTTCAGATGTTAATGGACTTTCCACGCACTCTAAGTTCATTTTACGAGGTCTTTTCCTTTGATGTATTTACAGGAAACAGATATGCGATTTAATCAAGGCATAAACTATATAGATGAAAATATGTCCATAGTTCTGTGGAAATTACTTATTCATCGTGGCCATTATTAAAATCTATTTTATTTTATGTATTTATAAGCATTGTAAACATTTGTTTGTATTTATCCATACTTTTAATTAAATTTTGCATGGTTATAGTAACAGTAGTGTATGGAACCTTATCATACATATAAAACCTTTATGAAGCATATAGAACACACCTCTTGTATGGTCTTGAGATAACAGCAGGTGGTACTGGCATCCAAACATCGATTTCCAAATAGCATATTTATACCAAGGTCATTTAAACATTTAATTGAATATAAGTTTATCCCAAATATCTATTTTGGTTCTTAATATTACTTACAGCTTCGTTTGAAATATTTTGTAAATGATAGCTCTGTGTTTCGGTTCAGTCCAAGGCCTTTAATTACGTTTTCAAGATTAAGTTTAAGGTCAAGTTTCTTACCCCGGAAATCCCTAGTCACGATTGCAGGTTGAAGGTGGGCCTTTGTGGATGACCCATAAATCGCAGCCATAAATCATTGGAGGTTGTCGGGGTAAAGGTGACCCGTGTTGTGTTTCGGGGTGCTGTAATGCTGATATGGCTAAATTGTTCAATGAAATAACGTTTACACGCCGGATCATTGACAGACACATGGTAATGTTAGCACCCAGCATGGACTATAAAGGTAGGTTAATCGAGTTACTATTGTATTGCAATTGTACGTCTTCCATGACTTTGCATTTTGCGTGGGACAAAACTGTATTGTTCTATGGCGTTCATTGTATAGCGTTTTCAGACATGTTACGTACAACTGAATCTATGCCAGTTTTACACTGCAAGCTTCTAAAGTATAGCGTTTGACTAAATAGATTCGAGACACCACGAGGGTTGCTCGTTTCTCATGCCCCATTTATATATGCCTTTTGCCATTTTGGAAGAATGGATATATGCAATTTTCTTTACTACGGGGATTCACGTTTGTGACTTCATTGTCTAATATGCGTAAGTCATACACGTGTTTTGGAATGATCCTCCAAAATATGCACTCAGACAGAGTGAGGCTGATCGGATGTTTCGTAGTGAAGACAGTCGAAGGAGAGAGATAGGTAAAATGTTCATTATAGATAGATAAATTAAGAGAACAACAAGAAATACATTTTCCAACATTCGATCTCATTGAGATATCAAGACAATGATGAAGCCATTCGTGATATGTCTTTGTCTTAAGTGGTTCATCTGTCTGTCGTCTGCTGTCACAAAGTTAACTTATCGTGGCTTTAATTCCGATTTTTATTCTATTTCACTGATGGTTATCGTAGGATTTGATTTGTAGATGACAATTAAAGTCATTGGTCTATATAAGTTTCCCCTGGGGTAGAGATTTGTTATCCACGACTGGAGAGGAAAAAGTCAAGCTTTGAGGTTAATTCGGTTTCTCTAAAAGATTTTCCGATAACACTGTACAGAGCAGTGTCTGACCAAAACCTCCTGACAGCAAACCCTAGCCGCTCGCTTGGACCATGCAGATCCTGCATACCCTTGGGCTTACATTATGTCCTAGAGGAACCAGACAAAATAAAAAAAAAAAACTCGGGGCTGCTATAAAGTCAAGACAAGTCTCAAGACACATGTTTCCCCCATCCCTTCTGCTTGCCTCTTAGTCGATGGTCACTGCTGGTGTGCCACACATACCTTCTAACCCCTAGAACGAAAGACCACTACAAATGGTGGGTCGTTTCAAAACTTTAATAAGTATCGTGATAAAAGTGTCGCCTCTATGAACATCTTTCTGCTCTATGATGGTTGAATATGTACAGGAAGTAGATGATGAATACTATTTACTAATACGTAATTAAGAAAGACATGCACTGTGCATTCGCTAGCACAATCATCTAAAAATGCTGTGCTCTAAAATGAACCAGTCGAAGAGCAGGTTCTTATCCACGTCGCTCTCGCTGTTTCGGTAGTGGCATTGAATCAAGTGCTTGTCACGCTCCTGCCAGAGGGCAGTATTTTATTCCTGACACTCTGGTTCTCTCACATTTTAAGTCCGCTTGGCTGCCTTCTTATAAGTGGAAAATGTTGGAGTACAACTAAGCAGGAAGGCAAAAAATGTAGATGCCATATAAGACCAAATTTAACACACGCTCTCTCATAGAAAGTAGAATTCAAGATTTCCTCTCGCCCCTATACCACCAAAATTGGTACATAAATAAGTAAAATCCCACACAAGAGCACGTATATATGCTCCACGTTTTGTTACGTTAATCTGAAAGTCTATATTTCTGTATGTATTGAGATCCAGAGATAGCCTTCAGGTCTCTTACATTGTCACCTCTGTTCATGTTTGTTAACAAACTCTAACCCGATTTCAGGCGTAAGGAACATGTCCAAGGCTCAGCTCATCAAGTTTTCATCACACATAAGCCTCCTTTGTAGTAGACATCAGGATCGCACATCGCGGCTGTGACGTTCACAAAAGCCACTTGCTGTGTCACGTGGTCTGCTTTCTGCCCAATAGAATGGACTGTTTGAAGTGGGTTTTGGAGCCGAGCAAACTTTACGACTAAAAGAATTATGTACTATATATCAATGACATGTGTGCAACTAAGTTTACCCAGGCAAATTTTGTTTTTCCACAGCTCCGGTTTTACACGACCAAGCCATCTCCACCTGAGTGAATAACGACACAGAAACGCGATATGTTCACAGCTGGTTAGATGAGATTACGCATGGTTGAATGCTGCGTGGATTGGGAAGGCGTGTAACACCTATACCCCGTCAGATCTGCTACAGCCCAGGCCTTGTGGCGGTCTCACACTCAATGAGGCCTGATGAGCAGTATTGGAGAGAAAGTAAGTAGTTTACTTTAAGAAGTTGTTTTGGGAACTACACTATGCATTGATGCGTGTTATAGATTTACGAATTGATGGTTAAGTTTATAACAGGTATATCCGGACATAAGTCAGGTTTATACGGTGATTTATGTTATCACTCCTAACTGCCGTCCATGTGGCTGGTTTGACTGAAATCTTACTGTGATACGTCACCCTTGTCTGGAACCTGTATATTTATTATCGATGCGTGTGATACGTTTTAGTAGAGATATTACTTGTGTGATACTTTCTGGTAGAGATATTACTTGTTTATTATCGATGCGTGTGATACTTTCTGGTAGAGATATTACTTGTTTATTTATTACCGATGCGTGCGATACGTTCTGGCAGAGATATTAGTTGTTTATTATCGATGCGTGTGATACGTTCTAGCAGAGGTAATACTTCTTTCATACAACTGTACCGTTGCATAATAAGCGTTTTTTACCCAGTTGCTGCCATGAGATTTGGGTTTGTCTTTGAATTTCAAAGTATGACGTTGAAATAATTACCAGCCATTGATACTCTCAGCAGTCGACTGATATAGTTTTATTTGGATGAGTCTAGGTCTCCCTGAACGTTCAAGACAGGCCGGTATGGGTTATATTTACCTGTCACCAGCTCAGCCGTTGAGCGCACCCATTAGAGGGACAAGCACTTCACACAAACTCATACATTTTATCAGATGAATGAAATTGTTGACACATGTGAGCTGAGTGTTAACAAATTGTTTGGGGGTTTGTACACGACATAGGCATCAAGTCAATATGGCCGAAACACGATGAACAAGAGGTACCGGTTTACTGTTGTGACGTTTGATTTTCTTTTTATTGTGTGTGTTATTTTGAGTGTAGCCTGTGTTCTGGTTTAAGCTTGTAGACGATCAAGACAGAAAATGAGGTACGAGAAACGTACAGGAGTATAGGTTTTTTATGGTGATGTTTGGTTTCTCTTTCCTGTGTGGCATGCTTACCGTTGCAAAGCTTGGCTCTCTGTATGTTACTGTTGTGTGGTGCACAGCAATTTTATCTTATGTCGACGTGCATGGTTTAGGCTTCTACGCATTTATAGACTTAACCAAACACAAGACAATATAGACATAAAGCGTGGATCGTGGCCACGTTTGACTTTCTGTTTTTAATGCCTTGCGTTGCATCTTGATCATGTTATAAGAAGGAATATCCAGGCTACAGGTACAATCAGTTGACAGGAAATTAATATTACATCTGGACAGAATTGTAGTGTATTTCTTCATTTTCTGGAATAAGTATACATACATACATATGAAGCAACGAAAGCCTGAAAACTCTAAGGTTTGTTTATGACAAACGATGTACTCTTAGAAAATAAGCCGCTTTGTTCTACTTTAATGATCGATTGCTTTGATTACAAAGATCAAAGTCTGCTAACAGAATCAGTAGTGTAGGGTTAGTTACTATCTAAGTTGTCACTTTGGAAGCTGGCGTTTAGGATTATCTCTGAAATTTGCATTTCATTGCAAATGAAATAGTGAAATATATATTTATTTGTTTACCACTTAGCCTCAGGGGATGGTCATTAGGAATCTCTGTACAGGTGTGTTTTATTGCATGAGATTAAAATTGTAAACATCAAAAGAAAACGACATGTGTATAGTTTATATTTCAAAACGCCAATATGATATATACATGCGTTTTTACGTGTAAAATGGTATAGCTCAAGCGTACACATTATGTTGACATGCGTGTCATACAACTGTGCGACACACGTGTATGGGTGTAGCTGATTGCATTTTCTACTGACAAACAATGACGCTAATTCTATCAATGTTATGGCAATACAACCACTGCAGCAAACACTTTGCCACGAATGATGATAATATTAACGTCATTATTTGTCCGGAATACTCCTGTCATCGCCAATAGTTACATGGCTATACACTGCTAGCGGTTCGGCTGAAATGTTCTCATTTATACCTCGGCATCTGTTTTACAACGATTCTCGATTTGAATCTCGAGCTGACAGAGGACTAAAAGAAAAAATTCGTACATCTGGATTAATTTCCTGGTCTTTCTCCACGTTCTGGGACATGCGTCATTCAATTAATATGCCAGTCATTATCGGCTGCTCTCATTAAACTCATTCCTGGCCAGTATAACAGGAATGTCAGCATCAAGCCTCCCGAGTGTGCCGTGGAAATTCGCGCCGATCCTCCAGGTATTTTGTCAATGTATTACAAGTTACTTTTTGCCGTGTTTCTTTAAAATATGCATACTAGCTTCCAAGTTTTCAAGATTTACATGGGATGCTAATTCTGGATCTCTGTATTCCCCGTAATCTCAATAGATTTCTGACCTCTCCACACTCGTGGTACTAGAGCAGTCCTGCCCCACCCTTAAATTCCACAAGTTTATATTAATAACCGATTTCACACTACGTTTGGGTGAGTGGTGTTTTCATTTGAACTGCATATTTTGTTTTAGTTATGAAATGAATTTTGTAACTCTCCACAAGTATGGCGCGACTGTCTACGCAAATCTCTGCCCAGGAATCACTACGACGTACAAATGTGCACCTGGCGTCACCATGTTCTCTGCCCAGGAATCACTACGACGCACAAACGTGCACCTAGCGTCACGATGTTCTATGACAATTGCAATATGCGAATAAGAATATGCGTATAATCCTTCAGTGTTTCTAAAACTGACACATAGTATATCTTCCTATTTTTGAAGCTGAAATGAAATATTATTATATTACAAGCTTAGTTACTTGACTTTATCATGCCTTTTCTCGAGACAAAACTCGCTAATGCCTAATATTTTTTTTCTGGTCAGTGTATATTACATGTTTTTGCTTTCTTATACCAACTTATCTGAATAACTAACTCGGATGAAAAGAATGTATGTAGTGAAAACTTAAATGTTATTATAACACTTAATTATCCTGAAGGTGGGGTTATAAATATAACATCCCAGCTGGGAGAAATAATTTTAACTTAGTCTTAAATCACCTATACGCCATTGCTACCATTGAAATCACGTGGTACAGGTACATGGACTGCATATCTAACCCACGTGTACGCATGTATACTGACGTGTAAATGAGTCAGAGAGCAGTTGCATAAAACTATTATAGGCTAAGTTGATAATAATACGATGTATGATTATTACCTTTACATGTGTTTTCATGATAGTTACAATAAACTCAGCATACGGTAAGCTTTATGGATGCGGGTGGGACACATGGCATTTTGTGTGTACATGATGATATCGTTCTCATGTTAATGGACACCGTGTTTGAATACAACTCTCTTACTGTACGCATGCTAATTCGAGCGAGACTTAATATGTGGAACCCGATACAGATGCCGTTCCCATCGCTCTGGCATTCGCCTTTTCTGAAACCCCTCACTCAAAAGGATACCCCGGTATATAAAGGCGATCCAATACAGCGGGCCATTGCTTAGAAAACTGTTTGTTATTAAGCAAACACATCGGCATTATATGGAAGTAATGAAGTCATTATGCAGTATATTACTCGACACTTTCAATACCATGGCCTTGGAAACGAGTTTAATAGGATCTGACTTTCATAATGCTTCCATTCAGCATATAAAAGAAGAGGCATCGAAAGAAAAGCCTGTTAAATACTATCCTTTCTGCAAAGAACTTCTGACTTGGTGCTAATGGCCTACGATAGGATAAGCACATTCACCGTCAGAAAGCTTCTTTTATAATTGGCTTAATTAAAGCGAACCCCGTAGTTACTTAAATAAACGCGATTATTATCTTTATCACCAGATCATATGTAAGTATATATGTGGTCAGGTGCGTGTAATTGTTTCTGTAATTTATAGCCTAGATGAGAGTTCTTTAAAACCTATACACAACAGCATTGTGTATATGTTTACGGCAGGTATAATTTATTGTGGTATGTGTGCTTTGATAAAAAAAACAAAGAACCAAAAAAAAAAGCCTAAAAAAAAACAAAACAAAAAATTCCACGATGTTGTTTGCCTTTAATCTGCTTTGCTTTTCTCTACGGGGGAAGTGTTGTGTTGCACAAGCCGATCTGCAATCCTAAGTGGAACATGTTTAGCTTAGCGTCCCACTGCCAGTCATTGTTTAATCAGACAATCCGCAGTGTTATGCTTTAACATGACAGACGCCGGCATGCACATGTACGGTAATAGGACTTAACAGAACTTTATATATACAAACACGAGCTTATGGCCAGGGTCCCTAAGCCTGTTAAGGAATTAGAAATGAGATTCATTTGAATACATTGTATTTAGGCGACGTTGTCTCCTCACAGTCTGCTATATACTACTGAGCAGCAGTACTGAGTACTGAGTAGATAGATATAAGGTCTATATCCGCTTGTTATGCCTGGCTTGTCGCCTGATCTCGTTCCCCCGGTCGTATTCTAAGATCTGACACGCCACTGACAGCCCCTTATCACCCTCTTGAGTGACGGCACTGACCCAACCCTTTTGTTATCACGCCCCACCGGTAATCAGGGGACTAGACTGCCGAAGTTTAAATCAGGTTTGATCAGTTGAGTCGTGTTAGCGAGGACAACGGTTCGGACATATCCCACCTGATGTCACGTGACCAGTGCATGTGTTCTGAAAAAAAGTGACACTTGCATGTCTTTTGTTAAAAGTATAGCCGAATGCCCGTAAAGATTTTGACACAAGTTATATGGAAGAATTTTTGACCGGTGCAATCGAGGAGAAAACGGACCGTAGAGTAGATTAATGAGTTCAGCCGTATATATATATATGTAAAGGTGTTGTTATAACTTATCTGTTTGCCTGAAGCCTAAGCAGAGACCGTCTGGACAGGTGTTAAAATGCCCGGTCACTGTGTTTAATGAAGAGATAGTTTATTACAGGTGTGTGTTATACCTGCCGTTAGCAAACATCTGAGCGGAACAAGAGAAATGAATATCGGATGGAGAATTTCGGGACCTTTAAATCGATTGCCTTTATACCAGGTTAGTCAAAATATATGAGCGTAATTAAGTGTGTAGTAGTAAACATATTCTGTTATCGATGCACTGCCGAGGTTTGAATGTTGAACTAAGTGGAGCATCGCAAAGCTGTACGGGCAGGTATATCATACGATATGGTGTATGTGTTTGTATGCGGTTGTTTTTATAGATTTTATGTAGTGGGATCGTGTGCCCTGTTTACAGTATATTTTTCATTATCAGAGCTTTTCCCTATCAGTCATCGTACAAATCACTTCATTCACTGGTCAAAGTGCACGGAGTTGTAGGCTATCCATGAGAGCGATACAGCTGTCAAACTGCTGTTGGCCTCGAAAATTTGCACGCGTTGCTAAGGTTACGCACCCAAATACTTACATCCACTTTGTTTACTTCTCCGACACGTTTGATTTTGTCAGTACCTGTGGAATGCAAACTTTCACTGTGGGCTGATTTGGCTATGAGGAGATGACGGCGCGCATTGCCGCATTGATTATTGTTAGGAACATATTTACTAACTAAACATTTCATATGTGTTCATAAATTATGCTTGTGCACATTTACATTAATTATGTCTGCATTGGTTGTAAGTCATGTACTTTGTTAAGAGGTCAAAATTTTGAACCAGCATTGGTTCAATCAGAATTTCATATCAAATAACAGCCGTCGACATAAACAAGATAGGCATACAGCAAGGGTGGTGTAAATAAATGAGTAAACAAAGACAAAAATTGAGCAAGAATGGAATTTTTGCAAACACTTCTCAATAATCACTTTTTGTATGTGTTATTCTACAAAGTGGTGTGAGGGAAAAGAATAAAAAACACCCGATTCGTGCATTTAAGTTTTTCATTGTGGGAAATTATAACTCGAAATTACATAAGTAATAACACAGACGTAGCATATACCAATCTGCTTAGAAAGGAAATTAAGCGTTTATGGGTTTTCGGCTATTTTAACACGCTAATAGAAGATAGTTCGCCATGGTTAATGTGAAATATCATAGCCTGAGGTGATTAATACATGCACAGTAGCTCGATGTATGATACAGGGCCCCAAATAGCTCGAAATGTGTGTACGAGTTGTACAGTGTGACCGCCAGCGAACAGGCGGGTCTAGCTCAGTGTGTAGGGGTATTGAACTAGAGGCTGGCTGTTCCTTTCAAGAGTGTTGATTAGACCTGTTGACGAATTGCATATTAGACACTGGAATATCATGGATATCCTGTGAAACGGTCGGCAGAGGTAAGTGTTCGCGGAATTGTCAGATCTCACCTGAACGTGTTTTATTCGTCTGTTACTTTCGTTTTTTGTGCATTCACAACAGCTTTTCGGACGTGTTCCGGTATGCATAGGCTATACAACGTTGATCTGTGCGTAACTGCAACAGGTCTGAGTTGTTATCAGGATAATTTCGGATTATCTATGGATGCACATCATATGTATGTGTACTTACTCATAACTGGTTGATAAAAGTATCGTTATAAGGGGAAAAGATTTGTGGTTTACAATGCAGCATTAATCCATAAAGTGATAGCCTATAACCTTACATGAGCTTTCAGTGAATTCGCAGAGTTGTTTCAATCACATTCAATTATCGAGTCAAACTTTCACTTCTTACGTTGAAAAGTTGCCCAATCCATGGCTAAGTAAATGGAATTTCCAGTTCGTTGATTCCAGTCTATAGACATATAGCATTGTACGCTTTACATGATGATTCACGGGTAAAAAAACAACACTTTTAGCACAATGTATACCTGGCTAAAGAACCAAGAAGAATTTCAGCACCAGCCGCGATTACCTTTGTTCTGATTTGAGCTATAGCAGGTGTACGAGTTGCCGCTCAGCTCCAGTTTATGGCAGTAATTGTATATGGTGTATCCGATAATTACACACCAAAGGGATTTGTCGGATATAGTGTGCCTACGCTTTTAGCTTGTACGGAAAGGTGCGAAGTGATTGTACTGCCAGAGCCTGTATGTTGATATTATGTCTTTACGTGGGAGGTCATTTGCCTTATACACATGCATGTATATATATATATGTAGATGTATACTTAGCGGTATTCTTTGAGATTTTATTACAATGCCCGTTACATGCAGCCGTTATATAGATGCACACGGGCATGCTTGGGTGCTGTTTTATTGTGACCACATTTTGGTGGGTTGTTAACTCGGTGAAAGAATGTGTAATGGCCTTCGCCACATGCCTAGGTTTGGAAAACGATCGCAGTTCTAAAGGGAAGAAGTGGGTTTTAAGTGTGGTGCGTTCGTGACACCCCGTCGTAAAGCTTGACATATATAAAGCCGGGGTGTGACACAAACCAACGCCAATAACCCCTCAAAATGAGGTTTGTACGGGATCTGTACCACGCTAGACAGTATATTTCGCGCGCGTGCTCCATGTGGCTATATGCTGGTTGATAGAGCAAGATACAAATATGAGATAAGAATTGGAATCTCAAAAAAGCACGCTAATCCAGGCCCATTCCAGGAAAGCTCTTAGATTATTGGAAATTTGGGTAATAGTCGATCGCTGCTGTTGTTATATTCTAGCAATTTCAGCCGCTTACTTCTCGGCGTGATTAATTGCTGGGACATAACGGACTTCTATATTATTGTATCTTATGAGATACTCTTATACCCACCAAACATTCGTGCGCCTATAACTCTACAGGATATAATCATTCTTTCCACTATCATATGACAGGCACAAGTGTATTAAGAAAAAGTAAACACAAAACCTCTTTTTATCGAAATTATAAAGTCGAAGCGACGTCATGTACGGAAGTAAACCAAACATTTTGTTTTTGTATGTGTACGGTGACAGCATGGCAAAGACGTGTCTACTGGGGTCGGCTTAATTAGTTTGTATGGTCAGTGGCTTAATGTAGACAATCCTTGACCTGTATAAGTTGGGTTCTTATTGTGATGCCTTCATACTCCCGGATTGGAGATTTAGATGCCAATCCTTAGAACATGGGATGTTGCCATTCAGAAAACACATCTTAATTACTTTTAAGCTAACCCAGTGAAAGAGCAATAAAATTCTTTTTTACTCTGATATGCTCGCACATGCAGTTATTCTCAAACTTTTGAAGCTTTTGATATCAATCATACATTCCGTAAGACTATGCATATTGAAGTGTTTCTTTATTGATTTAATGAAAGTTCAGTTAAATAAGTCGAATCGTGACTGATCAGTTCGTTCAGATTTTAAGGTGTGACGCGATTCGAAATGTCACCCGATACATGCGCCACGTTTAGTGACAACCAATAGGCGAGGGAATTTGTATAACGTTTACCGATGCCTTTTGGTTACAGGCCAAATTGTATTGTATATATTTGCTCAAAGCATTGTACAGCATTCTTACATTGGTAACACAAGATGAACACACACAACACACACAAAAACCCATTGCAAAAACGTTTTTTACATGTAAGCTATATTAAGACATTACCGGTATTTTTTTGTTGTGAAGACATGACAAAACTAGGACGTGATGCGATGCAGCTTTTGTAATCAAGCGTGAGGCATAAATATATATCAGTGTTAAAAGCAGCCAATCTACTCACATGGCGATATATTTATACCGTGCGCATTGGGATATTTCTTCATAATATTAAAAGAAGCAAAAATTTGACCTTGTCAGGGGTGAGAAATAATGATCTATAATTGAACGTCAGTTGCGGTATCCTTGTATACAGCCGTTATATTGCCGTTATACATAAGTTACGGATAACTGAGTTTGTTCATATATTGCGCTAGCTGTTACACAGTATTTATCACACGGCAGCTTTTTTCCATGTGCATGAACACTTGTCGAGTCTGTACAGTTGATATGAATCTCTATGATTGATCTCAATATGAATGTGTCATTCATAGGCGCCCCATTGTCTTTTGTCCCATATCTCTTGGATTTATGACAACCCAGGCTCTTGATAAGATATAATCTCGCCTTATCCGATGGTTCACTGGGTATGTTACTGTTTAAAGGCAAATAGAAGACAAAGAATAGTATAATAGGGACGTTTTTGAAGAATTGCAAATTTTAATCGCACCACAGATGACGGTGTCTTAAAAAATCAGACCACCTTAAGATATTTTCCACTTTACCTAAAAGCTTATATATAACGTGCTGATTCCAGACATGGCTCTCGTGTGTTTTTTATTTAAATATTTTTCCAATGAATAAATGTAACTAAATTTTGACTTGTTATGTGGTGAAAGTTTGCAATCATATGTTGAGCAAGCGGACATCACGATTAGATTGGTAGATGTTATTTAGAAAGTGAATTTAATTAACAGTATTGTCGTTATTAGAGATTACACTTTCTTAATAAAGCACAGGTTCTAGTGCTGAAATTGGCTGAGACCTTTACGGGTTTCGAACCAAGGACCTCAGAGTCAGGCACCAAATCGCCAGCAATTCATGTCAACCATCTAGACCACTCGACCAACCAGCCTTCTACGAAAATAGAAGGTAGTTGACCAGTAGACTTTACAGCGAACATGCATTACCCCTCTGATGATCAGAAATGACGCAGCTCTCTTAGCTGAACATATCAGATTGGTAGATGTTATTTAGACATCACGATTCTTTTTAACTGCGAAACATCCTCTGGTTGCTATATGGCTGCGTTCAACATGACTATACAAGTATTGCTACATCAATACCTGCATGTAATCTGGAAATACATTACATGCAAATTACATACAACAGCTATAGTTTTTAACAGCCAAGGAGAATCGATGGCGTCAGTGTGCGTCAGCTTTTCCAATATATGGTCTAAAACGTCCACACAGGAAACTCAGTATTTATTTGTATTCTGTTCATTGTAAAAAAAAACTGTTAAAACATCACTTTATTTGGAAGATGATTTGTAGATGATGCGTATATACTTTATCGAAAGGTGGCGTGTTCTTTTCATATCTTTAGGAAACCTTTTTCTCTATCATTATGCTCTGTAAAGCTCAATTTACGATGTTTAAAGATTTGAATACATCAAATTCAGTGAAAACAATCATTGTGGAAATATTGCTGTGTTCAATAAATGTCAGCTGCTATTTTGATCTGTGAGAATAAAAGTCAAATCGAAGTACATAACAAACAAAACAGGCCATAATTTTGTTGAAAATTCAACCCCTGGATGGATTTGTAAATTACCATGGTGAAGCCGTTTAAAAGTCAAATCAACCCTTCTTTAACAATTCAGTGTGACGTCACCCTGGCATTGGACGCCCAAACTTTTGACGTGATTTGGTAAGGTTTGCCAAGTTGTGTTTGTGTACCAGGTATGCGCCCATTAGTTTAGGCGTAATAGCTAGTTTTATTTGAAAATAATGACTGGTCCCTTTTGCATTGTGAACTGTTAACTGTGAGCTGCGCGCCAACTTCATACACATGTACAGATATGGATAGAGTCTCAGATCATGCAGTGCGGTTGCCCGTGTACATATAAGGATACACAGTTCATTTTATCCTTGTCAATTAATTTATCACTTTCGGGAGTGTTACCCCTGAGGACGACTGAGGCAATCCTCCAGCCTCAGGGTACTGCACTTTTGGTTAAGAAGAAGCCCCCCGTCCCTTTTCCTACACTCTCTACTACCTGCATGCATGGCCATTAACTGCAAAGTCAGCTTTTTTTATTTTATTTTTTGTGCAGAAAGATCCAGAAGTCTGCCGCTCGTCCTGGCTCGAACAACCTGTAACATTTGCAAAGTAAAGGGCAACGCTGGAGAATTCATTATTTTTCTGTTTGCCTGTTTGTTTGTTTATTTGTTTTCGTGTGATCTGGGTCGTCGCATGTTAGCTCGACACGGAAACTGCCAAACCGCCGCCACACATAAGCCAGTGGGCAGAGGACGCGTTCTGTCCACACGATCGCTTTAATTGACATTCAAATATTATGACATAATACGGAAATCCTCAAGATTAACCCGGAGTCGGCAAAGATGTTCATTCATGTGAAGTATCGACTTAATAACAGGTGAAGTGTGAGATGACAGGTGTGAAAAGGGTGACAGGTAACTAGGGTTAGCCTAATGCGATAATCCAGGTGTGTAAATACAGACTTATATATATCCGAGGATTAATTTGCAGTTACGTATGCCAATTTGAAAACTCGAATTTACCATAACATTTATATTATAGTTGACATTATAGAGTGAAATGTTGTATGGTGAATATGTCTTAATATACATAACCCGACTATAAGACTTAGATACGATCGAAGATTCGGTCGAACTCTAATGGAGCACTCGTGAGAACCCTAAAGCTGACGTGACCTAAAGCATAGGCATCCAGGGTAACATGTTCAGGGTAGAGGGTACATTGAGTCATCCAACAGTCACATGAGTTACACGAAAAAATTCAACAACTGCAGCGCAAGCTCTTTCTAATGCGCTCTAACTTTGTCTTGAAATGTCGAGACGGTTTAGCGGTCTCCATCTGACTGTTACACCGTTGGCCGGTGCAGTACGATGACGATCCCTTATCTACCTCCCCCGCTCCATCGCTGTCAGGTCTGTCAGCCTGCGATGTCAGTTCTTTCCCAGTCAGTCGCTGACGTGAGTAACGGCAGTGTTTTAAATCTTGCCTTACGAAACTTGGGCCAAAATCTGACGAGAAGCGGATGTACATGTAACTAACGCGTTGTTGATTTCCCTGAATGGCTCTCGGCGCAGACCAGTTGAGTCAGGTAAGAAAAACGCAGATAAAATATTTGATTTCATTAGATATACTACGCCGGTCAGCTGTATGGTAGGTTTTAATTAGAATATCACTTATCGTTTTTAAAGGCATTAATTGACGCTTATGCCGAGATAATACCGTGACTTAATCTAGATAACATTGTGGAACAGGCTTGAAGTCTAAGATCAATGCACGAGTCGTTGTGGGCCGTAGACAAGTGGCGTAAGGGCAAAGGCAAAGTATGGGATGGGTAACGACAATCTTAAGTATAAATATTTTCTCTCCGTATAAAGACGTTAACTAAGTTCATCAAGCACCTGCATCACAGGTGTCCCCACTACTTTTAAAGTCGTCACCTACCCCGGGGATACTGACTTTTCAATCCAGAACACACATTTCTGTCTGATTTGTCTGTTATGTGGCAGCCAGAAAACAGTGTACAAACAGACTTTACGTCTTACAGCCAAAGTCCGTCATGTAAGTGTCACGCATATGGTACATGATATCATAGACTTTACGTCTCACAGCCAAAGTCCGTCATGTAAGTGCTACACATACGGTACATGGCATCCTAGACTTCACGTCCTATAGCCAAAGTCCGTCATGTAAGTGTTACACATACGGTACATATGGTAAATGTAAGGTAACATTTTACTAGCGGCTATGTGGGGTGAGCATAGCAAGAATGGCGTATCTTTTCCAAGTAAGAATCAGCTGTTTTGTTCTTGTCATGGTATCATCTCTTGGATCTTGTCACAACTTTAGTAACTCGCCTTGCTTGCTTATCTAGTCGAATTAGAGAGCGCTATACATACAGATCTCTTTCGCCTCAACTTTGCTGCTGTGTACACACTCCTGAGTTTTTCTCATCGCTCTGTATGAGGTCCCCACGGGGCATATGTAACATGGTTAGCCTGTTTGACCAGCCCCCCTACTCCCAACACGTCAACTATCATGGACCAGTGACGCGCTGTCATCTTTATGAAAATTGATGAGTACAACTTCCCAGGCTTTGCACGCCGGAGATGTTTTGTTTATCTCTCCCACTCACTTGCTTGTATAAATTGACAAATTGTATTTTCACCCGATTACTTACGTTTCTGAGGTTTACATCCAACAATGCGCGATAATTTGATGGTAATATGTTTGTCTTGAAAGGGTCGAGATGGTTAGATGTGATAGACGCGTATCTATAGTCTTCTGCTAAACCAGTGCTCGCGGGTAATTGTAAATCGTGGGCGGAGAGCGGCTCACTGACAATTCAAGGAGAAACACAAAAGAGAAACGCGCGGTAAAGTACAGAGTATACAAATTTATAAGTCTTTGTCATGTATATAGAGCGACGTGCATTGTCATATCCACTCTTTTATTTCAAATGTTTTGAAAGATTTTGGTAAAACATAGTTAAATCTTTCGCCGGATATTATATCTTAATGTAACGTATAAGACTTAAGCGATACCATAGCTCCCCCGCCCTCTGTTAGCCCCTGCATCCAGAAATCTCGCAATCCCCACGAGATGTGTTATTTAGCCTGTGCATGACCTTAATTAAATAAAGCAATCTTCACACAGGCAACAAAGAGTTTTTTGATTCACATAATAATCTGAAATATGACTAACTCGTATAAGAAGTGAACATTGAATTCAATCTGGTTTGATTCTGCTATGTATTTGAAACAGTTTTTGTTGGCGACGTATTGAACTACATCCCGATGTAGAATAAAATGTTGTTGTTTTTTGTTTTCACATAGGTAACTTTCCCCAATGAAAAAAAAATAATGGCAAGTCTCATTGTGGAAATCAATTAATATTAAATTGATAAAAACTCTTTTTTAAAAAAATTATCTCTCACCCCTTTTCTCTATATGACACAATTAAGATGGAATCTTGTGTTCCTGTCATTTCGTTGAAGTGCGCGGGATATTTCGATGTTACTTTATAAAGGCGTTAATGTCAGTTTGTGTATAAGGAAATTATATGAGTGCAAAATGCCACAGAGGAATACATTGTTTGCTAAGCCGACATCACTGCACTTAGCTAATATTGGGTTACTTGTAAGGATTATTTCAGTGTATAAACAGTTGACGAACTGTTATTGCTAAACATAAACGTTGTGTACTGGATAAGCTCAGTACATAAACGTAATGAATGACTGGTTATGGTTTAGCGCCACATCGGCAATATTTCAGTCATATATAGTATTGAAAAATGGTTTTACACTGTCGTTGTAGTCTAGGAATCATATCACGGCGTGCCAAGTTGAAGGAACATTTTTGTTGCCTTGACAATGTTCTCTTTCATGTCTAAGCATTACTTCTTTCGGCTATGATTGATTGTCTGCTTAGAAAAAGATCACTGTTAGCCGAGTATGTGTGAATTGTTTTTGAATGGTTATGCTAATGGCATACCGCGGATGTTTTGTGACGAGGAGCTTCTTATCGACAAACATCGGTATTCTCCGTCACAAGTCTTGGGCACGTCTTCATCATAGGCGACATCGTCCTTCCGCGACTATCTCTTGCATAATCTACATATACTTACTTTATATGGCATGCTAATGAAGACATGCACAAGGAAGCATGTGTTCGGGAGTTAATTGATATATAAGTTACTCGTGAGAATACACTGTGCTGGCATTGTGTTGAATGAGGCCCATGTGTTGATGGAAATAATACAACAACTGTGTTCTCAGGAATGTGCATATATGTGCGAAAGCGGGCGCTCAAATATTCTCAGCATGTGTCAATGATGAGAACGAAGATCCACCGTTAGTTCTGTTTACTCAGTCGATCTTGGAAGACGTTTGTTTGCTGTTGTCTTTGGTGTTAATTTACATGGTATGTATTACGTACTTTTATAAAGCAGAGATGCACTGTTTTGCAGGCATGTAACTTCCTTTAGTTCACGATGTAACCAAATGTGTGTAAAACAGGTACACAATTTTGTAAATAAGTAAGGTGTTAGTACACAAGAATAATGGTGTATACAAGGCACACATTAATGTATCTGTAAAACATTGTTACAATTAATGTGTACTTTTCCAGTTGTCTGTGCTTTGTTTACGGTTGCATTTAGAAAGTGCTTATGTGAATGCTGCTTACTTCCCAAATACTGTATATTCGAGTGGGTGTGTTTCAAAAGATGTCATAATCCGTGGTTAGCTAATTGTCAAAGTGGTAATGTGCAAAGAACTAAAATGGTATTTTGATAAGCGGAATACTGGCGTGTTTTGGACGAAACCATCCATGTAGAGCCCGTAATACAGTGTTAATCAAGATATGGGAGGCCCTTCTTAAGTTAGCTACAGGTATATATGCGAATGAATGTCATACTATATATAGCACGTGAAAAATCTTAATCTAATCTTTAAATAACTTTGCTTCGATTATCATAATTATTATATGATTAAATTACTGGACTTCTATTCTAAGCACTGGCTTAACCCGTCAGAGCCATCACTGGAGGTGCATTGAACACATTGCTTATGATGGCTCATCGTGGGCAAATCGCTAACGTTTAATGAAACCATAAACTATACAATGTCTTGAATGGTGTACACGCTAATCTTTTAGTGTACTTTTATTGGCCTTCTTTTTCGCGAAATCTGTCAACAAACATGCCTCTCATGTGCTTATCCGAAGAAATTAGTAAGAAAAAGTATACTGCTGTGTTGTTTTCAGTTGTACACCAAAGTCGTGCTTTTTATCATTATTTCATTGGTGTGTTGGCATAAAAAATAGGATCTAAATAGGGTGATAAAAACTAGCGCGATTAAACTGATGGGTGGTACATTATAACCGAGTAGTTACGGAGCCTGACGAACCTTGTCTAACCCCGGCCGCGTGTCACTGAGGGATTTACCCGTGATGCTGTCTGGGTGCAAACATTAGCGAAAGTCTGACCCGCTCCCATGGAGGTGTTGTATCGTGTTACAGTTCGCGCCGCCCTTGGTCGCCTCTATCATGCCCTGTATGTAAAAGTATTTGGGGGGTAGCCGAGCTTTACCTACCCTGTTAACACACTGAGCAGATCATGTGGTTGGAGTCTCCTGGTGATAAATGGGGTTGTGAGGTGATGGAATGGTGTAGGTAACCTGATTCCGGCACACCTACACCTCATTACACCAAGACGCCACAGGTCATCGTACCACCGCCATTCAATAGTGCCTTAAGATAATGCCCTTTCCACATGAACTCACTATCGTGATGTATATATATATAAATACTTGGAATCCCACATAGTTGCCAAAGGGTCTAAGCGTATTTTAGATGCAGTACCAGTGCTGATTATGTAGTGCCTATTTTCCTGGGGATGGATACCAACAGACGCCAAATGTGTGAGGGTAGCTTTCATACAATATCAGTCCTTAGTACAGTGTATATACACGTATACCTACAGGTCTCAGTAGCGAAAATGGCCGAGAGGTATCAGTGTTCATTGTGTACTGAATTTTACCAAGGGATGGATACCAACAAACTCCAAGTGTGTGAGTATAGTTTTCATGCAATGCCAGTCCTTGGTACAGTGTATGTACCTAAGATCTCAGTAGGCGAAGGGTCTGAGGTCAGTCTATCGTTTACATGCAGCAGCAGTGTTGATTATGTGTGTTTACGTGGGGGCGGATACCAGTAGGAAACCAGGCGGTATGGTGTAAGCGAGGGATCTACGTCTAGAAGCACTGACACTGTGTAAGGAGTCCCATTAGCTTTCTTGGTACATTTATATAAAATTTCTCATTACAAGGGACGAATTCTTCTTCCTACCTATATTGCAGGAAGCAGATTAGATAATAAAATATATCTGGACACATTTGTTTAATACATCTTGTATAACATTACGTTTTCACATTTACATAATTATTCATCCAAGTTTTAGTCACATCTGAGTTTAGAGGTCTAGCTGCGCACAGATTTTATCGACCAGGGCCTGTCCAGCAACTGGTATACTAGTTTTCACCAATATATCTTAGCAAACACAATATAATGACGTTCCATCTAACCGTGTTCTAACGTCTCAATAGATTCCCTGGGTATTGAATGGAAAGTAGCGTTTATGTCATGAGAAGAGATGGTATTGGGGGATAGAACATCATCATCGTCATCAATGTCATCATCATCATCAGTCCATACACCACCTGTGACCAATAATTGTTGGTATCCACTCACGGGTCGATCTTAGAGAAACATCAAAAGTAATATACTAATACGTGTGTGGTCCTCGATTCGAGTTTGAGTTTGTATGCAAATGTAGTCAAGCATCAATTACCATATACAATTAGCCAGTGAAGCATCCGTAACATGGGCAGCTGGAAGGTAATTTGCTAATTTAACTTAGTGCCGCCATCTTTGTTTCGTTATCACACATGAACAGTAAAAAGTGGACGAGCTGTTCACATGTACAGTTTCACTCAGCAAGTTGATGATCTGAACCTGGCAACACCGGGATGAGGTGTTCCAGCCTATACCCAGCCTACAGGTCAATACCCTAAATTACGGCCTCAAACCCCAAACCAGATATCGACATTTCACGTGTTTGTCAACATTCTGTTGACGTTTCCTGTTGACAGGTCTCACACGGCCAAAATTAACATCCAAAATTAGAAAAGGCAAAATAAAGTTGATCAGCGTAAAGTGGGTCGATAGTTCAATCAAATAAGGCTGGTGTAGAAGGCATGAGAGGAAATAACGCGATAGGGACGAGCGGGGGCTATTTAACGTTACCCGTCCTCATATATGTCAAATTAAGATCCATTTGGGAGAGAAGAAGGGATTTTACGCTTATTTAGGTATGTAGGTATGTATATGTTAGATTCCTAATTGCGTGTTGGTTGGTGTCGCTAATTGCAATGATCACTGTGTAAGCGTCTGTTTGTAGTTTCCATGTTTTAGCTTCATGATAGGTAGTACGAGCACGTGTTTTGGGAAATGTGTCGGTTCGATTCAGCTGTAGGTGTGCATGTTGTTTGATTGATGTTAGCATAGTGGGACCTCCGTTGCCGAGGAGGGGGGGGCTGGCGAATTAGTGCAGCGTAATTACCCAGGAACCTCTCACCAATCCGGTCACTGTGAGTTCAAACCCAGTTCACGCTGCCTTTCTCGTCAGCAACCTGTGGATGGTCGTGGGTATCCCCCGAGGTCTGCCAGGTTTTCTCCCACCATAATACGAACGGCGGTCGTATAAGTGAAGTATCCTTGAGTACGGCGTAAAACACCAACCAAATAAATTCATAAATTTAACGCAGTTGTTAAGAACTTTTTGCTTCGACGACGGAGATAAATTTTATGGGCAGAGGAAACAGTAGTGTAATAGATTAACCCCTGACCATTCGGCAGATAACTGTGAGGCCACTGACCATTCGGCAGATACCTGTTAGACCGTTGGCCATTCGGCGGATACCTATGAGGCCCTGACCATTCGGCAGATACCTGTTAGGCCATTGGTCAGTTGGCAAATACCTGTTTGACCACTGGCCATTCGGCAGATACCTGTCAGGCCATTGAGCATTCGACAGATAACTGTTAGGCTATTGATCATTCGATAGATACCTGTTAGGCCATTCACCATTCGACAGATACCTGTTAGGCCATTCACCATTCGACAGATAACTGTTAGGCCACTGACTATACACCTTAGTCGAACTAGCGAAAGCGAAAGGCTCATTGGCCAGAGGACCCAAAGATGTACGTGTTGAAGTAATCTGTGTTGTGTTTATTCCTACACACTTCATGTAACTGAGATATCAACAGCCAATGGAGAAATAGTGGGGATTTTTCCCGCCTAAAGTAATTCGGGCCAAAGCTGTGTAGTCTGTTTCTCATTCCTGCCTCTGTGATGACTTTTTGTAGGCAAACTTGTTACATGTTAGTTCTCATGGACTGCAAAAGAGCATTGGTGGATCCACTCTAAGCGAGTGTGCCATTTCGCGCGAAAAGACACTCCATTACTTTTGCCGAAGAACCATTCAGACGTCCTTTTTAATTACTGCCGTCATACTTCTTTCCCTTCGTCACCTTCATACATTTGTGTCACATTTATAAAGATTAATATTAATCCAATCTTAATATTACCATTCGGAATGGACTTGGTTTATAAATAGGTCTTTATATTAATCGCATTTAATTAATTGACCCTCTGTCCCGAGAGCCCGTTTATTTCGTATTGTTATTTGCACGACTATTCAGTATCGAGTGTAAAAATAGCTAGAATTGAATCCCTGCAGAAATCGCTCGCCAGTTAATCATAGTCATAGTTGCATATACATGGGTCGCCACACTGACCGATGCATATGCTAATTGCGTTGCCAAGACAGTGGAAGAGGTGATCACCAGGTTTATATCTTCATCAAAATGTAGTATATGGTTTAATAGCCAGTTGCATTGGTCAGAAGCGCTCACTTAGAAGGCCGTTAATGATTAACCATGCGGAAAATTAACGTCGTGGAAATAGATTTACGGAAAACAATTAACAGGGAAACGATGAATATTTTCTTCTTCTAATGTAATCTGCATATTGAGTATTCTAATGTCAAATCATAAACATCGAATGTTCAGTTGAAATTGTTTTGGACGACCATATAAAATATTCATGACGGTCAACGATTTCCTCTTTCACATAACCTGCTGGATCTTCTTTCACTGTGGCTTTGTCCGCTTTCATCTGTTGTAATCTCGGCGATATATTTGAGAAAAACCAGACGTGGCCTCTAATTATCACTGATTAATGATCCCTAACCTGCCGCGGACACTTTTAGCAAGCGGGCTTACGGGTTTTAGGGATTACTGGCTGTTTGCCCGGAGGCTGACCCAAAACACCTTACACAGAGCTAAGCCGGTGAGGAACTGACTGGGGTCAGTGGCTTTATAATCCGTAGTGTACATGACCGCGGGCCGATTTGTCCAGCCTATAAGAACAGGTTACCCTGTTATTCAAACCTCCTTCTTCACTAGTTGCAGCCATGTGACGGTCCGTAGGGTAACGTAGGACTATACACCATACATCGACTGGAGACAACACTTCGCACATGTATGGTGGATTCTTGTTGCGCTTTTATGGGCATATACTATACATTTTGAATGTTGCTATCAGATAGACATTCTTTGACAGAACTGTTATATTCTGTACGCCATGGACATTAGACCGTAAATTAACTTAGCTTATGTTTATCTTCATGTTTTGGTTTTGTTCCACATGTTACAAAGTTGTTTCTGTTCCAGTCACCATTTTCAGATTGAGTAAACAAACTGGGCTTTTGTTGTTACAGTTTTGTGAGATGGTACCCTGTTTGTAGGTCTGTAGTGCATCTGTTTCATTTCACACTTCTGCACTTCAGGCCACGGATGCAAAAATGACAGTGTTAACTGTGTTGTTGTAATTTTTGCTCAGGTTTTGGGTCGTGTGATTTATCAGTAACACACGTAATAGGCTTGTCTTTGTTGTTGTTGCAGATGGAGTACAGATCCTCCTCCGTTAGTGTGGAGATTCCAGTCTGGGTGGACAGGGATAAGAAATGGCTTACGGGTCTCACCAAGAGGACGACATGTGACGACATTATTTATGCACTTCTCTCCACCGAACGAAAAGAAGAGTTGGACTATGCGCACACCTACGCCATCTACGAGAGATGGCGAGATGTAGAGCGCCCCCTACAGGGTAGGACTAAAATACTCCGCGTGTGGAAAGCGTGGGGAGCAGAGCAGAAGAACGTTCGACTTCAGCTTCAGAAATTCGAAGATCTGCATTATTCCGTGGAATGGGTGAAACCGAAAAGGCGAAATTTACGTCGGTCGAGGAGTCGTTCTTCCTCCAGCCGCGGCTCTCAGTGCAAATGTCCCCACTGTGCCGTCAAAGAGAGGGGTAACTTGCACAAACCTCGCTCTGTGGAATCGCTGGTGGAGACTGTGATGTCCCAGGAAGAGCAGATACAGTCTCTGTACCAGAGGATACAGGACACGGACCGACTGATCGAGTCTTACGAGACTCGCGTCCATCACCACAGGGTGAAGCACAACGGACAGAACTATGTGCAAGACGCGTATCTGGAGAGTCTCAGCGACGACAGCGTTGAGGACTTCGCCGCAGGGATCGATCCCATGGCCCTGGAGAACTACCTCAAAGTCTGCGACAGTATTATCGAACTGGAGGACAGAATTCACGAGGAGAAGGAAAAGATTCAAAATCTGTCCGTTACTTTGAAACAGGAAATGTGCAACCATTCTGAGCTTTCTCGAGACCACCCCAATCACGGGTACGTTGCGGGCAGTTGGAACGACCCTTATTCCAGGACTTACCCGAGTTGTCCAGAGGGTCGCATTAACTCCGGGGGGATTAACAGTGACTCTAGGAGATTACAGGTGGAAATCAACCGGTCAACAGCTCTGAACTTAGAACAGGGCATCCAGCTGGAAAATCTCAACAAGGACCTTAAGAGTTGCAACCAGGAATGGCAACAAAAGAAGGCTTTGCTAGACTCGTTAATAGCTGACCTGGAAACAATACAGGTCAGGTCCCATCCGGAGGAAAGGCACGTGAGGCAAGGGGAGAAAAATGAGGGTTGGGGTTACAGGGACGTCAACAAAAACAACAACACCGTGACTGTTATAACTCCCGCTCAAAAACATTACTCGCCCCCTGTGCAGCAGAATTGTCGGCCTCCACAAACATACCTGTACAACACCTGTCGACAGGAGAATATACAGCGGATAAAACAGAATGGTCTTTCTCTAGAGAATACCTTATATGGGCATAAACACGATGACAATGACTCTGACACGGGGCTAAGCTCGATGCATAGCGACGAGTCTCCGACGGCACTAGAGACACTAGTGTGAAGTATAGTGAATAAATGCCAGACGAGTGCACATGCACAGAAATACTACGCGTTGCTGACGTTCTTGACGTATATCATAATCGATGGTGCTGCAGACTGACTGTTTAGTCAGTTTAGCGACTGTGAAAACTACAATTCAGATTACGTGTTGCAGTGGACGCAATTGATGTGCTAGGAATTGGATGTTTGATAAACTGACCCGTACAAAGTTTTGAGGCAACCGACGCGTGTCGGCTGTCCATTGCTGAGATAGAGGAGCTACCCGTCTCTTAATTCCCCGCGCAGAGATGCAGTGTATTAACTTCACCGAGGCATAAATCCCACGTGATAAAACAGCAGAGCCTTAGGGCAATACGATTGGCCAGATTAATGCCTGTGCTGAAACGAACAATCAAGTGTCATTTGTTAACGGTTAAATTCTACCCGGGGATATTCGAATAAACGTATTTACCTGCCTGTTATAGATCCTGATTCTGAATGAGACTGACAAATGACATCTGTCTCGAGATCGTCAAAATCAGTTTGACGAATACGAAACTAATGATCCGTCTGTAATTTATACACTGTCAATGATTACTGATCCGTGGAAACATTGGGTAGACTTTTTTACTCCTTGTTTACTGTTACCTGCATTTTCCCTCTCGACCAAACGAGGTAATAATGAAAAAAATATTCTGGAATCTCTATAAACACAGAAGACAAAATGTTTTGTTGACTTGCTTTCACCAACTATGCACATAGAATGCGTGTACATATTATATCTTAATATCTTCCCTCAAGACAGTTTTTAAGTGTATCTAATGCAAACATCCGTGTCGTTCTCTCATAACCATTAATGGAGGTGATTACCAGTTTCAGAGTTATTTCAGACCCTCGATATCTTTAGTTGTATTTTGACAATTTTCCCCCCTGGAAGCTGTGTTTATTATGTGGCATATCTCTCTAAGCCATACTCCGTGCCTCCATCCTGATTTTAATACACACCAAACTCAGTGAATTAGACAGGATAGTGCTCCATGTCTGTTTATTGTGCACAAACTCAAATTACCCCATTCCATTAACCCCAAGGTTACTGAAAACTTAAAAGATGAAAATCTTAAATGTATACCTAAAAAGACGAAACAAAATTGTTGACTCGGCTGTTGTTCTAACATCCGTTCTTAATGGCCTATATTTAATGCATCGTCGTAAAACGCTTTTATAGAAAACCACTTTTGGGGTAGTTAGGTGCGTTTAGTTTTGAGGTGTATGTTAAAAAGGTGTAATTGACCGGGTGGATTATGTGAGAGTAAAGGAAATGGGGGAAAAAAATAACAACGTGAAAGTATCGTGATCGGAGGTTATGCGCAAATAAACAAAACCCTCTTTGCCCCCATCCTGTGGTTTACTGCGGTGAAAGTATTTATTCCAAACAGCCCTGTGAAAAACATAAACGCCACTTACGAAACCTTTTAATTACATATTACGCCTGAGTGTGGTTTACTGCGGCGATGTCTTGCAAAAAAACATGGACGTCATTTACCGACCTTTTTAAAACTGACTGTGGAATCAAACTTAGTGCTGAGGTTTTGCTGATGACTGTTAATTTCTTGTGCATGTGTTACGCATAGGGCGGCCATGTTTGAGACAGGGTAATATAATTGTGCTCACGATCTGTGAAACGGCCACAGGTTTAATATTGATACTGTAGGGTATACATTCAATGTTAGCTTAATTCATTCGGTAAATGCGTTTAGAAAAATAACAATATAATGGTTTTAAACATTCAAACAATGTGTCTTTGGAAAACCTTCTATCGCATATATGTCGCCATATGAAACCTAACTGAGGTATGACAAACTGAGCTGGTAATTCCATGTGTTTAACAGGAAATGAAACACACAGTAAAATTAGCATACCAATGTTGTCAAAGTGGTCACGCCTCTTCCTGGAACAATGTTAAAGTGATTAGATGTGTTTAGATACACTTAGTAAAACTACATGTACCTAACGGACATTTAAACAGAAGTAATTTTGTAAGTAAACAGGCCTACACATTACATCATTTACTCCATCGGTTTTCTTCAGACTGAGAATCCACACAGAACACTAATACAACATTTTAAAACCTGACAGTTTTCAAAATGCCCACGTCGTTGAAGAAACTATTAAGCCAGCCATTTGGCATCCATCACTGAATATTACTGGAGTCATTTGATTGAGGTTTGATGACGCAGACTTCCTGTCATGTTACACGGTACTTAGACGGCTGCTTTTCTGACTGAATGGGTTTATGATTGATTGTGTAATTGACCACGTGACTTGACGGGGAATCGATTGAGATAATGAGTGCATGAATAGTTTGGTAATTGACTGAGTGACATAGTTCCTCGTAGAGGTAGGTATTAAATGATGGAGTAATTGAATAATTGAATAATTGAGGAGTGTATATGATTGAGTAATGCGGGAGTTGATAAGCTGACGGAGTAGCCTACTTGATTTTGCCTCCATGTAGTTCTGTATACAGACAGGAGCCCCAAATTCGGGCTTTTTAAGGCTAAATTGGTTGTCTGTATATAGTTCATCTAAAAACTGACAAGGTCAAAATTAAACTTTTTAGTATACTTTTGGTACTGTCGGGTTTAAAATAAACGGTATTACCCTTTGGCTTGATTGGATTAATGGCAAGTTTTTTTTAATTGATTGTTTTCCTACTAGAATATGGCTTTGTCAGCATGTTGTGCGTAGTCTGTTGCAGACGGATCATGTATGCAGTTTACCGCTATATATATAGCAACAAATACGACCAGTTACACACATATATTGTGAGACACGTAGCCCAAGGTTTGAGCTTGAAGCTGTCACAATAGCCGTCGAGATTTCGCCCGGCTATACATGGATACTTGCTACAACAATCTCTGGGTCGACACAACGCTATGTTTAGTATAAAGTGATTATTATAATGAATTCTAGATCTCAGATTGAGAGATCTGATAGGACACAACTGGCGGTGCCTTTAACTATGGGTGAGGTGCTGATTAGTATCTTATCGTAGTTTGCCGCTCCATTTCGTGATCAAAGCGGTGCGTCAAATAGGAATTACAAGGTTCAAAGAGGCAAAATCAGCGATGCTTAGATCTGTATATCTGCACACACACACACATACACACACACACACACACACATACCTATATATATATATCTTCTTGCAGATCTCTGCAGTTCTATCGCGGATTAGAATTCGGAGTAAGTAGTGTTATGGGATTGCCGCACTAGATTAATTCATTTTGTCTGTGGCAAATTTGGGGATTGTCGCACTAATGGTTCGATCAGTTCATCTCGCCTTTGTACAACAATAAATCCTATCACAATAAGAGGAATGAGGCTGCTACTGGTTGGCCTGGTGTCAGCCGAATCTGGTTTGGCTGGATGTCATGTCATGTTGTATGTCTTCGGCAGGGCATTCCACTGAGACAGCATTATAACTGTGTCGATATTGGATCCGCGGTCTACTATACTTCGAGGAGACACGGCCGTCATATTAGCGAAATATTATTGAAAGCAACCATCCATGGTATAAACAAACAGATATTAAATCTTGTTTGAGTCAAACCTCAACAAATGCGAAACTAAGGATGCCACACAAACACGTATTAAAGGGCATGGTAAACTGCCATTCTGAGAGCATTCAGAATGTAGGCATGGGTGAATTACAGCGCCCGGGTTGCTCTGCAACTTTCCAGTGTTCCTTTTAAATTATGAATTCGGCCGAAATTATAGATGGTATGTTGTATTGCGGAAGACTGAACACTGACTGGATATATATACGACTGGTGTAAGATAATATGTCAGCCGAGACAGGGCAGTGTTATTTTATTGCCGAGTTCCGTTTACCGTGGACAACAAACAAAACCTTTGCTACTTGTTGTTTTTTTTTTTACCTGTAACCCATTTTTAGCAAAACGTGATGTCACACATCTGAAACTATTTTGCGCTCGAAATCTGATCTGTCCTTTGCGTCATAAACTTGGACCCGAATATCTTGTATCCGTTTTACTCACTGAGTGCGATATTACACATAGGTTCTTTTCTCTCTCTCGCATATCTAATCTTAGGTACAGGTGATCTCTCTGCTTGACATGATGTAACATGTAACATCAATTTGTCCTTTCAACTGCGTCTATTAGTTTGTTTGATTTATTGAGATTTAACATAACCTTCAGCATTAAGGCCATATCACGTCGGTGTCTCCTTTAATAACAAGCCGTCCCCACAATGGTCATGACTGTAATGCAACCTCACTACCTTGCCATTTCAAAGACACTGCAAATGCCACCTAATGAGTATATACTGACACTGGACTTACCAATGCTTGGTGTGCCCAGTTTTCCTTGTGATGGAGTATCTTGAAAGTTATGCACGTATATATACCACAACGGAAACATCGCCATGCTTTTATCCCTATAAAATGTCAGTAAAGCCCAGACTAGCATAATAGCATGTTACAGATAAACTGATAAGAGCGCTGTTAATATTGAACGGAACTAGTTGCCAATTAATTTTGATTCCTTCAATACCTCTGCCCGGCATATCATCTTCTTCAATGTCCATGTATAAAGCTACACCGTTATCTTTGCGCCATTAATCCGAGCTTTGCTTCAACTACATTGTGGAAAACTTAAAACATTTCCTCTTACAGCAATCCTTATAATAAAGTTGTTATTCCGAAGGCTCTTATTCGAAATTTCAGATTTGCGACAGAATGAAATAATGGTTGCCCACCGATAACAATACTACACTTCCTATGCCTGGAGTTATTGCATAGAATCAGCAAATGTATGCATCGAAAGGGCTTTTTTCTGTGTTAAGCAATCAGAGGCAACGACGGCAACAAGAGCCTGAATGCCATTGTAGCGTTGGGCACAGGTTTCCTACATACCTGTACATTTGCATTCTGGTGATTAAAAGCTGTATTCAAGCCCAATGCCTGTTGGAGTAATCTCCCTTGCATTGAGTGTTCAGTGACAAGAAGTTAAATTTTTCACGTTGCTTCTACACGATGTGTGCATGCTTCACTTATTTTAACTGACAAGTTACTCATAAGCCAATGCTGTGTGATGGACTGCTTCTCAGAATGAACATTCCCAGGAGACAAATGGGTGAAGTGACCTACACCCACTGCATGTAAATCTTGTTCTGTTAGGTGTTTGCTGAAGGCCTTCGTGAAGCCTTACCCAAAGGACACCAAACGTGACACCCCACAGTATAGTCTCTACCTGCCATGGACGGATAGGTCTGTCCTCATGGTTTTCAGTGTATACAGAGTGTCCATCGAACAGTCTCAAATGATACACTCATTATTTTATCCCCGGAAGTCAAATAAATTTAAAATAATATTTTTTTACCTAATCATGCTTAACTATAGTGCTGCGATAGTGGTGAACTAAGTTGTTTCTATTTAACCATTTCCATGAGCAATCAGAATAAAGCCTTAGTCGCCGGACTTCACAGGTTACGCGTCACCTGTTGCCAACTACAACACTGTCGTGTCTGCTCTCTGGGCTGTTGTTACTCAGCTTTTCATTTTCAGGTTTATTGACAGGTAGAAGCCGGAGTGTCCGGAGTGAACCACTGCCCTTTGCCAGGTACCGGTTAAACCTTTTCATTGATTTAAAACTGTTGCAGAACTAACGACTGGATTCGAACTAGGGATTGATCGGATGAGCCAATGTAATAAAGTGTGGACATTCGCATAGCACTCCTAACCCACGAAGGGGTGTTACAAGTTGATAATCACACGACTCAGTTTCAAAATATCTTAGAACACCAATTCCGAAGGGGATATTTAAGTAATATTAAATATAGATTGTAAATAAAGCTTATAGCATTTGAGAGAGAGAGATGCAGTCATCAGTTTTATATAGTGCCGAAACAGACGAGACTCCAGGCATTATCTACGGTCTTTCAAAATCGAAGAGCGTAGATAATTTCCAGATGGAATACAAATCGAAAACGAACACGATTGAGGTTTTTGGAAGTTAGCTTACAATAAGCCTGAGCCCTCCGTGGTTCAGTCGGTTAGCGCGCTATCGCATCGTACTGACCCAGAAACACCCAACCAATGCGGTCGCTGTGAGTTCAAGTCTAGTTCATGCTGGCTTCCTCTCCGGCCGTACGTGGGAAGATCGTGGGTTTCTAACCGGCTGTGCCCCGTTTCCTACCACCATATTGCTGGCCGCCGTCGTATAAGGGAAATATTCTTGAGGACGGCGTATAACACCAATCAAATAAATAAATAAATAAATACAATTAGCCTAGCGCCAACTTCAAATTTTGGATTTCAGCAATGGTGTCAGTATGTTCCAACGCTGCGGGCGCAATGGCTGAGCCATCTCTTTTCTGCATATAAGGAGTTTCCATGAAAGGTAACGTCATCTGCTTTACAATTTATTATTTAAATCATACAATCGGACATTTCACTGACCAGGGCAACATGAAGGGACATCTTTTAAACAATATAAAGCTTCAATTTCTCTAGATAATATATAAAGAAATTGACGTTTTATTTGTTTATCTGTTTTGTATTCATTTGATTCGAACTCAAGCATATTTCACTTACACTACGCTGACCAGCATTATGGTGAGAGGAAAGCGGGCAGAACCCGGGGGAAACCAACGACCACCCGCAGGTTGCTAGCAGACCTTGCCACTTGCGATCTGTAAGGAAGCCAGCCTAGGACGAACTCACAGCGGCCGCATTGGTGAGAGGCGCCTGGGTCATTACGCTGCTCTAATGAGCTAACCCACAGGCCACAGGAGGCCCCTGAAGTTCTATACTGTTTTCTTAAACAAAGTTTTTGCGAATTTGTGACGGTAAGGATGAAACGCATCTTGCCTGTATGAGTTTTAGAACTTGAACCATCCTACCTCCAAAAAACGTGTAGCAAGTATCATAGAGACTGGTTCCAAGGCAGGTGAAGCCTAGCACGGCGTTCGTTAATAGTTTCGATCTCTACTATTATCAGGTTTTAGTCTAAGATGGCTCTGGCGTGAGGCAGCAGATTAGGACTTATCAAGTATGGGACTAGCAGCGACAGACGGGCTGCTGAACGGATGTTCTTCTAGATAAAGGGTCGAATAAAAGTGGTGTACAAAGTAGCGTTTACTGGGTAACTACTTCATCTGTTGGGTTAATTCTCTCATAAGTACGGTCGTCTGTAACCCGGGTAATTCACTTTCATCCGATTTTATGAAGACGACATTATGTCACTTCGATAATTGGCCGCTCTATAACTGAGTCAAAATGGCGCTCATTTCCCATAAAACATATGTAGCAGGCGAATGGTGATGGTGTTCCCCCTGTAATTTTCTGTCAAGGGGATTCCCCTGGATGTGACCGAGACAGAGTAGCATTTCCGGAACTAATAAATCGATGACTTCCTTAGAGAAGCCATTAACTGGTCCTAACACGGCATGGATTGTGTGATGGGAATTAGCCCTGGTGTGCTTGTGTGTGCGTGTGAGGGGGTGGGGGTGGGGGGAGGTCCCTGAGCTGTCTTCACAACGAGGCAGAGCACAAAGAAGGAACGGAACATTCTAATATCTGCGTGGAGTGTGTACATGCATATGTATATCGTATATCGAATGCAGTACGTTACATCAGTAGGCTAATAGCTGAAAACACGAGTTCCCAATGGAATAGGTAAGAAATAATATTTGAGCAGCAAATAAACCTGGTACCCGAGAAGCAGTCATCAGTTTTTATGTTAGTTTTCCGGTCGTTATTCTGGGCATGAAATCCAATTTAAATTTTGAACTCCTAGTCCGTGGACGAATTTCAGATCGAGTACAAATATAGGTTATCTGTCGCGCATTTATTGCAGCTGGTCATAAACACACCATGTAGGTGAAATAATCATAGATGCTTATACAAATCTGGTCCCGAGCTGAGCGGAATTAGATACAACTACGACACAGATCGTCAGAGATCCTGAACACTCTGCCAGCACGCCTTACAATTCTAGAAACTAGGAGTGAAGGCGTTTGCTTCCGTATTCATGGTACGCTGGTTTATGAGTTCAATAACTTGTGCTGCAGATTGTAATCATCGCATTTTGCGCAAGATCCAGCACATCCTGTACATGTATGTACGCCATAAAGCAGGGCCTTTTGGGATATTACCGTTCAAACACGCATAGTTTACTGAAATTATCCCGTTCGTCATATAGACGAGATTTAGGTCATCCTTGTACAGATATAGATTCAGATATACGACTTTGAGAACATTGATTCGCTGTCAACGAGTGCTGCTTTTCTGTTAAGAGTGACTTGGATGAGAGGGATTTAGTTGTAATCTTTCGATAAATGTATATCCTAAATATGAAAGAGATGAAGCATAAAGGGATAAATCAATTATTTGTAAAATTAAGCCATCGTGGAATCAACAATGTTAGCTTATAACTGCATATAAGTGTATATTCTTTCCAAAGTTCCAATCAGACAAAAGATTAATCAGTTCAATCATGAATAATCGAACTAATGAACCAATCAATGGAATAGCCTATCCATTTATCGTAATATTGATCAATAAAGACATCGCCCTAAACTGAAAAACCAAAAACAGAACAATAAAACCGTAAACTGCTTTGTTTGTTACTACCGCTGCAAAAATGGGATCTGCCCTTAGACACTGCTAATTTACAGATCATGTTCTATTTGCTTGAAATGTAAAGATATACAAATCGCATGTCTAAGACAATCGCCATAATTTTTTCCTGTTTCGATATCTTTAACACATACCTTTCCAGCTTTGTACCATGGTGTTATTTATTGCTATAACTTTCTTTGAAAAAGTTTTCTTTTTCTCTTTTAATTGTAATATACTCAATATTCAGATACTGAACACCAAACATGTGCGTTCATTAAGAAGCCGTACTGATTATTGCAAAATTGTATTAAGAATTATGTAGGCTACAACATTCTCGAGAGCGCGACGATTGCTGCTGTGGATTCAGCCAAGTGACTTTACCGCTTAACCCTGGGCTGAAGGTCGTGTGTTCACCATGTTGACTATGATCGCCACGTTGGATATATGAACAGTTGCTAGCAAAGCGCAACAGAGATACATATTTGATTATTGACACCATATACTAAATGGTACACAATCTGGAAACTGATATTTTTCCTCCTCCGAGAACATTCATTGTGTCTTTTCGTCATCGTTGAAAATTGTTACTTGCATCTCTTTGCATGAATCCGTCCTAATTTATATATTTTATATATTGTCTTAGGTCTTTGGTGGTTTGTGTCATTTGTGGTTTTTGTAAACTGGTCTTGCGATTATTGAGCCGGAACGCCCATTTTAGTTGACGGTATACGAATGTCTGTTTTGACGCTTAAGATTAACGTGACGTCGGATTTTCAATTTGACACAAACTGGGAGTATCTATAAACTATATGGCTTCATTAATGTGACGGTACACTTCCGATGATACCGCCAAGCTGACGGCTACTATCACTGTGATATGGCAGTCTCCATGTCAATTTGGACTCATTGAGGCCGTTATGGTGAAATCGTCAATTGTTATTTTGACTCCGGTTTCCTTTGATATCGCGGCGTATATTTCTACCATGAATAACCCCATCCTCTTCAGAGCACAATGAAACTGATTACAGCATACGAAGGGAGACACGTGCTCGAGGAAATCCTTCCCTTGTTTTGACGCCTATCAAGCGTCATTCCATCCACAGGAAAGACACGTCGTTAATTAAGTGTTCCCTTCTACACACACTGATCAATGCATTCAGTGCTTGTCTTTGTGAAGCCCTGGGCTTGAATCTATACCATCAGCTAAAAGAATAAGGCTAATGATTCACGGATTTCAGGGGTGCTTGTTTTTTTCGAAGAATTTCCCGCTGCGTTGTTGCTCCTTGATGTCAGGATGGACTTTGACATAGCCAGAGCCATTTCATTGTTACGGAAAGAGCAAGACAAACTGGTCAACCTTCATCGCTCAAGATCAAGGCTGTTGACAAGGTAATCGATGAAGAGTTCTAGCCCGCGGAATTTCTTTTCTCAGTCAGACCCCGTTATTGCTTTCTGTACAACTCCAAACACTCTGTACAACATCCCTTAATTACTCTTGGTGGATGGGGAAGGGCAGAGTCAAATAATGCAAGAAGCTACATCTGGAGATGTACATCCACAAATATATCCACTCCATTCTTAGAGCATCCAACCCCCTTTCAAAGCGTGTTAGGCTTAGTCAGTTAGAAATGATTGGTCACCTTATGGCTGTGTATAGGTTAGACCAAAGTTGTGGTGAAGACTGTATAAAACGCGCTGACGTGGCGCGCATAACAACGCCATGTAAGACTGAACGAGTTACACAGCCTAAAGCCGGTGTGTATTTTTCTCTCTACATGTAATGAGGTTTGTGTACAATTATACCCACGAACAAAGACTCTAGGAAGGACCCCTGGTGAGGATATTTTAAAGAGAGGCTCATTGATCAAGGTGGTTTCGGCGGTATAATGGTTACGGAGCGAATTATAGAAAGACCCTTGACAATCTCCTCGACGCATGACAACGACTTTGATCCGTCGTTCCTTGCCCCAAGCATCCGAGGCTGTTGACTTCTCTCTTTCATCTAAGATAAAATCTCGACAGGAGTACATTTCTGCCATTGTAACATAGGGAATTCGACCAAAGAAAAATAACATCCTTCTGTTGAATGCTTCGTCAAAACACGAAAATATTGTTTTCTGTGGTCGTACCAAAACACTCGACAGCAAAAGTTACTGATTGCTGTTCTAGAGATAGGATGTGTAATACGCATGGATATTTTAAAACAACGATGATGTACTTATTTTTTAAGTAACTAAAAACGTATGAGCAGTCAGATCTGTCCAACAAGCTCAAATTTCTTCCTTTTCGGTTGACCATACGCAAATTTAATTAAAACCTACTGGTACATTTTATAATATGCCAAACATGAAATTAAATATCTATAACCATTATACTAGGTAGGTAACACATAAAAAACGCATTGTAGTAAGAAGTATGTGGCCATACCTGGCTCAATGAACTTGTTCTCTCTGGCGACTTGAACGAATGCTTATATGGCTTAATACCACTTCGAAAATATTCTAGCCACATCTTTGCGACCGATGATTTGGAAATCCAAATGTAAGATGGTGGAGACAAATCGCGAAGAATTAGATGATTCTATTGGAAACGACAGCCGTATAAAGGATCGCATAAAATGGCTCATTGTTGCCCGAGAGGGCAACGGTCATAAGTCTTTGCATATAACTATAATGGAAACTTTCCCTTTCATCTTTCTGCGCGCTTTAATGGGTTTTTGATGAAGTATGTCTAGCTTTGGCACATGTTGCGTCTCACGCAAAATGCACGGCACAAAGTAACAACATGAAAAATTTGTCTTCTTTTAATGTATCAGACTACTTCCAGTTGCCAGGGAGGAATTCTCCCTAGAATGTATTCAACATCAGCAATAGATATATTGAAAAGATATTGTGACTGCTGAGTTTGTTGTATTCTTCAATAATAATGTTTTACGGGTGATATTTCGTTTCTGTGTTTTGGAAAAACATAGAAAGCATCCAAGGATGCCTGGAGGCCAAGTAACAACAATGATATTCATGAAACGCCATGTTACACCGCCTTAAAAAAGATACATGACACCTGCTTCTAATTTGAATAAACCGTTAATAAGTCACTGCTACTCGTGGGAAATATAATTTATTTGTCTGTATTCACTAATGAAGTGTACCATTGGCAAATCTGGGTAAATTTGTCATCTGCAAATATCTGCACTAGTGTTAGACAAAAATTATGTACATTTTCGACACAGTATAGATTGGGATATAGGCAAGAATTTCAATATAAACGGTGATAACCTCTACAAATATCCCAGAAAATTATTTATGACAATAGAATACTTTGAAGTTCTAGCATTCAACATTAGTCACTAAGATAGCAACTCCACATATTTAACAGCGATGCAAGAATGCCAAAAATTGGCACCCAGAAAAACATAGGTAAAAATGTCATATATGGAGAAAGTAGTTTAGGAATTTCACTGAAAATCCACAAATCTGGTCGGCATTAGTTTTGAGAACCACTTGAGGTTTCTGTGGCAGCATCGGCCCCGATATGACCTCCAGTAAAATCAATTGCACGGATGACCTCGTCGGCAGCGAGAACATGAATGCCATCCACATGCTTCATTGCATATCTAGCCCGCAAGGTGACTGGCTTAAATTCTAGTGGGATCTCATTGCAGGCCATGTACAAAGCTACGACCCTGAAACTCCTTTCACTGCAGAGGGTCACATTCTGAGATATGAACCTTGCACCGACTCCACAGAGACAGTTTTGACTTAAAATGAAGTTTAAAGTTTTATCATATCCTGCGGTGTAAGGTATCAGAAGCTAAATGTTTGATATACATGTCTCAGCGTATACACATGTTAAGTATTTCCTACTGAATAGCCTAAACTGAAATCGGTCCCAACGGTATAGAGAACGTCGTCGACTAAGGGACGTTTGTAAACAGACGGTTCTGCCTTGTTCATGTAATACAATAGAGAATCGACCATTCTCATTACAATGTCCAGTTTTTGTGTATATCTAAATAACAATTTCATTCGTCATACCTATACCAGATAAAACAGCGGACACTGGCGATGAATGCAATCCACAGAGGCACTCGTGCATTTTTCTGGTCACTGACATATCCCTTTATTGAACAAAACCATCACTGAACTCCGAACATAAGGTAACAACAAAGGTACTTATTTTAAAGAACATGTTTCTGATTTTATAGAAACAATATATTTCAACAAATACCCAGTCTGTGCTAAAAATAAATCAGGCAAATACATAATGCTGCTAATCCAGGTGAAACTGTTTAATAAACTTAGTAAATGCTGTATGAGAAAATCGTTTGGGTAACGTTTATTTCAATGTAGTTTTAGAATTGTCTGATTACAAATGTAATTACAGCACTGATACTTAAGTCTTTGCGTAGACTTTACATGTTGTTGTAAAGGTTTGATTAAGAAATAAACAAACTCAGTCATAGCTAGGTTTTGGTGAGACTAAAACTCTAGTTTACTGAATTCTCGAAGAGAAACAGGACAAAGTTTTCAGTGATGAAATACTCTTTGGGAAGAGGAACGTTGTTGTTCCATGAAATAGAACTTGGAAACTCTTTCTCTCCATTTCAATAATTCGATTGGCTAAATCCCAAATGTTATATACACCGAGAACAGAAGTTTGTGTTTGTAAAAATTCCCTGCGACTCTTGAGATAAGAGTAATAGATAAAATGTAAGATGTACAATAGTACAACTAGAACTCTGAAATCTTTGTACTTTTTAAAAATCACGAACAGTTCACTTTGATACTGCAGTGTCCCATGAGATGTCCTCTTAAGAGACACCCGTAACCTGCACGCTCCGCTTGCCTCCCTGCTCCCGTGTAAACATGGGTAAAATTTTCGAAATTTTATTTGCAATAAATGAAGAAGCAACGGAATAGAATACTATGATTGAAAAAAACTCTTTTCAGATTAGGAAAAACCGACTTATCAGAAATTGCAACAAAATTCCCTTAATTTCAGCTAGACATGCATGTACATGGATTGCCAACAAAAGTTCTGTCGCTTTTCACCTAGGTTTGTCTGGCATGAAAACAAAACATTCATGCTCCTCAGTAGATTTCTCTGGAATGCCAACGAATATTCGCTTGCTTGCAGCAAACTAAGGTAATATATAATAAAAATATAATGTCATGTCGTTCATTGGCATAATTTAGAGCCAAAGCGATTTACTTGCCCGTAGCGTTTTCGTGGGCGTAGACGCATGCAGTCTCCGTGTAGACAGTCTGATGTTTCTAAGTAACGGGACCAAGGAGCTAACACAAATCTCGAGGGAAGTGATGCAATTCAATACAACCGCTTCGCCTTATTAAAACCAAACGTCATGAGAACTACAGCAGGAGTTGCACAAGTAGCGTAATATTCGGATGTGATTGAATGTTGTATTAAAGAGCACTTTGAAAAGACTTTTTGTTGTGACATATTGAGATTTCTCATGCGTGTCTCGGGTTCGTTGGTTTGCTGGCCCCATGTTGCAGGATATGATGTAAGGCAAACGGGGGGAGGGAGAGGGGGTGATAATGGCCGTGCTGCCTGCATCGATCATGAGTCGGTATCCCAGAGGCTTTATTGACCCACTAAGATGGCCACATGTCATTTGTTCCCCGCAGTTGTCCTAGCGTGGCTTGAGGATATCGTCTAGTGCCAGGTACCGATGTCAGGCAGCCGAAACCAATCGACCAGGCCACGGCAACGGTAAATACCGTAGCAGGGATCTCTCACACAAAACTCAGGGAAAGATAATTCCAGGACAAAAATAAAACTCATAAAGGTTGTAAGATCGTCCGCGACCAGGACTGGCGGAACCCCGGGATGGTCTCAGGCAACTGGAACATCTGTCAGAAAAGCAAAAGAAAAAAGAAATAAAATCAATTCCTTTTTGAAATGCAATGAAAGGAATAGGAGGAGTTCTGCTGTTTTAACAGACGGAACCATTAAATAACGATCTCCAGTTGAGCGGCACCGCTACGCAGCGACCCAGTGAGCTGTGCAGCAGTATCTAAGGTCCATAGTATCTATTCAAAACTATTACTCTGGGCAAATATTGTGCGCTTAAGCCTTAATCTGATCGATAGTTGAGTTTGTCCAAAATTGAATGGCACATTCTTGAAGGTGTGTGTAATTGATTAGGCCGTATATACCTGGAGTTATTCGCCGGCCAATGCTGTCTAACAGCCTGCCACGTGTCTCATATCCGTCTTCATTCGTCAGGTTCTCCTGCGCATCTTCTCTGTTAGCCGAGCGAACAGTTTGTAAAATCCATAACCATTCCTTCGATATAACTTCTTCTCTGTCCGAGGATGCTGTCTAAACAGTATAAAACAGGTGATTTTTTTGTTTCGTATGAATCGTAGCATTATCACAACCCTATGATTCAGGATTCAAAGAAATACTGGGGAAGTAAACATTTTTGCTCCATCTTAAAAAGGGACTGTTGAGTAATTAAAACTTTTCTGGCATTGTTAGCACAGTTTGGGTAGAGAAAGAGTTTCTCGTCGCTTTGGAGTGCAGATGTTCAATATATCTTAACAACCGAGTGAAGGGTGGATTCATCACATCTTAGATTTTTTTGAACAGGTTTTGTTACAGTGTTCTTTTCACTTGGTCTTTGACATAATTCAATATCACATCCTTAAACACGTACTACGCTAGGAACCGTTAAATCGCATTATTAAACATTACAGTAATTCAGTTGTATTGAAGTCTTTCACTAAAACATATGCACTGAACGGTTAAATCGCTTACTGAACACCGTGTCAAAGCTGAAATGACCACTGATTAAAGTTCTTTTGTCATAAATGAGTTACCAGCTTGCTCGCTAAGCGTCATGGCCGAAATAGAAATGAACGGCCGATTGTAAAGCTTTGGCCAGGGTACGTTAACCTTTCCAGATAGGAAACTGTTTGTATACATCCAGGTTTTATTACAAATGTGTTAAAGATAATTGTATGAGAAAAATCTTCTGAAACAAAATCAGTGATACAGGTCTGGGACTGAATATTAGATTTCATTAGTTTAGCTTTTGTGGTCGGAGCTGAGATCGCTGGACCAATCAAGCCACAGGTCACATTTTATCATGATCCTATTATTTTTGAGGGCGCCTCCGTGGCTCACTCGGTTAGAGCCCTATCAAAGCACAATGACCCGAAGCCTCCCACCAATGCGGTCGCTGTGAGTTTCAAGGCCAGCTCATGCTGGCTTCCTCTCCGGCCGTACGTGGGAAGGTCTGTCAGCAACCTGCGGATGGTCGTTGGTTTCCCCCGGGCTCTGCCCGGTGTCCTCCCACCATAATGCTGGCCGCCGTCGTAGAAGTGAAATATTCTTGAGTACGGCGTAAAACACCAATCAAATAAAATAAATAAATATTTTTCTTGAAGAAAGGGATTTACAGCGGCCTAGTAAAACTACCTTTTTGTATTGAATATACTTCAGGTATTAATTTGTTTTCATAACTATTCTGGCGATGTTATCACGAATGAAAAGAAGCTATTTGTTTACCAGACTTTAAGCACTGGAGGTAACTGAAATCATTTTTATGTACTGAAACAATTATAAGAACCTGCCAATGTAATCTGAAGTCAATAATACTGACTATATAATCAAAATGAAGTATTTTTCTCAACCCGTCCTACTGACCACCATCGTATACGTGCAAAGGTCTTTATTGTGGCGATAAACAACAATCAAATAAAAAATCAAATAAAATAAATGGAAAATCAAGCAGGACATGGAATTTCTGAATTCACCTGCAGTCACCGTTCTTTGGACCTTAGTAGCAACAGCGTATCGATGGCCTTTTTAGCGCCGTTTGAGTATAGGCTTGTACGTTATTTTAAATCGACTTACAGTCCACGAATATAGCAAATCTCTGCGTCCAACGAGATAAAGTACGCAAGCGACTTACACGTTTCCCGGACACGTTTCCTACAAATGAATACTCTACTATGTCGTTAAACAATAATCAAGTAGGTAAATATCCAGAATGTGTTGTTAAATAGAGATAAGTCAAACATTATATTCTGCAATAATTCAAAATTATCCGCGGACAGCTTACCTTCAATGTTGTTCTCTTCTTAAACTGTCAGAAAGTATTGAAAATAAAACAAAATAGATTTAAATTAATATTATCATAAATGTCACGTGTCCGAAATAAGCGAAGTTGGAGTTTAGTGACATTTAAATTCAATAAAAAAAATTCTGACAAACAGAAAGCGTATTGATTATGGGTACTTGATGATGGATTGAAGTCTTTATCTAAGTCATTGGCAAATTTTATAGACATATTACAATCATTTTATCACTTATAGTACAGTGACACGAAGACTGTCAGATCAGCAAGTGCTTAAAACATATACCGTTCAATTTGGTTTTCAATGAAACTGATGCTGATACATACCCCGCCTCTGCAATTCTACAAGAACAAAAGTTACAGTGTTAATATGTAAAGCCTTGGACAAGGGTTTCTGTCACAGGGGAGTGTAAGCTGTTACTCCTTAAACATGAACGGTGAGAATAAAAACCTAAATGAGGTAAACTGACAAAAGTTCATATTTTACCAATAACGTGGGATCATTTGCCAAGTCTCGTGGCTACTTTGGTTTTATTCCTTTTGCTGTAATTTCCCCCCCCTCCCGTGTGGAATCTTCATTGAGATAAACTGTGTAGAATTACTCGAGATAACATTTTACCAAATATTTCACCAATAGCATCACGTATTTTTACCCATTGACAAACCGACAGACCTTGGGATCTATCAGTGTTACTGAGCGAGAAATTATCAAAACATTGAAAGCAATAAGAGCACCAAAGTAATTGTGCATTAAAATTGAATCAATATAGCCACTAAATCTTACAACATAAACAAACACAGAAGTAAGTACCTACCCTTGGGTGTACCTGAGTAAACAAATAAAAAAGAATATATTTCATATATCGTTTAAATACGTTCAGGTTAGTGAAGCGTGGAACAATCTAGTGAGATACGCGACAAACCAGCCTAATGGAAAGGCGATGACTACCCTAAATTTTTTTAATGTTTTTATACGTTTTACTAAAGAAATTTTCACTTGCTGTCAATGGCTGTCATTTTAATTGGTAGAGGAAATAGGCGTGTCTGAAGTAGTCCAACGAGCTTTGTTGATATTGCTGGAATATTCGTGGTACTCAAGTATTATGTACTCAACATAATACTGTGTTAAAGGTCCACGATGATCACGAAGGACTCTATAAACAGAAAGAGCTGGGAAACCTACAAATTCCCTGTCCGAAGTCAGGATTGAACCCGCATTTGGAGTGCCTCGTGGTAAGGAACCGCGTCCCTTGCTAACAGCTTCGTGAGGCCCATGGCTGCCGGCACATGTCCACTTATGTCGTTATTATACTTGTTCTAAAAATACCACTTTTAAGCAGTCTGTTCTGATTTTTATGAGAGTGTGACTTTTACTAAAATTGGCAGCAGGGCTTTTAACCATGCTACATTAAGATGTTTTGTTCACAGAACCATTGCTTTCTGTACCTATGGCTTCAGATAAAATGTCTTAATGTTTGTTTTTTTTAAAAGAATGCATCACACAGAAAAAAACGGCAATCAGGTGTAAAGAAGAAATGGACCTTTTCATACGTGAAGCATTGGTACAGGGCTTAAAACAGTTCTGATAAACGATCTTAACATAACCAATGTCTTTTCTGTCTCGATCAAACAAATATGTTTTTTAGTTACGTACTCTTATCAGTAATGTGTTCTCTGTTGTAAATCAAGCTGCGGCAATGAACATTAAAAAAAATAAACAGTTTCTTACTGACCACTCACCAGACACATCTTTAATCCAGCAGCGAAATAAAGAAAATACATGTATATATTATAAGAAATATCACACCGCTAAGTATACATCCGAACGTACACGGTAAATCTATTAGTTAAATGACAAGTGAGAACCCAATTGCAAACGGCATTCGAACGCGAAATGTCAGCTGAGAAATGAGCATGACAAGTCTGTTATTTTTTGTAATTATTTTACTTTGTCTACTGTTTTACGGTCATACTCAATTATACTCTGTGGAAAGCTTATGCCGAAGGAAACCGGGGTCAAGTAAATCCAGTGGATTGGCATTTAACTCCGGGCTAAAGAAATTTCCATGAACATGGCGCCGGTCAGGTTTATGTGTGGAAAAACCGAAGTGCCCTGCGTAAACCACCGGTTTCAGTCAGGTACCTGACAATCCTCCTCACAGTTGCAGTCAAACAGTTGCAGAGAACTGTGTTCGATCAAGCTAACTTAGCGACCATGGGTCTAACAGTTGATGCTAGCCAGCGACTTAATCGCCTGAACCAGGGACAGCCCGGATACCATTGTGCTCAGGGAAAAACACCCCACCTATCGACAGGAACCGGAGAAACTTCCTGACGGAGAGCCGCTGCCGACCCAGCGAATGGCTGGTCAAGTAAGACGATATCAGTGACAAATCTCCTAGTCATGCAGAGTTAATGTTCTTCAAAGAAAGAGAGCCTATGCAGTGTGTCAAAAGCATGACTGACATGGAGTGCATTTCATCGATGACGGTGTAAGAAGCGTTATTAATCAATGCGAATCAGTGCCGTGTGTTTCTTTATCATGAAATCACTGTGGCCGAAATATAACGTTTGCCATGTGTTTGTAGACACAATTTTGATGTTTATCTTATATCTTATATTTTACTTATATCTACATTTTTTTGTATATCAACTCAATGTAAGTGTAGACTTTGTAGGTGGCCAAGTAATAGATAATACTGATATTTACTTGTTTTTGTATTTCACCTCAATGTAAGTGTAGACTTTATAGTGCTCAGGTAACGGGCAATAGTGATATCTACTTATTTTTGTATATCATCTCAATGTAAGTGTACACTTTGTGGGTGTCCAAGTAATAGGACAATACTGATATCTACTTATTTTTGTATATCATCTCAATGTAAGTGTACACTTTGTGGGTGGCCAAGTAATAGGGCAATACTCATATCTACTTATTTTTGTATATCACCGCAATGTTTATTTATTTGATTTATTTGATTGGTGTTTTACACCTTACTCAAGAATATTTCACTTCTAGCATTATGGTGGGAGGACCGGAGAGGAAGCCAGCATGAGCTGGTCTTGAAACTCACAGCGACCGAATTGGTGGGAGGCTTCGGGTCATTGTGCTTTGATAGCGCGCTAACCGAGTGAGCCACGGAGGCCCCCCTCCCCCCATCACCGCAATGTAAGTGTACACTTTGTAAGTGTCCAAGCAATAGGACAGTATTGATATACGAGATTTCCAATGCTATCGATGTACTTCCAGAGTTTGCACGACAAACCAGTGGAAGGAGATTCACTGTTTTCACTTCTTTTAACTTCAGATGACAACAGGATATTTACCGATACTTTTGAGTTTTATGAGTTCTAAGAAATAACAGTAAATGCTATGTACGCTGAAATGTCTTCCAACAGTTATCACTGATGAAAAACGAAATGTTTGTCCAATATACTCACCATCTGTGTTCAGGAAATCGTGATGAAATACAAACATCCATGATTAGTTAATGTTGGAATGGAACAAGCAATAAAATATAACATAAACCTGTTATTTAAACATAATTTACATAACAAAGTATTTAAAATAATGTTTATGATATTATAGTGTAATCAAACAATGTTTAACCTGTAACAATATCTGAAAATAATATTCATTGTTACATGATGTCTTCAGAAATATTTTTTATTATTAATACTGTTTATAGCCCGTCCTTCAATGGTACATTAATGTAAATAGGATAATTATATCAACATCAACAGCACATAAAATATGAAAGTATAGTTCATGTTTACCGACGTATAATGTCTGTAAAATAATATTTATTGTTTATTTACATAAAACATACTGAATGTCTGTTTTTAAAGATCTGAAGATCTAAAACGCGCACCATACTAAATGCAACGCTACCATACATGCAGTGAGCATGCTCTAGTACATCCACAGGGCATGCACTCCGCAACAGGGCAAACATCAAACACTAGATATAACAAACCAAAGGCGTAGCCCATTTTTTCGTCCGTTTCAATCAAAATTTCAAGGAGAATATAATATTTATTGATTTGCTCAGCTTTCCAGTCTGTTACTCACTTTTTCATGTCTACTTTTAGCCAATGACGCTAATGCTTTTATCGCTGAAATTTTGTGCGACGAAGAAACAACGAAATGAAATACAAACAAGACGACAATGCAAGGCGCATTAAGGAATATGAAACCAAAAAAGCGAGCGTGGATAGAAATCATGAAAATACAACACAAAAGTGCGAGTGTGGCCTAACGCATTTGATAAAATATATCGTCTAAGATATGTACAGATTCTTTATTGTTAACGAATGTACTTAATAGTGATTGTGTTCTGTCTTCATGATGTCGAAAGTGAGGCCAATACGACCGTGAATTTTCATTCGACTTTGTTTTTTCGTTGTTTCCCAAGTGAGGAATTAGCACTACACTTCGCTTTCATCTAACCGCCCGGCAGATTTTGGCAGATATTACTATAGAACTGCGAAAAATAGAAAAATCTCTTTCGTTTATTGGTCAGAAATACAAGGTCCAACTTCGATCCAAGTTTCCATAATAAATTGTGCGCTAGGAAAATACACAGATTTCACAAACATGGAGCTAAACTGAAGGGTTATAGACATACTCACTCGTAAACCCTGAAAATATGATAACACAAAGACCATGGCAGTACTTATACATTATACATGATCATAAGTTATTAGAACCGAAGGTTGACATGCAATTTGTCCTTTCTCCATAATTACTATTTCTAAACAACAAAAACAAATCAGATGACGCCTGCTTAATATTTCCAGTCCTTTCATTTGATTAAGCCGATCACTTGTGGTAAAACTATATAGGCGAATACCTATTCTCATTATTCCGCTGGACATTAATCGTTTGTACAATAAATAAAGTGCAGAAAACATTCCTACATGTATAATGTTAAGCACAAATTGTCTACTTGAATACATAAAGGGATGCCTTTCACTTACCACATTATGCTATCCACGGCAAGTTTAAAAAAGAAAGAAGGCTTAAAATTACAAAGAGAACATAAATTCTGAATCACCTTAAACCTGTTCATTAAGGATTGGTGAATTCGTGGGGGACAGAATCTCGATAATCTTTTTCTCCCTTATATACATGTATATAGTCTCGATGTTACTCTGTAATGGATAGGCATATATCAGAGAGGCCTAATCATAGTAAACAAACTGTTTATTATTCATCAGGGCATTGAAAATTTTAGATTTCTTTCTCTAAGAATATACGTATTTATATACATGATTGGCGTTTAACGACTTGCTCAAGAATATTCACGATGGCGGATAGTTAATTTTATAGTTGGAGGAAACCGGGTTTTCAGGACAAACCATCTACCCCCCCCCCCCCATGTGATAAATGGGATTCGTTCAAAGTGTGTGTCATACCCGTGGAAGGCAAGTGATGTTCATCGAAATTTATGCAAGACTACTTATAAGGTCTACCAAGTGTTACCAATATATTATTGCCACCAAGCCCCTGGGATTTGCTGGGGGTCTCGAAGATCGCCTGACCGAGAACAATGCAGCAACCAGCCTGTTAATCACTCGGCCACATCCAGTCCCCATGTACGAATGTAGATAGGCTTATAAAATATTATAGGCCTACAGAAAAGGAATATTGTGGAATGAGATATCAGAAATATCAGAAACTCGAGATGAGAGCCGAGAATTCCTGGCACAGTGCATGCCTTCACACGGCATGATCTATGCCAGAAATAACCTGGTTTGTTGAAGCCCTAAAATGCTGGAATGAGCAAGACACCGTCCGACTGTTTACTTTACAAACACGAGCGACAGAGAGCGGATAAAGAGAGATAACTGTTTACAATAAGCGCATATGGACTATTAGCTCGTGGTGGTTGGATAATAACGCGGGATATTATTTTGTGAGTACGTTATAGATAAACATCATGCTTTCCGAAATATCTAGTGACCCTTTACTGACCAATGGAAACCATCTGACAGATGTAATGGTATATAGTTGCATTGTACACTATAGCTTAATTATCACTATATGATAATCTAGTCATGACGCGTAGATAACATCCTCGTGTTGTCCATAAACTTTGAAAGAGTTTAGAAAGTCAGATTTCGCAAAACGTGAACCAAAGTATTTGCCTAAACATTCAATTTTGTGCTGCGCAACACACGCTTTACAAACGCTCATGCGAAAGTCAGGTTTTTTAACAATGCTGGATATTATCTGTGTTCCGGAAATGGCCATGTATTGCAGATTTCAATTCTTGTCCAGATCAAGTGAAAATGAATTGTCACTCGGTAGCGCATTATGGAAAATTATCGACATATAAAGTAGTAACATTCTATTAATTCTATTAGTCTTTAACGTGCCACTGACACGATTTTTGGAATCCCAAAGAAACATTATCTCATGAAAAGTAAAACTAGCACAAGAACACGCGAAATCAACAAGTTCATGATATTAAGTTGACCTTTTGGATTCAAACCTTTCCTCCAGGGTGAATTCCAACTCCGCCAGCGAGATATTAAGAACTTAAAGAAGAAAAAAACATTCTCTAACTTGTTTGTAAGGAAAATCTTACTCACCCCCCTTTTATTTTCCAATGTCCGAAGTAAATCTGCCCGACAACAAGGTACACCTGTAACATACACATACAGAAATACAACAGGCTATGTCGATAAGGAACACAAAGGGATTACCTCCTGGTTCCAGTACTATGCTTTACAGTTGTCTCCTCAGACACAAATATCTGGATCGTAGAATCAATAGCTGGTCATGCAAGCACTCTTTTACCATGATTGTTTAGACATCGGTATCATCTTGAAACGGTCTTCAGACTAGCCCGGGTGCACGGTGCTCTCGGGCAAGCCTTGGCCATCCTTGGCCATACTGCCTGGTGAGGAGCAAGACGTTCACTCAAGGCCACCTACTTGGTGAATGATACTTCCTACACATTGAACATGAAGGCTTAGACAATACAAAATGATTTATTATTTATTCAGTGAAATCCCATTATTTCCATCACTGATAAAAGTGATATCTTCACTAGTTAGATATCACTTTTGTTATTACATGGAGATTATCATAACAATGTGTGAATCCGCGATGATGTATCACCTACAGTTGTCTGAGGTCGGCCTGTCGTATCAGTCGAGCTCGAAGAGAGAGGCTGATGCGGCAGATCGACCTCAGACAACGAGAGCTGAAAACAACATCGCGGATTCACACATTGTTATGACAATCTATTTAGTTCTTCTATGAATGAGCAAATTGTCTTCAGTTCTAATATGATTATGATGTATTTTCTATTGTATTACTTTCAAATGGAAATTACTTAAAATAAACATATATAGTGAAAAGTATAGTAACTATTATAAGGCAGTTACTTCACGGAACACTGATCAATCCCTACGCCACCGGAATTCCCTCACACGCCGTCGTCAGGTGAGAAAGACATGGATGATGCGAGGAAAGTTTCAACGTGCGGTATAGTTTAAAAACAAACCTTATTTGAAAAGAAGGGGAGAATGACGATGAATGACTGAAAGTTTGACCCTGCAACAGTAAGATGGAGTCTACATTTATTGACAATATGTTCCTCATGTGGTAGTGAAACAGTTGATCATGTTTGGCCCCAATGACACCCAATCTGTGGAAATTTTCAAATCCGGCACTGAACGGTGGTACCACAACGGTGAAAATGATGAAACTATTGACGACTGCTGTAAATGTGTGAACGCCGGATATAACCTTTGTGCTCTTTTTGCTGTTTACATTCCCTGAATGGAAAGGCGATTGACGGTCGATTCATGAAAACGGCAATGTTTGGATTAATTTGGCGTTGACCTTGAGTGAAACGAGGTCAAGCAGCCGACTGGATTTATGAGCATGTCCTGTGAATGAACATTCATCCCGGTGTACAGGGGTGCTGTGAGAAAAAGTTTAAGGATTTTCACAAAGAAGGTCGGTCATGTATTCACAGAACACTGAACTTGAAATTAAAAACCCGTACCGCCGCGGTGTGACTATGAACCATATTTGACTGAAGCCCAAAATAAGCCAAGAGGTTGGAAGTTCCGATTTTTTTTCTTTGGAAACTAAATTTAAATAATGCCAACGTCCTTACACTTAGGCTTTGTAGAGTGTGCTTGTCGCTTCTTTGTATGTTGAAATAAAAATAGTAAATGAGGTTTCTTCACATCTTGATGCTCTTATTGTAGTTACACCTCGTCAAATTCCGATGTTAGTTCATGGATTTTCCCGGTGTATGGCGCTTTGAATGTAAACACTGAAAGTAGTCCACGTTTTCAGAGGATGGTGATACGAAAATATATCAGTGGGTTCTGTATCAGAGGGGTAACACGCATAGGCGTATGATAAATTTTGATATCACACTGCTGTTGACCTTGACCCATGATACGGGCGCCGTAACGTCAAAAATGAAACACTTCGCTTTTATGACATTTCAATCTGACCTCACTGGGATGACGTCATAATACAAGTATAGTCGATTGCTATATCCCGACGTCACACAAGAAGACATCATACCAGACGTCATGTTTACTGCTACGACTTCACGCTGCTGACAGGTCTTTAAAGGCTTGCAGCCAGAACATTGCTCAAAACTTCTTTCAATACACAAAATCATCACATTGTAAAAATATAAATAATAAAAAGAATATTGCACAGTGATGGTTGAATACCATAAATATTGTTCTCGTGAAAGGTGGAAACGACAACGCTTCGCGTCTCGTCAGTTATCTTTTCCAGCTCTCACTCGAACAACATTTATGGTATTCAACCTTCACTGTGCAATATCCTCTGTATATAACATTGTATAACTGTTGATTACCCTGAACCATGCAGCAACACTCTGTAGTTTGCATTTTTTAATCCGCCATCCTACTGTTTTTACATAAACAATTTCTGCGCCTGAAAAACGTTTTATAAAATGATGTGTGTTGTCGGATCTGAAAATATTTTAAATATACAAGTTTAGTAGAGAAACGGGTGCCTGAATTTGCAAGAATGACTCGAAGTAATCATCATCTAGCCTGATAAGATACAGCAATCAAATAGATAAATAAAATAGATATTAATGGTAATGCTGGGCTGGCAAATGGAACTGAAATGGCTTGGTGTTTCCTTTATATCCCTGACAAGGATATTATTGATGTAACTGGAGAGCGACAACAGGTTATAAGGTTGCCAGTCAACTCGATCGTATTAGCAGGTTCCTGTGGCAGGCGTCTCGCCGTGTCAAACAAGGACTGCCTCATCATATCCGTAAAAGTTGACGTAATTCGAGGAAGTTGCCAGTAATGAATTAATATGGCTGGGTATCACTTTCACTGACTCGCTCCCTCGAGTTGCGGTCGGTTTGTAGAGCAACATCTCGAACTACAGGTAGATAGCCTACTGCATTTCACCATTTGTTTCTTTATTATGGATGTTGTAAAAATCATTTTTGAACCTGTTTTGAAATATTTTTGAAATAAAAACTGACTAGGTTTTTGAAATGTTCCAGTTTTGGCCCATTTTGACAAAATTATGTTGTCCAGTTTTGAAATAAAAAAAAACTGCTTCTGAAAATAAGGAATGCATTTCCTTTACAACAGACATTTTGTTTCAAAATTGCGTGATTTCAATGACATCAGTTCTCCCTCGGTTTCGGCGAATAGTGTGATTGATATGTTGAACAGATTTTTGATGTATTTAAGACATGACTGTAAGTTAAAAAAATGAGATTATTTCTATATTTTCATGTAGATATTATAGCCAAAAAAATTTATACTTTATATGTATTTATATGTTAAGCTTTTGGTAGGAAAGTTGTGATACTTTGCACGTATTTGAATTCTGTTTCCAGCAAAATGTGATACACTATGTATACATATAAAGGTAAATAAATGCTTGCACGTACATGTTGCACGGAAATGTATAGACAGACCCGTTACACTATTGAACAAAAGGTGACCTATGAAAGCTCCAGAGATGCAGACTCGCTTAGAGCTTGCATGTTATTCGATGACAAAAAATAGTGCAATTATACACACTAGCTGGTGGTTAAGCCAGGGGTGATATACCTGTCACGTCGATAATTATGTTCAATGTCATTAAATGTGTGTGCAAATTTTCTCCCAGATACCGATGGTGAATTCTCCATGAACGCCCAGGTGCCACATGATGGCAAAAAAAAAAAATGAGATTGAACTCAAGCACCAGAGGAGAAAAACTAGAAACCGATAGAAAATTTAATGCGAGTAAATGCCATGAGCGTGTGAGGAAGGGATATAACTGGAATTATTGCACGTTGCAAAAATGCTGTTTGCTGTGCAATGAGTACGGCGTTGTTGCATTATAAGGGTCATAAATCTGGGCACTCTCATAGTTTGGGTTCGTGCACATTTCTACCTCAGTACTTTTAAATAGTAATCTAGATCGTCTTTCATATTGTTTTTCAGACTCTGCTTTACGAACAAATATTATGACATGATGTCAAGGTAGAGGTTTCATTTTTCCTTGGTTTCAGTCTTTTCGCAACGTGTCGTGATTCGAGCAGGCGTAATTATTAGATTGTGCGACTTACTGCCCGAAATCACGACAATCTTGCGTTAGGCATGCAGTTTTTGTTTCTGTTTTTTGTTTTTTTCTTACAAATTTATACATCTGCATAACAGCAGGTCCATGGAGTGTAATTTTGATGTAAAGATAGTATTTTTCACCTGTTGAAGCCTAAAAGCAGCAATAAATCAACAGAGGTCACGATATTTCTCCAGAAGCTTCTGGACTTTCGACACAAAGGCGCTGTGAGCATGTGATATACCCCGCCGTGTCATTAAAAGTGGCAAAAGATCTTCTGAGATTTACCGAGGATTGGAGCACCACGTACGTCGTTTTCCTATTATTACGTTATTCTAATTTCGCGAGTCAACGGCGCGGCCTGAAAGAATGGTTCAACTGATCATCAATACTTGACGGCACGTTTAGAGAAGGACATCACTCAAACCGATTTTCTATTGGAACTAATCAGATGAAAATGATGGGAATGATGGTAAATCTAGTTCGGTAAGATGTAAAGCTATATAAGACGATAAACACGTCCAGATCGCTGACACATTATGGATGTTACCCCAAAGGGCGACGGGAATGTGTCACCCGACCAATAAATCATTAGAGACAGAGAATGCTTTTTTAGAGAGTAATATATCCCTATTCAGTGAGGCTGGATCTTGGAGAAAGCTTATCTGACTGTTTCCAGTGGGCACGGCTGTTGACTTTAATCTCATTAACCGTTATTATAGCTGTGTAGCCTCGGAACAGCCTGGCATGTAATCAGTTAGTGCTGACTGGTCAATGAATTAATGAATTAAGCAAATGCGTATTTAATTTCCCATTTGCCTCGTTATAGATAATATTTCAAAATAGGACTGAATATTGGGTGAATGATTACAATTTAAAAAGGTTTCGGCAAGAACAATAATACCGCTTGGCATCCTACACCTGAATGGACCTGCGCTAAATGAACGTCCAATGGGTTTACGAGGCTTGGTATTATGCTTGGTAATACAAATGTAAGTCAGTAACATTTCCTGCCTGAAATCAGGTCACTGGACACAAATTCAATATCCACCTCTGCCTCGGGATCGGGAGGTCCGGGATCAGTCCCGGGGCGGAACGTACCAAAGGCTTTAAAAATATTGCTTGTTGTTCGCTCGCTAGCTCTCGACATTGTGAGAAACGGGACTGGTCGACCTGGTGTCGGCAAAATGTTACTGGGTGGGGTGTCATGCTTGGTGTCTTGGGTAAGATGTTTCAGTGGCAACAGCATTTTGGCGGCGGTGGACTCCCCCTGGCTCAGGAAACAGTATATGTATATTCCAAGGACTCCTCGTCGTCATATAACTGATTGTTGAGTACAACTTTAAAACCATGCATGCTTACATACGCACAGGTTTACAATATTCATCTCTTATTTGCATAAGCCATTTATTTTTCTTTAACTTCTTAAAAGATTTTCTTTAAAGGAATATTAATATTTGGCTTATATCGTCATTAGCTGTCCAACAGCACAACCTCACTGAGGGCCGACCATTCCACAACCAATTCATTGGTCATTATCTGCTCAGGTTGTAGGTTTCTTGAAGCAATGTGTACATATATACCTGGGGATACCTGTCACGAAGCTCTCTTAACGTTACGAGCAGGTAACTACCATGGCAAGCAGCACTGTAGACATCGTGTCGTAACGTTAAGAGGGCTTCGTGCAAATGGGCCCGGATTACCATCAGTTAACGTTCCTCCTACAAACGTAGTACCAGCTGTAACAACATGCTGGCACAAATGCTAAATACGTACAGGTAGTTGATTCTGGTTTGCATCAACTTGTCGGTCCTACATAACCATGAAGTGTGTAAAGTTAGATATCTAAAGATTTTATATACTCTTTAGCCGTTATTATAGCTCTCTTTCAGATAATCGCGAGTCATGTCATCTGGAGACGGTTTTAAAATAACTGAAATGCATGGTGAAAATACACCTTAAGAGCATGCCTATCTTAACAGTATAAACAAGAATAAATTGTGAAATAAAACTGGTTCAAGTTCAGTGTATCTTTTTGGATTTACGTAAAGCATTTAACGTTTTACTCGCTAAACTTAAAATTTATGGGTGTATTGACCAGTCACTAGCTTTCTTTCAGTCTTATATTTCCGATTCTCAATAGTATGTGAACTTGAACGGAATAGAGTCTGACTTGAAGCCAATATCAGCCGGTGTACCTCAAGGGTCAGTTGTATGAACGCTCTTGTTCATTATGCTTGAAAATGATCTGCCATTGCATCTAAAAACTAATTGTTCCATTTTTGCTTATGACACTACCATCTATACAGCAGATATATCTCTTGATAATATTGTGAACACCCTAAATCAGGACTTACATAACATAAAGAATTGATGTGTAAATAATGGCATGCTACCGAATGCCCAGAAAACTAAGGCAATGGTTGTTACTTCCAAACGGAAAAGAATGCTTATCAATGAAATGAATGCTAAATTAAAACTGGGTGAATGTGACCTAGAAATGGTAAACAAGCAGAAGCTCCTTGGTGTTGTCATTAACAACAACATGACCTGGTCAGACCACATCCACTTAACAGAAAATAAGTAAGGACTAAGTTATATCTCCCAGCTAGAATAAGAAAGTTCTTACCTAAACACGGTAGAAAACTGTTTTATTATTGCTTTGTATTACCACATTTTATGTTCTCTTCTACTGCGTGGAGTAACTCCTCCTCCTCAAATGACCTGGAAATACTCGAACGCTTACAACGAAGGGCTATGAAATTAATACTTGATCCTGAACCGCGTACTCCTGCAAAGAATCTGTATATTGAACTCAGTTTGTTACCATTGGATCTTTTATATTATAAAGGCATTCCTGAACTTGCGCCTCAAAATATTTCTATTACGTGTAACCAACAAACGCCTACTCGAACAATCAAATAATAAACTCTTGTTGCACGTTCCAAAGAGCCGTACTGAAATGTATAGGAGATCATTTGCGGTAAATGGCACGTCAGAGTTTAACGCCTTCCCAGAAAATGTGAAACAGCCCAAAACTGTTGCCTCCTTCAAACATGCTTGTTAAAATGTTTCATTCTCGGATATTTTTTTTCGTCAATTTTACTCTGATATCGTTTTACTGGTATTGACTTCATTGTACATAGATTCCAACTTTATTATATAAGTATTTTTTTTCCTTTTGATAGCTTTTTCAAAATTATATATATATATAAATATATGTGTGTATGTACAATTTTATTTCTTAAAATATAGTTTATTATTACTATTATTATTATGTTTATTAGTGTTGTTAAAATTTTTGTTTTACGACGCGACCTCAACGAAAAGAGGCCTATCGAACCAATGCAGCCGTATCGAGTTTTTAAAGTAAAGATTATCTATCTATCTATCACAAGGCGTACCAATGAATACACTCTGGCTCTCTTGAAAGTATACTGATATTTATTACCTCCACATACAGGTATTATATTGATCGCTACTACATCGAACCGTGGACAAAATACCCATGTCATTCTTTGTACAATAAAGCTTTCCAAATCTTCACATGGACCGTGGATTTCCTCAAGACCATCAGTGAATGCTCAGCCATTCGACCGCCATCAGAGAAATATAAGATGGCATGGGAACAGAGTTAAATTCTATAGAATGCAGTACTGCTGCAGGTTGGGATGAAGATCAAACATTGATAAATTCTGCATACAGCATATTCAATGAAGTCCTTTTTGATACTCAGTATGTTGGTGCTCTGCACGTGTAGAGCCATCATCAGTAATGTATACCGCTAACAAGAATGTGCAGGGTTATTGTACAAGCCGGGCAGAGGTTTATTGTGGTCACGGGTATCAGTTTCACATATACCCTATATGTCGACATCTCACCGTTATCATACATGTATAGCGTAGCCTGGTCATATTTCCACCGCCTGGTCACGGCGTTCGCCTGAGCTTTAATAAGCCTGGCGTGAAGTTAGCCAGCTGTCCACTGGCCCGAACGCGTTGGCTTTGATTCTGACAAAGCCCGATCGGCAGCCTTCAAATTTGGAGGACGCGTAATTTGGAGATGATCAAAATGGCTACGATGTTCATCCAGGCGCCTCTGTTAAACAGCAGTCATCAAGGAAGAATGTCATGACTAACCTAGTATTATAACTAATTCAACATTTGACGCAAAACATCCATGCTCTTTTTTCCGCCTCATTAGCGATCCACAGATTCCTCAAAGATACTAATTCCCTAAGTACCAGGTTTGCTAACGATGTCGCAGTTCATCCCGTACGGCCATCATGTTTAATTGGACTAATCCATGTATGTTTTACGCTTATATCCATGTTGGTAATTTTTTCCAGTGCTTAAAGTCTTATCAACGGCTTCATCTCGCTAACTCGACGACAGCATAATTCCTTGCCTGTAATTTGCTAACTCTGACCAAAGAATTGTTACACTTTCTGCTTCTGCCACTTGTACTTTGGAGCAGGATTTGACATCATGAAGCGACGTCCCGCCTTCATTTGGAATTTGCACCAGCCTACATACTGAAAAACATGCTAGCTAAACCACGGCGTGGGAATGCAATGACGTGTCTGTGGAAAATTGTTCCTTAAGATTGCCAGCAAGCTAGCAATGTTTCTCATCAGCTCTTCCGCCTTTACGTTTCTTGCCCTTCGCCTGGTGCCTTCTCCCCCCCCACCCCCACTCCTTAGCCAGTTTTAAGCTTACCCAGCGAGAGTTGTATGGATTCAAAGTTCCGACACCATGAATCATGAGTCAACATATTGCGACGAAAACAATCCTTTATGTGAGGGGCGAGGACGAATGAAGAGTCGCACCTAAATATCGCTCTGACATGACCACTTTCGACTTCAAGTCAGCAAGTTTGTCATTCTCCTGACAAGGGTCGGTGTTTTTCGTTTTTTGTTTTTTCGTGGGCATTTACACTTCCTTTTTCCATAAGAAAAACCAGTGAAAAGGTGAAAAATTTATCAGTACGGAAGACGGATGCGGACACTCGTATTCTTGAGCTGCGCCTTTTAAAAACAATGCTGCCCGAGAACACGAGAACAGATTAGTCACATTTAAGTTCTAATCTCGCAACATTTTGTCAAACCGCGGAGGTTACTGCAAATCTCGCCTTCTCGCGTTTGGCATTTACAAACACGCGGCTCGAGAACTAGGGAATGCGCTGAGCTCGAGCGATTTTGCCTAATCTCACATTCTCACGTCCTCGTGTCGCGTTATTATTAAAAGACGCGACTCGATAACGCGAGTGGCCGTATCCATCTTCCATATAACACCAATCCAACAAATGAAATAAATGCGTATTTCCTCGCCTGTGCACGCAGTTCTACTCCTTCGTATCATGTGTGCGTCAGACAAAAATACATGAGATGTAAGAAGTGAATTTTGGCAATAGTGTTCAGATATAGCCGGATACTTCAAACATTAATGCAAAGACTTAACCTATTTCGTTTCAATTTTCAATACGAAGAGTGTAAAAAAGATAAATTTTATTTCAAGGGATAGATAGTAAAGCTTGTAGAAGCCAGGCGTTGATCGTAAAGTAATAATTTCAGTGCAGAGTGAAGGTGGCAAATTTCAAACCTACTATGTTCGCTGCCGACAATTTTCTGCCCCGTTCTTGGTGAAGCAGTTTGTTGACAGACATTCTGTTCTCCTCTATGTGTATAAAACACCATCATCATCCAAATATGTCGGCTGCAATTATACCTTATAGAAACAACGAGATTTCAATGGTCGCAGGATGGTGTATTTTAAACAACTTCACCTTCACGTAAGCATCTGACCTAGGCAGCGATGAGGATAAGTGGCGAACTTATGAACGTTAGCTTTGAAAATGTGGCTTTGGAGAAAAACTACCCATTTTTAACGAAAGTATTTACTAAAAGTATCCTGACGTTTGTGACTAACATCTCCAAACCTGTGAAATAGATTCAACAACCAACTGAACTCATCCAGGAGTACACAGAGGATATCCACAGAAATTACACGGTGTATGTGAATAAAATTTCATGCTCGAATTTTCCTCCACCTAAACAAACGCTCAACCACTGGTCATGCACAAGCCCGCCGAAATCGAGTAAGGATTCACAGGAACTGATATTAGTTATCCTGAATTCCACAAAGGGAATCTTCGACAATATACCGATCAGTTCCTGTTTTTACATAAACGGCAGAGGAATCATATGCCTTTAAATTTGCCCCATGACGAAACGAAAATAAGTGTTATCTTAGTATTTTTCTGACTTGTATTCACTTTTTGATACAAAACACTCCCTCCTTCTATCCCCACCTCACCACCTTCCCTTCCCCTTAGTACATCTTTGAGCGAACAATCTTCGGTTTCACTTCATTACAAGTAAGTAGGCTCACGCAGATTTCAATGAAAAACTTGACCAACAATGAACAACTGGATTTATGTATGTGTAGGTGACTGCAACCCTTTGGTTTGTGAGCGCAATAAAATTGATAAGTCGTAGCGCCCTACACATTATCGACAAATGTCTCTCCTTAAATTTACCTTAATACGTTTCAAGCCATGCCGCTAAAGTGCGTGGCCAATATTAAAGCATGGCCTTACCTCTCAGGACTTGTCTTTGACCAGACATGGTAAATATTGCCGTCAATAAACACTGACGGAAACTGAGCATTAACACACGGAGGGAGAGAACAACGACACGCGATCTTCGATGTTTTCTTCATCTTTGGTCAAACCTGCCGAGAGTTTTATGTCAGAAAGTATCTGATGTACTATGGCTGTAAATGACCATTTTCTTTAGTTATTTCCTTGTTTAACTTCCCAAATTGTGTCAGGAGATGTGCATGTATCAATAAATGCGTCTACGGTTAAATCTTTATCATAATGTTTAGCTGTTGAGAAGCAAGAACTCATAACAAATTTTACCAAAATAAATAATTCAAATGAACGCCCTGGTGTCTGTCTATCGAAAACAAGGTCCCACAATCCTTTATGGAGACAGGACTACAATGTCAGTTCTACAGTTCGGCCGTTGTAACATTTTCAGAAGTTTAAAACAACCGTACTGTGCATAATTTTTTTCTTATCCGAGGGACGGACCAAGCCGACTGCTTCTAGTTTCACGTGAGATTTGGTATCCCCTCAGTGTCCATTGTTTCAGATCAATGACGGTATAGGTCACTGACAAAACGGCTGTCGCAGTGACCCTTTAACCCCAAGAGACATATTTAACTTCGCTGGAAATTATTGGTTTGGATTTAATGGGTAAAAATTTCCATATTTCAAGCCTGACAGCTTTTCAGTACAAGTTGCGACTCAATCTACTCTTCTTCCGGAATAATACATTAACACTTAGCTTTAGATTTATATTCTGCTAACCAAGGCATAATCCCCAACATGCAAAATGTAAAGAAATAAACTATTATCACTAGTTTAAAAGAATCATTTTTAGAACCAGATCAGTCAGACGTAATGAATCCAGAACATGAAGAGCGGTTGGTTTTCAGACTTTAACGTATTTGTGTGTTTCATTTTGTTTCGAACCAACGTCCCGTGCTGCTAGCGCATCACTATATAACTGACTAGAGCAAGGGCTGGTAAATGCCAAAAGCAGATACATACTACAAACAACCTTGATTACTGACCAGGCATTCGCCATCCCATGCCTCATTACCGGTGTTCTAACATCTGACACTAGGTCTATACCATGGTTGGAGCGAATTGACGTCTTTTCACCTGATCTGCTGAGTAGTTGCCGCGTTATTGCAGCAGTGCAAGAGGCATTGTTCGTAAGAAAAGACGGCTAGCATTTGTATAAGTGGATGGATATTGTGTGCCTGATGTGTTACCACACTATCTCACGTGAACATGCACATGTCTTACTTACAGATTTAACCCAGGATTCACAAGGCCACCCATACACGCGTCTCAGTATTGTATTCTCAACATCTTCAGCTCTTTTAATATGTCGGTATAATCGAATTGATTTATTACGTTTCCCCGACATCACTGGAAATTGTTGACTACTTCTTCTTCCAGGTAATTATCTTGAGATATTGTGATGCTAATTTTATTATTGAAACTGGTCTTTGGGGATTTGACTTCGAATGTTGCTTTACTTGTTGACGGTCTGAACCGCGATTTGGATATTTAGCTTACTACTTATTTATTTATTTATTTATTTAACACCAAACCATATGTTACGCACACATATGTACATCATACGGATGGGAAAAAACTATCTTGGGAAAGTTTAGGCTGTGCCAACGACCAGCTCAGGGTGGTCCACCGCGTATTTTCACCAAGGATCCCATAGAAGTAAGGGCGTAGGAGTTTTCAAATCCAATGTTCAAGGCTGGGTTTTATCCCGCATATCGTGTGCGCTACCAACTGAACTACAAGCCCCTCAACCAGGCGACCACCCCCAAATCCTTTCATGGTATACTAGGGAGTAGAGACAACTGGAACAAAAGCATATACATGTGTATAAGGTGTCCGCTTACAAGAACACATTCAAGTGTATAAAATACATCATCGCAATCGCCACTACCTTCCAGATTGTGCATGTTTAATTGGGGAAACTGAACATAAGTGTGAGAAATGCATATCCGTTACTGCTGACGCGAACACAGAAACAATGTGTTTCAAAGTGATGCACAGACAGCCCACTTTTCCAGGATTCAGACGAATTCTGGTTATTACAATACTTCTTGTGAAGTAAATTGCACCACAGGTGACGTGTTTAATGCACTCCTCTAGTATAAATGGCCCTTTAGTAAACATGAGTATGAAGATATCAAAATAGCCTGACTAAGTATACTGAATGTCTCTGATTTTGATCATCTAATACAGACTAACTGCATGAAAAGCCTATATGTTGTCCACCACACAGGTATGTAGCGTTGAAGGCGGGGAAATTTGTCAGCGCAGGTGAAGAAAAACCACACAGTGCTGTGTCAAATTTCCAATATCGAAGGAGTAGTGAGTAAACTTTATGAATGTACCTTTGTGTTGTCTGCATTGAACTTCATCTAAATAATGCCGTGGTAAGGCGGTATTGTACGTTATTAGCACTGCACTGGATTTTCACAGAGATTTGCGGGCTACCGATAAGTTTTAATCCACGCTTATCAATACACTTTGATACGGCCCACCAGTTCTAATATAACCACAGTAGCCTATTCTTTTATCGTGCTGATTGAGAAATGAAAAGAATTGATTGTGGTAATTAAGCCACGGAATGGCCTTCAATGTCTGCCTGAGCGGCTCCAGGCTAAGGTGCAAACAATGGCCACAGAGGCTATAAACTTGAACCCCGGGAGCATTGATATGCCCCACGGGGTACACATCCGCTCACTAGAGCCAATTCAGGAGTCCCCTTCCTCATCCCTCCACCCCCACCCCACCCGTCCAACTATCAGGACCTATGGGTAGACAAATGCTGCAATAGCCCATCTGTGCGCAGAAACCCTCATGTGCGTTATACAGAATGATAATGACGAGGAGTTATACCGGAGAAACGTCGGGGGAGGGGCGGGGGGCTTTTATATAACTATATGAAAACCATCTCATACGTGCTTGTTGCTATTTTGTTCATGTATAGAAGGTCTGTGGTGGTACATACTTTTCTCTCAGGTGCTATTTAGTTGACTCGGTCGTTGTGCAGGTGCTACACGGTAACTTAGTCATGAATACTCTGTATAGTTGCGCACACTTTTGTCACAGGTTCTACTTGGTAATGTATCTGTTCTACAGAGTTGTACACCTTTCTACTTGGTAACTTGATAATGTTTTTCTTGTTGTAACCACAGATGCTACTTGATAACCACAATAGCTGCACAGCTATATAGGTTGTATTCCATCTGTAGTATCTACAGGTACTCTGAAGGTGATTACTTTCTGTTCACACATCACACGCCGGTAAAACGAACTGGTGTTAACAAACAAAACACAGTCAATGTCACCTTAGCGCCTTATATTAATATTTATTCATATTGTTCGTACTTCTGGACAAATTGACCCGTTAGGTCACCGGGATAAAAACGGAATAGTCCCTGAGCCCTCTGAACGCCAGTTTGGTGTAAAATGTGACAACCCTAGGGTTCTCCCCCGCGTGATTGAATGGACTGAGTGTACATTTTTTAAAACATAATCTTGTCCTGGATGGGACCTATGCCTCACACGTGTACGTTAAGTTTCAGTTACTTGAAAACATTCCAGGCAACGTCGCAGTTAAATATTTATAGGATATTTTAAGGTTATTGCATGGAAAGAGTATTAAATGCGATTTTGAAGTTAAAATGATATTTGCTTTTTGAAAACCGTCTGTTTTCTGTTTGTTCTGATTTGGAATGTCATTCTCCTGTCCGAAGGCAACTATTTTCTGACTTTAGCACAGTCTAAGTGGCGCCACACTCTAACTGTCCGCACATTCATTCATGTCAGACAAATGCAAAGTTGTTCTTTTGGGACGAAACCAGCAATCTGCCCTGCGGTTGCCATCCGCTCGTTTTGCAGAATAGATTTTAGAGAGCCGTACCAAGCCACACTGGATCTACACCGCTCTATATTGAAACTTTACCTTTCAATTTGTCACTGGACAAACGCTCACATCCATCTGACGGATGTGACATGTATTTTCAGCCGGCTTATAGACGGTGAGTTGGCCTATTACAGCTGTTTCCATGATGAATTGGTCTTTCTTCTTCACTCATGCTAGATCTATCAAGGTCTCCTCGCATATGTTCCCAGGGGGTTTCTTATAAGTATACATTACTGTGACTTTTTCCTGTTCTTTTTAAACATACTGTACCAATTTTGAACCAATTATGTTTGTTCGCTATCCAAACGAGACGATAATAAATCAACCACTGGACAGGTATGAGTCTTGAAAACGAATATATAAAAAGATGCTGCTATAAAGAAGTATATATCAACTCAGTGAACTTTGATGAAGTCTGTTATTATCAAACCGGCGGAAATCCTATTCAAAGAGAGGTTAAAACATACACTGCAACAGGCTGCAACGTGTGATCTGTTGCATCAAATTGCTGCCTATCTCGGTGGCACAAAACAGGCCAAGATTATAGAGACTAACTATAATAGGGAAAATTTTTCCAATAATGTGAGATAATATGCTCTGCAGGAGCCTCACAAAAAAGGCCTAAAAAACTACTTTTCCCTTTCAAAGTGGTTTCTTTTGCGAACATTCCTGGCCTTGTACATTATTAAAGGGCGGAGTTCGTATTTAATTTAGAATATTAATAATATAAACTATCTTTTCAAAACCTTCTCGATAAATAAACCAATTATCCACATGAAATAAAACAGAAACAATGTCGCTGGACAGAAATATTAACGAATACCCCATGTTGCATTTCTCGACATGCTAGCAAAAGAAAACAGTTACTTAAAAAAAACCTCAAAACAGCCGGTTAAAATTGAAAAAAGCTTAATGTGTAATTTTTGTATCTGTTCGTTTTCTGCAGAACCATATTTCTTTGAGCGATACACTTTTCCGTTGACAGCTGTATCTGGTTCCTATAAGCAGTTCTCCCGTGATGAATGACCCTCCAAAAGTCTTCTTTGAGGCCATTTTTTTCCCAAGTTGGCAGATGATGCAAGATAAAAATCATCAGCAATTGATCTTTCGGGAGTAAGTGAAAAAAGGAAACAAACCACTTATGCATCAGGTTGCTTTGCCAGATCTTTCGTCCGTGACAATTTTCAAGAAGAAACCGATGAGTCGTTTGACAATCTGCAAAGTTCACGTATGCAGAATGGCAGGTCGGAATAAGAAGAACAGACGGGAACATCTGTGAACACACCTTCAAGCCCATTTATCCAAACCTCGAGCTACAGAATTTTTACCAATAAAAATACTTTTCTAACCCTGTAAGGCTTCTTCCAATCAGTGGCGTTATATGAAAGTGAAATGAAAACATGATGTAAAACATTAATTATGGAGGTTAGTGATTAAAAACGTTCTATACGCCTGGAGAAAAGGAGTCTAGCGAGTACAACGTTATCCCCATTAAAGTAGTTTCATTTTTACAGTATCAATCTGGACTATATATCCTGAAATGCAATTTTAATGTAATGTAAACTCACCCAATAATGAAACCAGAATGCCACCGACCAAAACAAACATGAACAGCCGCCGCCACGATTTGCTTCGTGTCACCATGTCCTCGGTTAAGCACAAACGGATCCCTGGGTAGAACGTCAGATAATATCCTGTGGCAGCAAAAAAATAGCAGTCTTATTCGGGATAAGTTGTAAATCTTTATCCGCAGGATCGAAACTTGGCCACGACTAAAAAAGAAGTCCGGAATGTTTAACTCCCAACCGTGCTGGGGTAGTCTTCACATACGGTTATCCTGAGCTTTTTTTTAGTCTTCTTTTTGCCTTCTTACAACGGTGCCCTGGAAGGATTCACGACATCATTCACTTAGAGGAGTTACAATGTACATCGTGATCTCTGTCTGCCTTCACTTGTATTCTATCGCCGGACGCTCCTCTGATAAATGTAACCCTCACACAAGACCGAGGAATCGAAGATATTGTCAAGACGAGTCCAACAGCATTGGTCAGGTTGGGGTAGGGCACGTAGGTGAGGCGGAGAGGACCGATGACTCCAACCTAATCAATGGCCTGCCCAGTCCACGGAGCAGCGAAACAGTGTGACTGACACCACTTTGTACAACCTGTGACCGACTGGCTTTATTACCGTGTAGTTGGGAGTATTGACTTAACCGGCCCCCGGGTGTTAAATCCTTTCCGAATCAGCCGGCTATGCCAATCAGCCATTAGATACCTTACATGTGCGTTGGTGTTCAAACCAAGCCCAGTAATCTGACGTCATAGCACCTCCCAGAGTAAGTAAGCATCTTAGAGTCTTTGGAAGTGTGGGGGAAGCCCGTAACATCTCAAGCAAGACGTTCATAAGAATAGCGCAACTACATGTCGATTTTAATTACAAGAAAATGTTACACTTCTCTCACAGAGTACTTTAGCTCCGGAAAAACTTTGCTGAAGGCACTTTCTTTTCTGTGATTTTTTTGCTTGTGCGAGCCCCATTGTCATTAACGAGAATTAATGACAAGATAATGACATTAGTGACGTTAACTTGACGACGCGGCAAAAGAAGAACACAAACATCCCTCAAAACAACAGAAATTGTGCCCATAAAGGTGTTTCGAGGCTATCTTTTGCTTAACCTAAGAAAAAATATTGCATACTCAAAACCTAGATAGTCTAACAAAATCCATCTTACCACCTTTCTGCATTAATGTTTACTTCAGTGTCAGGCATGTCTATATCTCATTCACGACAGTGTTTGCTTCAGTGTCAGGCATGTCTGTATCTCATTCACGACAGTGTTTGCTTCAGTGTCAGGCATGTCTATATCTCAGTCACGGCAGTGTTTCCCCAATACCGCCAACCCGCACGAGAAGCAACCACTAACGCCGGTGATAAAGCACACAAGTCAAATGGTTTATTAGCATTCAAATTCCGTCACTTTGTTAAAGGTGTGTGTTAATAGTGTATTAGTACAGCCGAACTGTGGGGGGATTATTCCAACTTAACTGTATTTGAGAGAACATATTAATTATTTGTATCGTTTTGTCATAAGAATTTTGGATGATCATTTCGCTTTTGTGAATGACGATAAAAACAGGACAGTAAGAAAATGTGCGAAGAACAAATATGGTGTCAACTTCAGTAGGTTTACAAAGCAATCGTTCTGAAGCACCTCTGTGGCCTAACATGTAAAGCTCAACGCTCACGCCTCACAGCCGAGAGAGAAATGGATAAAAAAAAAAACAAAAAAAAAAAACTCCGAAGAAGGAGTGTTTAGAAATATTCACACTTTTATTTCAAGCGTCTTAATTACGCTATTCGTAATAAAAACACGTGCCACTATGACAACAAACGGATGGAGCAATCAATATGAGATATGTGAGTGGAATGTGAAAATTCCGGAAACGTCAATTTATTGAGAGCGTCCACCGGGATGTTGGAACTAGCACCACATGCCTCACATGACCTTGTTCGCGTCTCTTTGATGTCGATATTTGGTAAATGAGCTCACGACGGATGTGAATATCAAAATGCAAACGAGTACTAAGTCAGTTAAAATGTCATTATTATATATGCTCACGTCACCAATCGTTCACATAGTCAGCAAGCACGTCTTAGTGTTTGGATTGAGATTTAGAAAATCGAGGGGCCTTTACACACGGCCATCGTGCACATGTTGTGGAACATGATCTCTCTGACACTAAGATCTTGGAGGAAGGGAAGGGGGGCAGGGGTCAGTGGTGGAGGCGTTGATTCAAACAGTCAAGGAATTGTTGTTTGGGCTTGAAACTCAAAACTCCCAAAATCAAAATGAAGGTGAAATTGGTGAACTGGTGAAATTAGTTTTTTGCACTCTTACAATGTCCCAAACTTAAATATTATTTGAATGTTTAACATCTTTTAAATGTATATTTCAGATTTGTTACACATTGCTTTAACATATAACAAAAAAGGATTCTCTGTTCAAAATCCTTGTCTTAATTGGATGTAAAAATAGGTTGATGCTAGTAAAACTATACCTTAGTAACTAAAATTAGCCATCCCGCTTTGGCAATTTGCCGCCTCCTCGTACATACTCATTTGTAAACATAGGGGAATTGCTGATTGTGTTGTGAAGCCGTCCTATTATCGGCCAAGTTTGATCGTGGTGTCAAAGGTAGCAGTGTGGAAACATGGCTAAGTGCAGATGCTTTGGTTAATTACCGCGATGCCAGGCTACGGCGGTAATTGTTGATAACAACCACCAGTATCGTGTGTCACGAGCATTTTGCAGCTATGTACTTTTTGTTCATTGATTCTTCTCAATCTTTCTCGCTGTTAAAACTCATTTTCATGGTTGAACAAGATCATTGCTAGGCACGAATGTTTGATATCTAAAGACGAAACTCGTATTGATTTTTTGGGGGGAAATCTATTATTGGTCGTAAACAGTTTTGGAGATAAAGCTATTAAATCAAGCGTCAACTAATCGTAGCTTATTCCCGTTATGGGATCTGTCCAGACCTGTCCTTTTTCATCCACTAAATTTGGACATAAGACGGATGGGGTTACCATTCTACAGATATTCAACGAAAGTTTTCTGCGCGAACGTTTGTGAACGGCGAGTAATAAGGATTTCAATTTGCCAAACCTATGATTTCCAGCTTGGACAGACAACTAAACTCCCGCATTTTGGGTCTTGTCATTTAAAGATTGAACATCCTGGGGTTGACGGTTTTCTTAACGACGACCGAACTCCCACAACTACTGCCGTCTTCCTTTCTTAAAGCTGTCATACATTTTGTAACTGAAATTTCCTCGACACGCGTAAGTCGGATCCTTCACCCCTTGAATTCTGACATCTCGTCTTATACCGGTTGTATCATTTCACTCGTTCTGTGGGATTCTTTCGACAGTATCAATTCTTCACATCAATTTGTCTGATATACCGCCTTTGGCGGCTAACATTTTTCAGCTCAATTTGTCGGATGCCTCCTTTGTAAGAGGGACTTTTTCAGCTCTGTTTGCCTAATACTATACCAATGGCAAGTCAAATTTTCCACCTGAAATTTACTTCCGACTTGCCGGTATCACCAGCAAATGGTCTGATCCCATCACGTGATTTGCCCGAGTCTTCCAGCTCAAATTGCTCAATGTCGCCTTGTGACTGGTCGGGTTATCCAGATCCTATTACATGACCCAGCTTTTGGTCTGAGTCTAAGGGTTTAATTGTCCCACCCCATCTTTGGCTGATCATATCCTTTAAAGCACAAATTGTCCAACTACGCCTTTAGTGATGAATTTTCTTCAGCCTAAGTAAAATCCTCTGATACCGCCTTTGACTGATCGACTTCTTTATGGTTCAAATTATCTGATCCCGCCTTTAGTCAAGCGGATTTTTACGTCAAATTACAGGTGGGATCAGGCAATTCGAGAAGATAAATTTGACCAATTAAAAAACGACTGAACATGAAAAGTCCTACAAATTGTCTGACTTTGCCTTCAAACAAATGGAATTCATTTTCTCGAATTGTCTGATCCCACATTAAATTGACCGAACTATACTTTCGAATTGCCTGATCCCACCTTTCAATGGTCAAATTCCCTTTCTCAAATTCCTTGATCTATAAGGTTTATGGAAATCTTCAGCGCAAATGTTCAGGTATCCTCTATGTGGTCAATGTAAATATATAATGACCTCAAAGGACTTTGCTCATATTCATTTCCCACCTGATCAAACAATTTCAAGTTGGGTTGCACAATTACCAATTGATCTCCAAGCTTTGGACAATGAGTATTTTATCTATGGACATTGAGAGGTTTACTTATTTCTGCACGGAAATACTATGTTTAAATTTCGCTATTTTAGACTTTAAGTCCATTGCCGCTTATCGTTGGTATTTGCGTGAAATAAATTGTTGATCCACACAGCCCCTGATTATGGATGCACACGAATTGATTCCGTCAGTATTTACACCCCATTTTACCTTGGCCGTTCGCCAAACACACCTAGTTATCTGTCAAGGATATACTGGCAAAGTATAGTAGTAGCTATACTTGATTGCTTTCTGTCCTCACAGGAAGCATTCATAACTGTTATCATCCTGGAGGCGGGGATATCTAAGTGCTAAGACTGGTCTAAATGTAACCAGTAAAACTTGACCATGTCACTTACTTAGTGAAGCGGACGGTGGCTATTTTACGTGTGTCAATGCTTAAATTAGTTAATTTAGTTACGACGCTTTGCCTAACACCGCCGACAATAGGGTCGGTCCAGTCTTCCGCTGGGGGTCTAGCTAAATGGTCATCGAATGCCTGATGAGGCGAAGGAAGACTTGGCTTATCTCAGTAGAGCACGGCCAATAGACAACTGTTTCGGAGATGAACAATCTCTTTCAGGGGGCAGTTGCGAGGCGCTTCTTTCACAAGTAACGTCTTTAACCATGTTTGAACGTGGAATGAATGTCAGCCACCGTATAGCTGAGATATGATAGTTTCGGCCCTTTACATCTCGCCTACACTCGACCAACAGAGAGAGAAATCTGTCAGCGATATTTCTTGTCTGCTACTGGTCTAGATCCGTTTGGAGTGCCTCGATTCAATTAAGAAAATATGAAGTGCTTATCAGTGTCATATACCACTTGATAGCCAATCCAGGAGTTGTTGACATATTTCTCCGTTCATTAGCTTCTTGTACCTCAATTGCATTATGACGGAATATCCGGGCACTTCCACTCGTCATACATTGGATTGTCAGCGTTCTCCGATTTCTGACCATATCTCTAGCATAACACATAAGCTTTAATTGGCTTGTGAGTCAACCACGAAAACGTTGTCAAGCTTATTTATTAAGTAAGTCTTTGTGGGCATTGCACATGCAAACTTCGGCACAAGAGGACTATTTATGAATGCCAAGGAAAGCCATTTGAGCTCTTCTGTGGAGAATAGGGTTGCAGGAAGAGAATCATACCAAACAGATGGATGGGAATGAACAGATCCTCAACGTTCTATGTGTACCATAGTTCGCTTTCGTAGGATCGCTATGAAGCCATCAAAGCGATTCCTGCTCATGGTCGTAGGTCTCCCCCGGTGTCTACCCGGTTTCCTTCCATCATAATGCTGGTATAAATGACGTATTCTTCAGTACGACGTAAAACACCGATGAAGTAAATAAATACAAAGCGATTCCATTACCACTCATAATCACCGTTGTTTTCAAAACATTCACCGTCTAGAACATGGTCCAAAAGACAGATAATTGCTGTTGTAATTGACATAATTGCAACCCAATGTTATAATAAAACAATCACATGAAAAAGAAATCGCTTGACAGAAGTATGGTGGCTTTGTGTTGACCATGCATTCCAATCTTTTATCATCAAGTATGCAGTTGGGATTACTAATACGCCTGGTGTGAACCAACATTTAGTTAGTATGCTCTCCCATAATTAGGCTGATATATATATATATATATATATATATATATATATATATATATATATATATATACACATACAGATTGTTTGCTGAATATTTTTTCTGTACTACCGAAGACTTTATCTTACAATTTATGAAATTCTTCATACAATTTTGTATTTGTATAAACCAAACGCTTTAGCGTTGGCAATTTATATTGTTAGGCCGATGCTCACGTACTAAAACGGTAATTTTCTTATGTTATTCAAAATCCTTGTGTTTTGAGACGCTTGTTCATGCAATTAAATATCTAATGAAACAGTTACAAGTTTAAAGACGCATTCTATCGCGACTAAATTTGATCTCGCTTGGCCCAGTGCGTGTTAATGGCGTAAATGGATGAGCTCCAATATCCCAGTAGCAATAGGCCGGATGTGCAATAAATTCAACAGTGGATATCCGCTATAGCTTGTGTAACAGAAACAGCACCGCATTCGGAAATGACAACTTCCAAGGGTTTTAGTCAGGAAAAGGAAGAACAAATTTGGATCAATGCAGTGGAATGAACAATAAACATGACGCATAGATGTAGTTTTGCAGATCTTAAAATAAATCTGAGGTGGCAAGAAAACTCTCTAATGGAAAATATTCTTCTCCAAGATGTGATACGACGTTTAATGATACTGTTTTTTTATCTTATTACTTCACAGGGGCTTTAACTTTGACTGGGTAAAATCGCAATAAATCCACTTTTCCATTCACGGTATTATGTGGTAACATTCCGAGTGATGTTGCCACTCTGCAGGCCGTATGGATAGATAGTTTCATTGGGTCAATAAACACTACCGAATAAGACACGTAAGCATGTAAAGGCTCCGACTGTTTTTGTTTCTGTGTTGAGAATATTTAAGTAAAGACATAATGCGAGAGTTTAGCTTGTAGCAAGACCAAGCTCATTTTTTATTTTACCGGACTTCTGAAAAGTTAGACTGAGGAGCAAATTCCGGAAATTCGTTGAAGCAACACTTAGGCTTTGCGTTCAGGGTGAGACCCTTGGCGCTTTCCTCGATTGGCTTATCACCTTGGATTACAATGGTGTTGTTTCCGCGATTACACACCTAGTTGGATTGTGACAGAGCCATGCAGTGCCCTCCATACACCGACAATGGCTGATCGATTTTTAATTCGCCTAAGGTCACAAAGAACTGATGATAATGGCTTCGCGATAGGTTTTTGCTCCTATTTTTTTCTTCTTAACACAACATTTTGATATTAGAGCCCATTTAATAGATATGCTACAAGATATTGGTGTTTACGTGATGTTAACAAAGCCTGCTTTACTCAACACGAGTCATAAACCAAATTGTACATAAGTACGTGGCCAACAATTCCTAAAATTCACTCTAGTTGTGGGCCATATTCTATATATCTATAAACAAAGGCTGTGCTTCTTTTGTCAAGACGAATTCAACGACGTTTTTTTATTAAATTTTGACTTGCTGGAGATATCCTTCATATCTTTTTCTAGAAGAACTATTAACGTAGCCAAGCTATTATTGTTGAAATCAAAGAGTTTTGTCATTGGCGACAAGAAGATTATAATCATGCTAAAATCTTTCTTTCCCGCAAAGTGCATCTTCTGCCCCGAAGGCAACGGTTCCATGAGTTGTATTGTCCGTAAGGCCTACATTGTCTTTGCAGCCAAGAAGCAGTTGAAGTTCAGTATTTTTCTGCTTTGTAGACGAACCACTTGAGCAATCTGGAAAAACGGATGGAATTCTCCGCTGCTCTTGCCCATCCCTGCCTCCTGTAAATGGACGCCTCTCTAGGAGCGTGGGATGAGCACAAGAGCCTGCACAGAAGTAACCCACCATATATATACGGTAATTTTCAGTTGTTCCGAGTTTTCGGCGAGGGACAAATGAAGATTATATCACGAGGGAAATAAATCTGATATAAAGGGTCACGGATTGCATATCCTATTTATACCATAGTTTATTTTCAACGGTTTCAGGCGGATGAAAAATAAGACAACGTGCGTTGCTTTGACAAGTATGTAAAGGAGGTGCAGACTGATAGGCCTATCTATATCTGTGAAGCGGTTAAGACGGAACCACACATTTCCCCTGATATAGTTCCAGAAAATATTATGGAAGTCTGTGATTTCCGTGAACAGAAAACACAACATAGTCCATTATTGCCCCATAATAAGATTAGCTGTAATATTTTTTCGTAAATGTTAGTGGTCAATTTGACCCAAATCTAGGTCACCAACTAAGAGAGCTGACATCACGCACTGACTTGTCTGGTGGGAGGGGTGGTCATTTCTAAACATAACTGAACACAATATTTAAGTTACTTATAGGCTTTTTAACACGAACAACTCACAACAGAACTTATTTGTTGGTGTTACTCATCAAATTGGAAGAATGCAACACAACAGTGCCAACGATGTTTCTAAGGGCCTAATTTTGGGTCCTTCTTGACTTTCTCCGAGTGTTGGAAGATGGGGATGTTGATTCGAGAGATTCATTGTAGGACCAGTTAACGTGTTTGGGATGGTAAATAGATTGCGCTAGATAAAAGAATAATCGTAAAGTAAATCAGATGCAAGCCACATATGGTTTATTCATGTACACGAGACATCTAATTGCAGCCTTACAGAGATATTGAGGTAAGTGCGTAGGTTGTTAATTTCGTGACATAAAAATGTAATACAGGTGTTGTCGAAGAGCTTGTGTTTGATGAATGTGAGTACGGTAGCTTGCTTCATAGTTTCAACGGCTTGATTTTCTTTAAAAGACCTTACGGTAAGGATGACATTTATGCCGATTAGGTGACTCATAAACTTACCCGTACGGGTACCAAGGAACCTAAGCCATGGACATACAGTTAGTGATCGTGTTAGCCTAACCTGACTTTTCTTATCTTTTTTCTTAACGACAACAGACAATCGCGGTACAAGTAATCTGGCGAGCAGTTGTAACTTTTCATTGGATAAGCTGATCAGTGAAAATTTAGTTGATAAATCAGAAAATCGGATCATTGATACAACATATGGGATATTGAAATCAACATCACAGTTGTTATATCACTGACAGTGTTATATCACTGTATTAATTAATAACAGAACATAACAGAATATACAATAAGTGAACAAATCAATACAGCATGAAATCAGTAAACCGATAACTAAAAATAAAGTAAAGAAAAGTCAAAGAAATTTTTAAAAAATAATGAAAGAAATCAATAAATAAGCATTAAAGAATTAAATAAATCATTTAACTAACAAGCAAAGTAAATAAAATGACAAAAAATGTTGAACTACGGTCACGAGAAAGAACGGATCCTGTTCAGTTTGTTCGATCGTGTTATACTAAAAACTAAAGACTTGCTTTCCATATAAAATGAAAAGGATTGGGGTTTCTTTTGGCAAAGGAAGAAAAAGATAATACATGGTTTCCTACTTTTATATACATACTATTATTCTTGTAGTAGCTGCAGTAGTTATGTTAAGACAGATCACCTAAAATGGCTGGACAAACCTTAAAACCCACAAGAATCGAGGGTTGTTCCGCTCAGGAGCTCCACTGTTATTAGCCTGTAGACAACTTGAAGTCGGCCAAACTGTCGCTAATGAAGCTAACACCTAATCAAACTGGGTTAAACAACATCAGGCAGGACGATCTTATTCCAGGAAACGAGCGGAGGCCAGCGCCCGGCTGAACAAACACATGTCATTGCAAGTCAGAGGCCGAGTAACGTTAATGCTAGCCACGTTCTGACCATCAGCCATGTCTTCTTTATTGTGGGATTAAGATCGTTCCCCAAGATTTACATCCACCACAATCTAAGTCTACGGATGGTAAACTAACAGCAGACTTTTACAATGGGCCTGCATCCATACTAAGTAGAGAATGTGAAAACTAATGAACGACGCCTTGAAGAACAGTTTTAATGCAACGAGTCCAACACAGAAGAACGTATACGCTGAAAGCACCGAGTTTACCAATCAAACTTATCCTTCATCGCATGAGCACCTCCACTGCAAGCGGTGCTGATTAGGTCATTAAACCTATTCTATAAGCATCTTGCAGCGAGACAAGTCTGGCGAGAAATGTATGAGATGTTTCCTGTTTGAAAAGATATTTCTTACTCTGTGTTGCGTTCATAATGAACTCGCCTTTATGATCAGTGTATTCGTAGCCTCAAAGCCATGTCTGGCTAGTACTATTGGGGCTTTCGGACAGGATGTGCATTGGTCAAGGGGCGGAGAATTCAATCCGTTCTCCTTCTCTCCTACACCTGACAACCATCGTATCAGGAGGAAATGAACCACGAGGCAGGTTGATGTTTATGTAAATCCCATGAATAAGGTGTGCATTCTTGGAACTTTTGTATATGTATATAGTGATGTCGGAAATCAATGGAAAGTGTTTAAATTCCATCCAATTCGTTGATTTGAAATTTTAAACACGTTGATATATATGTCGGTTGTCCGCCGCCGTTGCATTTCGGCCGCATCGACCTTGCAATTGATAATTTACCAAGACAGATGTAAATTGTGTTGGACACAGGGAGGCTTATTAGTCCAAAATATTGTAATTGCTGTGGCAACTAAATGAGGTGGCACTCTCGAATCCAATTGTGGCAGGTTCGGATACATCTTTAGGTCAGAAATTTAGCCAGGTGCCCAAGAAAGACCGCTATTGCCCTCAGGGCTCTGCAGTTTGCTTCACCATAGCGATGAAAAATTTTACACTTATACTACAGGGACCAAATAAATAAATAAGTAAATAAATAATCAGATTATTGAATATAAATGTTCAGTCCGACATCCGTATACCACTGGTGCACTATGAAGGGGGGGGGGGGGTTAAGTCGATAATTACAGAGCACTTTTCCAAAACAACTTATAATATCAATTCCTAAGGGAATCCTTAAGTTTGTGAGAAATAATATATACAAATAGTAAAAAAAAATACAGGTGATTTTCCAGGTACAAAATCCATTTCAAAATTTAAAACTCGTAGTCCATAACTAATTTCCATGTCGGCTATAAATATAGTTATCTTAATCGACCTTTGATAGCAACAGTTTATTAAAGTATCATGTGGTTAAAATAAATATGGCGGCATTTACAGCCCCTAGCCCTTGGCTAAGAGGACATAGATACAGTTATGATGACACAGATCAATATATATCCTGAAGCCTGTGCTCTATCTGCGACTAGACGTAACATTAAACCGTACCAACTTTTGTGCATTTAAAGGATTAACCGGGACAGAGGAAAGAAATTTTACATTTAACTACGATGAAAACTTTTCCGCCAGAGCTTCAACGCCTTCTGTCGATTTTGCAACTTTTGGCATGTGTTGTTCCACTGAATGCCCTACACCAATACAAACAAAAAGGCTGTCATAATTTTTTTCAGTGATTTAAGCTGATATCAGATATGAAAACGGTATGGCCATGATACCCAGATGTCATCTTTTAATAACAAGCGAATGTAGGGAAATATGAAGACTTGATACATCAATAAGAAAAAATGGAGAATAGAATTACTCTTAATTATTCAAAGATTTTGAAATACGACAACCATTAGTATTTAAAATATTAAAACGTACACTGTTGTATTCCATTTGATATGAGCGTATGTATCCGACGAATAGACATTTGGACAATGGGAGTCTCTGATGGGACAACATGAAGATGTTCAAAACCGCAGTATAAGCATATCGCCTTACGCACGTACTCGGCAGTGCTTGTGAACTAATTAAGGGTTCTACAAGCTGTGACGTACAGCAGAAAAGAACAAAAAGAATGCACAAATTTGAGTCTCTTTATTAAGGTGGGAGGACATTTTGTACGTTTTTCATTGTTTCTCCTCTTTGTCATCTGACAAAAATGTTTGATTATGGTGGGAAATGCACATATGCCTGAGGCGTGTTGATGGACAGAAGGGTGCGAGCCTATTAGACTGATGTACGTTTATGTGACCTCCACGACACGACCTCATCTTGGCAGGTAGGGCATGTTTCTCATCTGATCGCCCAAATCAATACAGCCACGGATGCTATTTCAGACGGACAGGAGCTCAGAGAGGACATGAACCGTCGGGCAGTCATCGCAATGGTAATTCCGGAAAAGTAATCATCTCGGTTACAGATCAAAGGAAAAATAATACATCAGTCAGGTCGACCTCAGTCGTCTCAGCTCGGGAATCAATTTGCTATAAATTAGCACCGATTAAAAGCCACTGCAAAACGGTCCCAGGCTTTCATGGTTACAGCTCATGGGGCTATCTGTACTTCACAGGGGAGGTTTCTAAGACTGATGTGAATATGTTACAAGGCTATAATTCTAATACGCAGTCTGTTTTCTTTAGATACCTCAACAATTGTAGAAAGACTAAACATATACACACACGTATAAAGACGTAGAACAAACCCCGCTAAGAAGACCGGGCGCTTAAAGACAAGAGTTAAAATCCGGAGCCGGTCATGGGACCAGAGATACAGATGGTAATATTGTTTCTCTCTGGATAGAGGGCATTTCAAGTACTGGTCAGTCAGTGGTTTGTTACTTAAATGTGTTCCAGTGGGTTTATATGTAATGTGTTTACAGCTAAAATTATTGTTTGCAAAATTCGATTTGTCGTCACAAATTGCGTTGGAATGGCCCTTTAGTAAACAAATTTGGATAAATTTACCCATTGTTGGTTTTGGTGTTACGGACCCAAGTCATTGTTGTTACTATTGGTGCTAGAGCAACGCGGTTTGCATCAATCCAGTTATCGTCACAAACTGCGTAGGAATGGCTCTTTCTCAAAATATCCGAATAAATTTATGCCCAAATAATAAATTATGCTATGTTAACGATGCATATCTCTAAATAATTTAGGACATTAGTATGTCTATAATCATTTTCAAGGTTCCATGATGAAATTGTTACATGGAAAGTATCACAGACTTGGAGAATTCACTTTCGCTTTTCATTTTTATGTTTAAGTGCTTTGCCCTTTAGTCAAGAAAATCGTTTATTTGATTAAAAAAATCAGACGAGCATGATTGTTAAATACTTGTGTGAAACATTTAATGTCCAGCGTTTTAAATGTTTTTTGACACAACATTGTGATATACACAAGGTATGACTGTAGCGGGAAAATGTTGTGACAAACTTTCGGCTATCTTGCGTCATATGTAGGCGTGCCAATTTAATAGCAAAGGGATTGTACTGTATATATCCGTTTCCACCTATATCTGTGTTGCATGAAATAAAATGCATGATGTTATTGACGTGTGACTCGTAAGCTAGCGATACTTTAGCGCAAACCTGTGCCCAAAAGTGTGCGAATAATGTTGTGAGTATGGGCGAATGTGGTCTATACCAAGGTGTGCAGGGGTTAGTGAAATAATCTTGAATAGAGCGTGAAAGACCAATCAAATAAATAACAAGGAGGACAGTCAGTTCTAGACATATAAACATGGGATGAACACTGCAAGCTTAGTTGAGACTGTGATTGTAACATTCTACAATGTCACTTTGTTTCTCCATGAGGGAATCCCGTGATGAGACGCCTCATATTCTCAACAACTTCAAATCTGGCCCAAGGACCACGTTGCTGTCCTCGGGTCAACCCAAGCTTAATCCTAAAATTTCAAAAATAGTTTAAAGCGATAAAATTGTTATTCACCTTAAGAGTTGAAGGGTTTATTTCAGTTCTAAAAGTTGTCCGAGACTTTAAGTTCACACCAAAGGTCAGGATACGATAAGTTAATATTAAGTCAGACGTCAGTCTAAGATAGCTTCTTGGTTCTGGGATCAGAATGGTAGGGTGCTGGTCAGATCGAATGTCCACCACGACAGCTTATCCATTACAAAAGAGGGCACTATTTTTGTCTCAGCGTTAATATAAAAAACTACTGCATAGAGAGCAAAACCATAGCAGCGACGAGAGCGTGAAAGTTGACAAATGGTCACACGTTATTAGTGAAATCCGGCCTCTTGTCAACTTACTTCAATTAGGGTTTTACTCTAAGTTTTTATGTAAGTGTTTAAAAAGTAACAACATACGCGCCCACTGGTCTCATGGCTTACGCAGAATTAGGTGAAAAAATTACAGTGATGTTAAATGCAATTTATTAGACGTCATTGGTTTAGAATTACTCATAGTGCTGTCATCACATGAAAGCAGTGCAAAGGGATTGGGCCTCGAGGATGCTTAGTCCAACAGCAGAATCCCGGTTTATGCAGGACTACAGTATAAAAGACTATAGGATAGAGAGTAAAACGAGAGCAGCGACCAGAGTGTGAAAGTAAGTAAATGGTCACATGGTACAGGTGAAATCTGGTCGCTTGTTTACCTCAGTTAACATTTTATTCTGACTGTTCGTGTAAGTGTTTACGAAGCAACAACTTATACTCCCCTAGCATAATGGCTGAGGCAGCATTAGGTAAGAAAAAATTATAGTGATTTCACCTATTATACAGCATCCTATAATACAACTCTTAAAATATTTTAGCCTCCAAATCAGGAATCAATGTTCTACCTACATAGGTAGGTTTATTAGCACCTCAGTTCCTATCCCCTAAACCAGTACAAAGTCTCGCCCAGCGGTACCGCGACATGATCGTCTAGTTGCGGGAGTTACAAATAATTCATATATGTAAGGTGCGATTTCCCGCACTGTTGTTAATCCGACAATGCTGTTGGAGTGTCAACAGATACATCACATCCTCAGGTTGTCGAAAACTAGAGAGTTTAGACCACTGCTGCACTTGTCAGGGGCAAGATCTATCCTTTGGCGTAGTGGAAGAGAAAGGGGTGTGAACGAACGACAAGACTAGGCTAAGTGTAAAGACGTGGAACATTAGCCTAAGGGTACCCGCAGTTCAGTGTGTACTTTTTGAAACAGAAGACACCTAGCCTCTCAGAAGTGTGGGCTTTTTTTTCTGTTCTTGTCTTTTTTTCTTTTGTAGTTCAGTGGCAGCCCTGTGGATCCTGTGGGTTGGCGTTTACATCGCTATCCCCACCTTGTGGACCAATCAATTGTCAGTTTCGTTCTAACGTCGACTCGCATCTGAATGTTTTATGTGGCACGTGCAGTAGCACTCGTGAGCAGACGACATATTGGTCGGACGGGGTATTAGTTATCCAATCAAAACTAGAAGTGCTCGTAAGTCATGGCGACTGATGAATGACTGGCTGTCCACCATTACATGTGTCTACCAAGCGAGCACATCAATCTTTAACATGTCATTAAGTCTGTCTCCATCACTCAGTGGCTAGTGTACACAGGGTCCTGTGGCGTGGTGGGCCCACCCGAAGAGACGCTCAAGGGATTCCCTTAGATTTGAAACGCTCCGCATGTTCACATTTATCTAATCTATTTTATACCGATCACAAAGTGTATGTCTTTGTCCAGCTCAAACGGAAAGCAGCTGAGCGCGACAGAGGAGTACTGACGTTCTGCATGTGTAGTAGCCGATAGCTGTTGACGAGATACAGTGATCACTAATCCTGTATGTATTGATAAAGTTGGAGCTTTCTAGCCAGTTTGTAGGCATTTCCAATGTAAATCAGGGTTAGGCGATGCCAACTTAGAACTGAAGTAGTATTTTAACAGTTCTAATTATGTGAGTAAATAGTTAAAGATCAGTTAACTCTGTAAAAGTTACTAAAACTGAAATGTGATCAAGTTTAGGGTATTATAACAAACAGTGCGTTTAGCAAGTAAATAATATGGGTGCATGTAATGGGGATTATTTTACCAGCAGCTGGACAGTGGACAGTAGACAATGGCAATCATAATCACCCTTTCTTCTACCTTCTATTTTACATATTTTTGGTGGCAAGAGGTCAAATCTTAAAGGCCCTAGTACACAACGTGGAAGTTCACCTCGCGCAGTTTCACATTGCTTTGTCTTTATTCTTTTTCGGTCAAGGCATTAATTAACGCGAAGACATAACAAGATTATACAAATGCTCTGTTCTGGAAGTGAATTAACAAAAGAAGAAATGGAACAAGGTCATGGTGATTGATATGTTTTACTCTGTTTCAGGATGAACAAGGACGGTATGTTTTACAACATGACAGATTTGTTAGACCAGCTTCTCTGAGTTGTTTTACGATTTCAACCAATGCCACAAGTTATTACTACAAAAACCAGTGCGTCAATGATATTCCATCAAACGCCTCTCTCAGTTTCTTAAATTTTACGTAGAATATTAAATATAAATGGTCAGCGCCTCCAGAACGGCGCTCTGTTTTATAGTTTAATTCCGCTTGAAGACACAAAGACCTTCACCTGCATTGGTTAAACAAAATCGCCACCTGATATATGTGTCGTTGAAATCAGTGCGAAACTGAAACAAACATTTTCACTGCCGACAGATTATCAGCTTGCATGTTACACGATTTGGGTATACTGATTAAATTTGCGCGCCTAAAACATTTCTTCCCTCTTTCAAATTTCATTGAAAACGTATGACTGCATAATTCTCTTGACATGAATCCACCTTAATTTCTTACTATATATGTATAAGTTCTCTGTTGTTTTGCGTTGAAGGTGATTTCGATTTGATAGATTTAATTGATCGAGGTTTAAAGTGAAAGACAGCGCTTGTTCAAAGTTAAATTTGTCATAAAGGTTGGACAATATTATGCTCAGTTCGGTAAAGTATTCTTTCTAACAGCTTCTACGACCGTGGAAACTGATATTTGTGCTCTGTCGGCTAACATGAAACGCAGCCATTCTGAGTGAGCCGTGACGTAATTGTCCCAAACTCTTGTAACCTGTGACTGTAGTAAGTTGCTAGGATCGTTGTTTAAACTTCAGTACATATCTATAGTTATAACATGAAATGATGAAGAAACTTACACCTGCCACAACAGAGTGGTCTTGAAATGTTTAGCGGTGTTGTTCACACATGTACTTGTTAAATTAAAATATATAATAATAAAACCGTGTCTTGTCCCTATATTATTACATTTTACATTGACAGTCAACTCACAGCTTTACGTCACATCTTATAAACAGCTGATATCTCCCAGTTCTCTAATTGGTCAAACTCTCATAAGCTTAAAAGCATGGGCGCCTCGAGATCCTCAGTCGTCCGTAAAATACTCCACACTTCAAACGAAGATAACTCAGCAACGAATTCACATAAATTCAAACAGGTTTTTGCATTCAAGAGAGAATTTTATAACCTTTTTAATGAACAAAGCCTCAGTCATGAGTTGCCTTTTACTTTAACGACGTTTGAAAATGTGTCCCTTAAATGACAGAGGTTAGGATTATCAGTGGAGGAAGCGGAAGTGTCTGGAGTATAAACCACAGACGTTCGGCATTACAGTTGACAAACTTGTTCACTTGTCTTTTTCGACGCCTAAGGTCTGTCTCGTTTTTATGTGGCCAGATCTCGGCCTCTGGTGTGGTCAGAGGTATTCGCTTGCCCAGTCCCTTATAGGCGCAGCTCTCGCTCGATATGAATGGCTCTTGATCAGTGAGGATCATGGTGTCGTACTCCAGCTGCAGCTTTACCTCAGGAGGGTCTCCAGTCACTTGCATTGGCAGGTGCATTCTTTTCCTCCGGGGTTTATCCGGTTTCAGGGGCCTTCGTGGCATGAAAGTTAGCCTGCTAACCCAGTGGAATGATCCGAGGATCTCCAGGTTGGTTTCCTCAGGTATGCCAACAACTTGCGGATGGTCGTGGATTTCCGTAGGGATCTGCTTGTTTTCCTTCCACTATAATGTTGGCCACCGTCCTATAATTGAAATATCCAATGTACAAATATACAACAATCAAATGATTAAATTAATATATCTAGCTTCCGCTACCTAAAGACCGAAATATGGCTGATTTACTGTACTGATAGACTTAGTATTGTGGAGCTGGCTACATGTCATCTTCTGCAGTGTCAAGTAGCAGATGTTGGTGTGGCGTTCAGGTGCAGGCTTTTCCCTGAAGCACGGTTACCCTGCACATGCAATGTGATTTTTCATTTATATAATATGGCGATGTTTTTACTGGGATCATTTCCTTTGATTTTAGATTTCGAGGAAAAATTACAAAGATAGGTATCAAAGTAGAGCTATGTAGGGAAAAGTAAGCTCATTTTAGTGTATTTTTTTTTTTAAATTTTGAGACCTTCCCCTCCTTGGATTAGGTCCTTGTGAATATTTGACATACAATATTTTTAAACTTAAACACGCATAGCAGTTGTATAGATTAGTGGCATTTAGTCGGTTAGCGCGTTATCGTAACGCAATGACCTAGGAGTCTTCCACCAATGAGGTCCTGTGAGTTCAAGTCCAGCTCATGCCCTCTCCCTATCCGGCCGTATGTTTAAAAGTCTGTCAGCATGGTCGTGGATTTCCCCCCGGCTCTGACCGGTTTCCTCCCACCATAATGCTGGCCGCCGTCGTATAAGTCAGATATTCTAGAGTACGCTGTAAAACACCAATGAAATAAACAGATAAATAAATAAATAAATAAATAAATAAATAATGACATTTAGAATAAAGCTCCATGGCACATCTGGAATCTGTCTTGGTGACCTATTGTATGTGGATGACAGTATTTACAGAATTTCTTTCCTCATACTCCTGAGCATTGCATTGATTTTATGTTATTGTGTACATGCATTCTATGTGATGACAAAACACCATTGTAATTCTAGACTGGTGAGGTCTAGTGTATATTACATTTAACATCACTTCAGTTTTTTTTACCCAAATTTCCTTAAGCTAGGGTGCTAGAGGTCGTTTAAGTTGTTGCTTTTTAAAGATTTACACGAACAGTTAGAATGAAACCGTAACTGCAGTAAACTGACATGGGGCTGGATTTAATGCGGTAATGGTAATGGATAATGGTGATAATTATTAAGACATGTGTAAAGCCTTATGTGTATAGTTCGCATTAGATCGTCATTTCAGCATGAGCTGGTCATATTACGACTCAGGTTTCCGGAGGTCTAAGCCAATAGCTGAAGTGTCCTCTTTGACCCGTTGGCACCTTGCCATGAGATTCCTAAGATGCGAACACATCCAACTTCCTGTTTGGTGATAGGAAATATTGGCACAACATCTGTTACACACACGGTACATTACACCAGGTAACGTGCTATCTTTATGGCCTAAGCAGCTGGCTTCACTCACTCCCAGACACATTATGCTGTTTATCGTAACAGAGTGCCGTCGATTTCGAAAAATAAATGAGACAAAACACTATTCTCGATAATACCTTTTTTGTCAGTTATGACATTTTGCTTTGTTCAACGTTTTGCTTGGTGCATTCTGAAGACGAATATGTCTCTGATTCGTATTTGCGAACATAAAAGAACACATAAATTTTCATTTATGTGTTCTTTTACTGCTTTGTTTGTGCCTCTGAATATTATTTGAAATATGTTTTCGACTGAACCACCTCTTATCGGAATTGTTTCCCCCGGGTACTGTCCAGTTTAGATGAAATTGAGTAAATGACAATCAAATAAATAAATAAATAAATTTATCGTTATTTTATTTGACCAGTTTATAAAATAAATAAAGAGAAGTATATGTTGTTAAGGATCACGTTTTACTTAGCATGTAAGTTACTAAATGTACATGTTGACCACTTATATATTACGATACCTATTTAAATCTTCTGAACACTGCGATGGTGTGAACAGACAATAGTCCAGAATAAATCTATACATAAAAAGGTAATGATCAGGAGTGACATCCTACAAGGATGACTACACTCCTTGACTACTCTTTCTCGGTGCATACATGTAGTGTATAAAGAGGCAGTTTCTCGTCACACCAAGTTTAAATGTCTTGATTTACATCGACATTTTCCACCGTCAATGACAGTTTGATGGTTTTCTTGTGACTAAAATTCGGTAACATGAACTACTCCTATTTCAACTAAAGTTGAACATACTCAAATATCGCCTTGCGTCATTTGTTGGAGTTGCCATGTCTCTAATTCATTCATATAGGCCTATATATAGACCAATGCCTTTACCAGAGCACCTATTGAAAAAAAGACTAAATGATACGTCTAAAAGCTGTGGGCCTATATTCCAAGCCTTTATATCACGAAAAATGAAGACTTAAAACAAAATGGTACCAGTGGGGAACCTTTCTCGCCCCTCAAATTCGGGTTCAAGCTGTGTACAGTATAATCTTCAACTGTGAAATGATAAATTTATGACAATATTACTCATATTAATTATATTCATTACGGGACTGTAATAGTCAGTTCATCCGAGACAGGAGTCAACACTGCACGGAAACTTCATCTCTTTAAGAGATTGTATTTTTGTAGCTGTCAGTATATGATTACAGGTAGCATCAAACACCTTCGCCGCGCAAGATCGTCTGTCATTCCGAAAGCCTGGCCACTTTAGCCGACGCTTTCATTTACAAAAGCCGGTACAGGAGTATTTGTTCAGTCAGCAATATAGCTGGTAAGTTGTCTATATATCGGGATGTAATTACACTATTTCATACCGACTGACACGGGGAGGGAATGCTATATCATGGTCGATTTGTAGCCATCAATTAATCGATAGGCTCCCCGGGAAAAGGTTTGAATGGCAGGATAATGGAGGGAATAATCATCCACAAAATGCATTTTAATAACATGTGAGCGAGAAAGATATGGTCGTGCTGGAGTATAGACCTTATACACTGTGGCTGTATATGCCCAAAGTTCGGTTATAGGGTTATATTTGTGTAGACAAACCCATGATATCAGGTAGGCGTGAAGGAATACTATTATCTACAGAAATAAGTTCATTGCATATACACGTAGCCTACCATTAATTCTTTCTGCTGACAAAGTTGACCCATATTTCACGAGAGCTTGAGGGTGTCGTGTACAAAGTGTGATACATGTAGTTGGTAAACAGTTAAAGCGCGTAGTTATACAGAAACCCAGACCGCTTAAAAGCACCTCATTGGGAACACGACTGCTTGAAACAACCGATAATATTGTTGTCTATATACAAAGGTTTCCCTTCATGACTTCCTATTCCTTGTTTAGATTTTTCAAGGCAGTTCAGACTCAAGAAGGAATACTGACACTGATTATTATAGTAGGTCTTCAGTGCCTGGCTGTTGTCATCGACCATGGAGAAATTGCTTAGAACCCTGCTGAAAGCCGTTTAATGTCTGAGTGCAACTTCAGGCTGACTGCCCTAACATTGGACGTTTGTGTTGGGCGGTGGTTTACCTGAACCACTAACCTGACAATGATGATAACTGTGTTAATCCCCAGATAAATAAATAAATATATAAAAAAAATTCTATCATGTACTTTCACAGCCCAAAACATGCGTCTGTAAAACATGCGCTTATGCATTTTTGTCCACATCTTCAAAATCCCATTCTAGGACAATCAAGACTCCTTATCACGCAAAATACACTGGTAGTTCATCATATCATACTATATAACCAATTTCAGACCGGTTGTCGGTAACATAGGCCTAATGTCGCGCCTATCTTGATATGTGGTGCTGTCAGTAGATGAAATTAGCTAAGGCAGAAACATAATCAGTGGTATCGGTCGTCATTGTGACACGGTGTAAATGTGCAGGGCGACTCTTAAGTGGGCGTTTCCATGCAGTGTCTTGCCCAGGTGCGTGTACATTGAATAGTGTGAGTGAGCTGATGATTACCCAGGGTGTTGGGTCCTGTTTGTAGTTAGTGTCCTTCCAAGACTTCATTTGCGAGAGATACCAGAAGAAACCTCTGGTTTGGCATCCGAGTACGCATGACCATGCACATTCCACGCCATTTACACACCCAGCATACTCATGCGCACCGCCATCTGAGTGTATACCTTCCTGATCTGACCCGGAAAATATGCTTGAATTTGGTATTGTTCTTGTTTTTTTGTGAATCATTTTCAATAGCCTTTCATGGTGTGACGATTCTCAAAGCAGACTTGCATGCGTTACTGAAACTGAAATTATTCCAGTCTGCAAACAAGAGCAAGTTCCGGTGATGTGATGACACGGCGGTTGGACAATCTTCGCTTACTTCTTTGTATGACACTTAAGGCCAAAGTCAATAATTTTTCCCTTAAAGGACGGTGGCCTGCTTTATGGGTTGGGAGATGCACACAGCCCGGCACAAACCTTTGGCGAGTTACAAATACCTCTATTTTATTACTTTGGCAAACAATAGTTGAAACTATAACGCACTCAGTTAATGGCTGAGTTGATCTTTTCACGCAATTACTACATACACGTACTTGGCGCGGAGGGCTGAAAAGTGGAACACGCAAACCCATGCTGTATGTCACTGTAAACTACACACTTCCGGACAGAAAACATCAACTGAACTGAACATGCTTCCTTCGAAGTAAATTTTATTAAGTCCTTGGGCTCGTTCTAGAGAGTGTGTTGCCATGGCAATTATGTTTGATATAACTTACATTCTGTCTGTACGACCCCCCTGGTGAGAAAAACATCTGAGTCCGTGAACTGAGCATGCAGGGAGAAATATCTCTGTGAGAAAGATATACTGACAGCGGCATATAAATAGTCATTTATTGATAGTCATGAGATAAACATATTTTCATGAGGATGAATACCATTCCCTTTTGATTCCAAAATTTAACGGCTGACATTTAATCATTTAATTCACTGGTATTTAACAATGAACTAAAGAATGTTTTACCAATTGAAGGTAAACCATGGCCTTTGGCCAGGAACCTTACAAAATATCCTGACTTAACACCAAAGCCAGAACAGCAAGAGCTGGATTTGAACCTTAAACCACGCCAATCAGATGCCGATCAGCAAACATGCCATCCACGGGTCAACACAAAACATATTTTTATGATTATCTGAAGGAAATATTTTGACTGACAGCGGCACTGAGTTCATCATTCACCTTTCAAATAACACTCAAAGATAGGCTATTCTTTTTCACAGCATTTTTTGTTTTTATTTACACATATCGAACAGCCCGATTGCATACTGACGTCATTATCTGTACACGCCGGGCATTGAAATAGCAGAAGCAAGGTAACAGTTAATTACAAGATTGAAGAGCTTAACACAAACACTGAGGTGACAACGTTGTCGCCAACCTACTGTTCCACCACTGGCAGATAGTATGTTTTCCTCCCACATCGGAAGTGCAGTTTTCACACGCTTGTCTAAAGCGATTCTTTCAATGCAGCGCTTTTAATACATTATACCTACCCCATAGCTTATTGCCTCTGGGTAATCAGTTGCAATAACTCGGACTCTTCATGGAAACTACAATATGGAACCTTGGAACTGGCAGCCAAACGGAAGTGAAGAAGCTCCGTGTAATCACCTGCCGGAAGTGACTTTTGTTTACAACTGGTTGGAAAAATCAATACGGTGGCTCTCATCGCTTTTCAAAGCCCACAATACAACGCGAGTTTAGGTACTGACGTCATATGCAACAGGGCTCTTAAATTTGTATTTCAAAAAAAAAAAAAAATCACATACATACAAATATTTAATATGTACACAACACTAAAAAAATGATGATATAATTGTAAATTCAGACTTTAACGACTTCATTGGTTGTTGATTTGAAGGAATGCGTCAATTAAAAATTTAAATATGTACATATTTATAATGATAAATAGTATATGTACAAAACATTCCATATTCAGTACAATATAATGTGACTACATAGAGAGAATCAAAAGAAATATGAATTCCTGTGAGAAAAACAAACTCTTGCAAACTGTTATTTTGAGCAGTAATACTTTGGTGCATTAACAGGTTAGTGGAGGGAGCATTGTTGTCCAACGATATGGGTCCACTGCAACAAATATTCATCTCAATGTTAACACAGCAAACCTATACCATGATAGATGATTTTCACATTATGTTCAGTTATCTATTATGTTTTTCCATAGACCTGTACATGCACAAACACACCTGGGATTCTTCACATCTGCTCATTTGCTTGGATCTAAGAAGCAGTACTCATTACAACAGGTGTTACAACCGGACACCTGCAGGTAATACTATCTGACATGCCTGATTAGATGGACCTTCTGATCAATAAGTTTACTGAAATCATACACCCTAACATCAAACCAGCATCAAATGCGTTGGGTATTGCTTCGTTCTATCTCACTATTGACAACAGTAATTCTCTTCAATCCATCCATTTCATACACCTAATCAGCATTATATCAGAAGGTTACGGCGTTGCTTGCTTCTGTCTCACTGTTTACAGTGTTTCTGTTCAACGTGTTTATCCATTTCACACACCTAACACCAAACCGGCATCAGATGGGTCAGGTATTGCTTGCATCAATCTAACTCTATCAATGATAATAGTAATTCTGTTCGATGTAACAACCCACTTATACTCCACAGAAGCATCAGATGGATAGGGTATCCATGCAGGTTGAACTCTGATTGATGTGCTCGTCCAGTTAAGAAACATATGGCTACATCATTTCGTTCTGTTTCACTGAAAGGATGACAGTAATTATTACAGCATATTCCACACAGAGAAAGGTCTGGGAAGGCTATGAATGAAAACCCAGACACATCTAGGCCAGCAATGTACTAGTAACTTGTGTCGTTGTAACTTTCTCACTCTTCCAACGTTTAAGAATTTGTCCATTTGCTCTCATCTGCTCACCTACTGCAGTGTTCAACAGTTAAACAAGTGAAAACTGTGTTAAAGAACTGTAAAGGTCAATCTAAGATGGACGGAACACTTGACTGCGCTTGCTCTTCAGTTTATTTCACTTTGAATATTTTGATTCATGATTGAACTTTGACGAAAACTATAAATATAGCTTTGGCAATCCAGCACAAAACTATTAAACAGCCTTGGCAATCCAAGACAAGACCATAAAACAGTCTTGACAATTCAAGACAAGACTATGAATTCAAACAGCCTTGACAATCCACGACAGGACTATGAATTCAAACAGCCTTGACAATACTACATAAGACAATAAAACAGCCTTGACAATGCAAGACAAGGCAATAAATTCAAACAGTCTTGCCAATCCAAGCCAAGACTATGAATTCAAACAGCCTTGACAATCCAACAGGAAACTATGAGCTTGCACATATGTAAATATTCCCACTTCACAGTCCCTCCCCTGGCCTTGAGTTCTGTGAGGATATAGGTACATTTGGTAGCTGTCTCTTGACCCGTAGCTGACTAGGTAGGGCTAGAGCAGCCCTTGAGGGTGGCGCCCTGCTGGTTACGCCTGAAGCCCCAGAGACTGGTCTGAATGATTCATGGACTGGTGGTCTGGAAAACCAAAGAGATATCACACTCAAAAGATTTATTTATTTATTGGATTGGTGTAATACGCCATACTCAAGAATATTTCACTTATATGATGGTGGCCAGAATTATGGTGAGAGGAAACCATGAAGAGCTCGGTGGAAACCCACGACCATTCGCGGGCTGCTGGCAGGCCTTCCCACGTAGGGAAAGAGAGGAAGGGAGCATGAGCTGGGCACTAATGTGCCCATACAAAAAAGAAAGCAAGACTTATTACATATTTCCATGCTGTATATTTTAGATATTTTCAGAACATTTTCTTTTCCTCGGATGATCAAGTTTAATAGTTACATTTAACAGTTTTCGGCCTTGTCCAAGTCAAAATATTCTAATTTAAAGTGAAAGACAGTGCATGTTTTCAGTTAAGTTTGCTAGAAAGGTTGGAAAATATTATGTTTATTTTGGTAATGTATTTTTTCTAACGGCGACTATGACAACGGAAACTGACGTTTGACCTGGTCCGTTGGCTAGCATGAAACGTAGCCATTCTGTCTGGGCTATGAGGTAATTTTTTCAAGCCCAGAAAACTCTTGTCACCTCAGGCTGTAGATACCTGATTGGGTTTTGTTTGTAACTAATGCAAATTTATAACATGAAATAAATTTATATCAAGAAACCTACCCCCGCCACAGCACTATGGTCTGGATATATTTACCAGTGTTGTTCACACATGTTCTTGTTATAATTAAAACATATAATACTGAAACAGTGTCCTGTCCCTATGCTATTACATGTTACATTGACAGTCAACTCAGAAGATTTACATCACAGCTTTTATATCAGCTGATATCTCCAAGCTCTCTGATTGGTCAATCAGCGTAAAAGCATGAATACATTCAGATCCCCACTCTGCAGCAAAATACTCCACACTTCAAATGAGTATTCATACAATGAATTCATACAAAGAGATTTTTGCATTCAAGAGAGAATCTTATAATTTTCTTAATAAACAGTGGCTCAGTCTAGAGCTGTCTTTTACTTTAAAACAGCTTCTTTTCTGTAGAAACAGCTGGAAGATAAGAGCTATACTGTTGTACTGACCATTTTTATAGAAGGCGTCAGTTAGGTATGCTACTGGCCCACCACCAGCACACTTGTAGCAGGCATCCACTGCGATACATTCAACGTTCCTCTCTTGAAGGTAGAGAGTTATTGCTGTTATTAGCGGAAACAAAGATCAGCTGACTTCTCAGTTTTCGGCCTCATCTTGCAGACAAACACTGGGCACAGGGCCGTCACTGGGTTGCCTATATTTTATACCTGGCATTCACTGAAAGTAACAGTTACCCAAGTTACTGTACTACAAACCTGTTTGTGGTAGAGTTCTTAGGAATGGAAGGCACAGTAGGCTTAGTTGGTATGACGGAGGGGACAGGGCTCTGATGGTTCATCCCTACAGAGCGGACTCGGCAGGGTGAAGGTTGTCTCACTGGTCTCGAGTCAGTTGACAGTCCGTCCCCATCTTCAAATGATGCCCCCTGTCGGCTGTACAAAGCTCCTGCAGGTTGAGTAACGTCTGCCTGGTGGGTGGGGGTGTGGTATCTTCGTGAACGGAATTCTGGCGTTCTTGGTCTGCCTGCACCTTTAAAATTAAAAAAAGAGAGAGAGAAAATAATAACATGCATAAAACACAAAGCAAGAAAGCGATCAGAGATTGCAGCGATGTATGTTTCCCCCTTCCCTTCATGAATCTGCCATTTCTTCATAAATGGTCCTAGGTGTTAACAGTTAACAGATGTTAAGATAAACAAAATAACATCAATCTGTCATATGTGTGACTTTCTTTAGTTGGTTGCTTGCTTGGGTTTAATGCTGTGACTACAAGTATTTCAGCTAATTTGACAGTGGCCAGTGAATTACAGTGGGAGGAAGCTGGGCAGCGCCTGGAAGGAAGCCACGCTCCACAACAAGCCTTTTCCACTTAAAGCCAAGAAGAATGAGCTGGATTCTAGCCTTGATTCATTCAGCAGGGAGGTTGGGGGGTGGCTACAGTGATTGATAGTTGAGCGCCTTGGACCACTTGGGCACCGAAAACCCTGTTTAAGTTTATAAATGATAAGCCAGTTCATAAGTGACACATTGTGCAATATGGGCTTGCACAGATATCTACTCCAAAAATACAAATGTGAGAAAATAATCTGACAAAGCCCCACTTCAGGTTATCTTGCACACTTGGTGTGAGTTTGAGAATCATATGGCATGATACCAGAGGTATGCCCAATGCAATATTGAAAATATGACCCACACAAATTTGCTCACCAATGGTCCTGAAAATAAGCGCAATAGCAGACAAACTCCTAACACAGATCAAAATATGAAAAAAAAACCTTGTCAGTGCACTGCTTCTGGTCAGTTTGCCCACTTTGTGTGAGTCTGAAAATTTTGTACAAATTTCCTCTGAAAAATCAGAGGTCTGAAAAACATGCGCAAAGGCAGACAACTCCTAAAACAGATCAAAATGTGAAAAAATAAACTGTCAGAGCACAATCGCAGGTCATTTTGCACATACTGAGTAAGAATCCTATGCTATATCAAAGCCCAGATACGTCATGCACAAATCTGATGTCAGAGGAGCAAAACAATCCTAAAAGTGATGAAACATGAAAAATAACCTGACAGTGCACAACACGCTTCGAAAATTGACAAATGATGAGGCTGATCTTTGTTTCCATTGACCACAGCAATATCTCTCTAACTTCCCCAGAGGAAGGGTAGATGAATCGCATTGAATGCCTGCTACAAGTGTGCTATTGGTGGGCTGGTATCCTGCCTAACTAACAACCTCTAGAAAACTGGTCAGGACAGCAGCATGGCATATAACTTCCAGCTGTTTCTACACAACAGAAGTAAATTATTAAATCAGAATATTTCGACTTGGACATAAAAGAATCGTTCCTTCGTGTAGAGGTTATGCAAATTAAAACTGCATGAACTATTTTGTTTGCACACAGACAAAAAAGCCTCATAAAAAAGGGAGTTAATCTAGCAAGAATTCTAATGCAGGAACTGAAATCTTGCCTGTCTAACTGCCGCAGGCAAGTAAACATTAGCTTAATTTTAACAATTAATACATGGGGACTGACAAATGTAACAGACAATGAAATAGTCAGCAATAAGGGGAGCTCAATCATGAGTCCATCCTAACCATATTACACTTGAGTGCATAGGAGTCTATGCCTTTGATCATTTCAAGAAAGAATGTTGTGAAGTGATTATTTAATGGATACATCTACATAATTAAACAAATGAGCCAGGTTTGATTATTTGTGCAAGCTTATAACAAAGCCAATTTGCAAATGTTTGTGGTCTGGTTGATAGACAGGATCAGTGTGTAAATCAGCTCTTTTGTAGACACTTACCAGGGCTTTCATTTTCGGAGCTTCCTCCCAAATTATTTTAGGGGTCGGGGTAAGTAGACATGGTATTCAAAACTTTCAATTATTGCTTTCACTACTTTCAATAATACAGTGAACTGTATCACAGAGCTTTTCTATTACTCAGAGCTTTGAAAAGGAGAGAGTTCAAAGCAATGATAAAAGATGTCTAAGTAATTCCTCAATGCATTCACTATCCAGTGCTTAGAAAATTGTAATAATTAGGCAGGGGAATACGATATGGAGAACTATGGAAAGACAGTTGGGATTAAGCAAAAATGACAAGTTTATTGGTAGGCACATGTACATATAGCATACATGACCTAGCTGAATCCGATTCACCATCTTCTTATATTAATGCATATGTACATGTAAAATTCAATTAATAGGTAGGCATGTACAATTGCAAAATTTTATCTGCTATTCATTTCTTACCACAAAGTGACTGGTTTGAAAGCAGTGAGGGTCTTCCCTGGTCAAGCTGTCTACAGGACTGTCTCCGTATTAATATGTGCCAAGTATCTGACCAGATGGGGATGTGCATTGAGCTACTGTAGCATTAAGTCAGGGTGTTTCTTTGATGCACATCATGACTTATTTAATTATTTATCTGACTGGTGTTTCATGCCGTACTCAACAGTGCTCAAAAATTCGTTCTTTTTTTTTCAGCAGCCATTTTGCGAGTAAATATAAAATATCACTTGCCAACTCAGTGAAGAGATAGACTGTCTGCTCGCAAAGCTGATCCGCGAAGAAATAAAAAATTAAAATCCGCTTGCCATTGTGTGCCACTAGCCTAGTATTACATGGCTCTCATTAAGCTTTGAGGTCTGATTTGACTGTCATGTATCGAAAACATTGGCTATTTCTGCCTAAATTAAAATGCTCATGTAACTGCAAATGTAAGAAATGACCACAGGTCAAAACAGTTGATTCAAGAATTCCCCATACGTTTGAAAGTAACAGGTTAGCCAGACCTATGCCATGTTCATATTTCATGTCCACAAGGTGGTGCTTCACTTTGACTGCCCGTGCAATTGTCCTGGGCCAAAATTTTTTAAATACATAAAACGATCAAATGGTCTGAGCCATAGGACAATTTTTGCGAGGGATAGTGTTGGGTCCAGTCACTGACAGCCCTAGCTGAAGAATTCTCGTTGATCATGAACATATTTCTTCTTGCACTGGAGATAAATACAAGTGCATTTACACTTTTTTCATTGCACCTGGGGCATTGCGCTGCGCTGGCGTGCTAACCCGCTCGGCCATAGAGGACCTGCCAGAAATCCAGACGGCCTGGTTTCCTCCACACATAACCGTGACCATGTTGATGAAAGATTCTGGACGAAAGCATTGAAGACATCTACTTTTTTTGTAAACTACACATCGTTTCCATGTCATCAGACTTTGACTTGCATAAACAAAAACCATTATGAATGTATTAAATCAAAGAAAACTACATTTATGACTGATACATCCTTTCCATGTACCCGTTTTACTTTTGACCCATGTTTGACACAACCAAGTAAATAATCACATGTTCTCATCAAAGAAAACAATTTTTACAAAAACCTCCACAAAGAGCCTATACAAACGGGTAAAAAATCTGGTCGTAATGAATAGTTTGGATAAAAAGACAAAAAAGTCTCTTAAGTGTGATGATTGAGGGTGCACAAAAAAGACCAGCTTCCAGAGGCATGTGCTTTTACAAAACAACTGCTACAGGACTGTGATTTACAACTGCCAGGAGCATGACGATACAGGCTAAACATCAATCACCTGTATTTACAGACAAAATCTCTGTGTGTCAAGTCGTTTAAAGGGAGAACTAAAAACGTTCTTTGTATTAGTGTTGCATGTTTTGAAAGGAACACAACTGACATGCGTTTACAATACGTCCCTGTTACAACCCGATGTAAAGGTAAGCTGCACTATGCCAGTGTATATGTGTGCACCAGAATTAGTGTTAATCCACAGAAAAGAAAGTATTTTGTATTCAATGTTTTACCATTTCATTGTCCGAATATCAGCAGTAGTAAATGGAGAAATAGGAAATAACCAATAACAAATCAGTATTGCAAACAGAGCTTTATATAATTTCGTCTGATGTTTACTGTGTAAAAATTCACTTTCAGAAGCACATAAAGGCCCTAAAATGTTACTTTTGATCCCAACACTTAAAGTTTTCTGATAAGAAGTTAATCAAACTCCATATAAAACTCTTAAGTAGCCCTATAAGGTGGATGAATCAATCAAACTGTCACTTGAAAAATGCTAAACTTTAGGGGAAATACAGTACTTTAATACTCACATGCCACTGACTATTTCCACAGAAGAGTGTGTTACTGCCATCCATTTATTGCATATAAAATGAGGAAATATTGTGTACAAAATGATTTCGTTGTTTTGATTTAAACTATACTATCAGATGTGTTTACATCAAAATGCTAGTTTCTAGATTCTCTCTACTTACCGGACACTGTGGTGGGCTGGGAAGGAGGTTTGACGTGTGTTGTAACCACAGGAGGTGGAGTGTTATCTGTGGTGTTCGAGAGGACTTGGATGCCTGACTCCTCCTCTGACTCTACATCCTCATCAGAGTCTGTCACATCTTCACTATCTGACCAGTCTGCAGCCTCATTGGGCTCTATCCTCAGCACCTGAGGAGCTTTCTCCTTCTGGATCTTTTTTATCACCCTGTTAACATTGTGAGCATGTAATTTCAGGTCAACATCCTTAAGTCTTCATTCACACAGGTGGTTAAGAATCAAAAATGTACATAAAGTAGTTTTAAATGTATATTTCTACAAAATCTGTCCAAAATCTAAAAGACTCCCAAAAATAAAGCAATGTTTTTACAAAGTCATATCACAACAACAGTGGTCAGAGAGTTTTTACCACAATTTCATTGATTAATTAGTTTTTGAGATATGTTGCTCACAAGCATAACCAGACTACATCAGACCCATGGACACACCCTTCCACAGACAGGTGAGAATCCAGATGCTCCAACTGTACTCACATGGAGATATTAAAATACTTCTGGGAACATGTTTGACAATGCACATAAAATGCAAAGAAAAATATATCCTTTTTAATCACTGATATATAAAGCCTTAAATGTTCTTTTTGTCAAACTTTTGAGAGAAAACAATAAAATTCAGGTATGACAGAGAACTTACTCATCATGGTGCTCTCTCCATGCTTTCAGGTCTTCCAGTAACTCTGCATTATTCTGACCATCTAAGGGTGCTGGGTCATATGTATGTTCAGCTTTATGTCGGTACTACAATCAAACAACCATTCAACAGAATCATAGTGGAGCTACATGTATCCGTTACATGCATTTCATGAACTAAAGGGCACTGAAAACTGGATTTCAAACAATACATCTGATTTAACTGATTGGTGGTTGTTATGCTCAAGAATTTGGTAGTTACTGATTATTGTATAAAATGCCTAAACTTACACCCGTGCATAACGCACACGTTTTGCTTGATTCATAGAGTTCTACTGTTCTGAGATTTGCTTGGATTTTGGAAAGTAGGATACTACTGGAAAAATGTAAGTTTCATGACAATAATTTATTTGCCTCTAAAAATGCATTTGGGGGGGAGGGGGGAAATGTTAGGTCGTGAACCATACATGAGGCCAGTCAGGCTTATGGGTGGCCGAAACTGGCATGGCCTTGGCAGATAATGACAACTTACCTGTACAAAAAGTTTGGGTGTGGTTTCCTTCGCTGGTGGAGTGAAGCTGTCCCCTCGGCGACTGCGCAGTGCCCGGCATGGGTTACCACAGATCACGCCACCTGTTGTCAAGGCACTTGCTGCCTCGCCCACCTCATTTTCCTCTGCATCACACCAGACAAATATTCATTTTAAGTTATCAACATGAAAATCACTTGTTAATGCACATTAACTGTTCAAAAGCAATACCTTAGGAATTGATTGGTTTACACATTATCTCTCATTTCATTTCATTATGACTTTTGTTTTATACATTTTGAATGTTTTCTGGATACATCATAACACCTACATGTAGGTGTGCACAGGAAGTAAGTGTGAGAACTTAGATAACAGACATGCTACTATATTAGTAGGACCTTATATCTAATGAGGATGCAGGTCTGAACCTGGTTTGGCTGCAGATTTTAATAAAGTGAGGACATTTATAATTCATGTGGGGAATGGTGGAGTTCAAGAAGTGAGTAAGTGAATTATAGAACTGAAAAACAATCGGTACTGAATTTGCTTTGTCCAAAAGCTTACTTCAATTGGTACTATAGTTCTCATAAAAAGGTATCTTCTGCCAAATACACCATCTACTTGTATAAAGCAAAGCAGAAAGCTGATGAAAATTAATTCAGAAAAATACTGTATATTGAAGTGTTTAAGTAGAGCACTAACCTGAAGAGGGTGGTCGAGCTGATGTGCCCGGCCTTCCAGCACTACTGGCAGGACTCCCACTACCTCGTGTCTTGGGTCGGACAACACTAGGGGAGGTCTGAGGAACAGCGGTCAGGGGTCTCATGCCAGATGAGGGTCTTAGGGCTGACCCTGGCCGGAAGTTGGCCAGTGCCGGTACCGTCCCCACAGCAACACCTTGTACACCAATCATTGCTTACTAGTATTTATATTTTTTATTTAATTTTTTCACTGGTGTTTTACACCGTACTCAAGAATATTTCACATATACGACTGTGGCCAGCACTACGGTGGGGGAAACTGAGCAGAGCCCGGGGGAGACCCACAACCATTCGCAGGTTGCTGGCGGACTTTCCCACGTAGGGCCGGAGAAAAAGTGAGCATGAGCTGGACTTGAACTCACAGCAATCGCATTGGTGACAGGGTGGAGTCATAGAGCCACACTGGTGCGCTAACCTCCTCTGTCACCGAGGCCCCCCGATTACTAGTATGTCATCTGTGAATACCGACACTGTACATTGTAGAAGCAACTCATTACACAACTAGGTTATTAAAAATCTACAGCTAACTGGCCCTTCGAAAATAATACTGGTGACACAGTAAGACAGGTTTCCATTTAAAACTGTCAGAGCCCATTGAACCTATTAAAACATTAAATGAATAGAGGCTGACGTCTGAATTTTTCTTTCAATACATACATTTATGACCGTGTTCAAACTAAACTACCTGTTAATTAATTGCGTACATTTTACTGTGCCTTTTCCTTTCAAAAATATACTGGATTTATTTCTCATTTGTCCATCAAGTTACAAAAAAGTGAACGGTCATGCACATGTTGTACACTGCCTTACCAGGGGTTATTCTGTAAAAATTTATGTAATAACATCTATGATGAATACATATGATGGAATAAAACATTAGATATACAACTAATTAGTTATTGGTGACATTTTTTTGTATTTTTTGTATTTGTATTTCATCTGTTCATATTTGGAATATTCATCAAATCCTAAACTGAATATAAAGAATTGACATTATTATTTCACCACAGCAATTTTTTTTTGTTGATAGTCATTGCCAGTATTACGTGGTAAGGAATTTACAACTGTCTGTGCCCATTATATGATACCTAATTAGGCAAGCTATTTTGGTTATCAATTCCATCAATAAGCAAGATGTATTACTGGCTAACAGTGGGCGTTCAACAGCCATGAAAAAAGTTGGGAAGGGAGGAAGAGGTGTCTCTCACCTGCACTGTCATCATCTGTACTGTCGAGGGAATTCAAGTTCTGAAGCGATAAATCTTTCTGCAAGTCGTCTAAAAACGCCCAGTCGTCATCAAACACGTTGACTTTTTTGCTGGACGCTATGTTCACAACCGGTTCATCATCTAATGACTTCAGCTGTGGTAACATACTTTTGATGGTGGCTCTGTAGTCATAGTCCGTCTATGTAACCAAAAAAAAAAAGAACAGACCCCAAAAAATAAAGAGCAGAAAAAATAACCTTATTGATTTTCTGCTATATATATAGGTACCATTCAGTCTTGATACAGGTTATACACACAGACCAATTTGTATGTGCCCTCACAGATAAGGTATTCAGAGTTAGTCCCCCTTGTGCACACCACCAAAATGGCAAGAATTACATGCAGAAAGAACTGCTTGTAGCCATGTACATGTAAGATTACTTGCATAATTGGAAGAATGGTTAGGTCAATCAATTTGTACAAGTTTATTCTATACTTTTTGCTATGTTTATACTGAATTATAATCTCTATGTTCATGACCTAATACCAATATCAATCAACTTGAAATGCAGGTGGTTAGCTATATTTCCAATTCCTAAATTATATGGTCTTTTCACATGGAAGTACAATCTGCAAATTACTTATAACATAGTGGTTGTGAAAGCAGTTTACAGAAAAAATAACACAAAATGTGTATTAATTTACATGTATGTCAATTGTGTGACACAAATGATATTGTTAATTACACACTGAAAACACAAGCCAAGGCAAAAGGCTTTTAGGATCTTCTCGATAATACCTTTTAGTAGTTTGCCTTGAATGAGGCACTGGCTTGCCTGTGGTGAGCCAGTAGCTGGTCTTTGGTGAGCCATAGGCCATAGCAAGCTTAAGCAGATGAAGGCTAACAGAACGCAGGTTACTTATCAAAGGTGTGCAAGGTGTGGGTTAGCCAACAATAGCCTGACATGACACATAAATGATACACTATCTCACCCATGACTATTTTGCTCCTTCTTCCTGATTCAGAGAGTTCTGTTGATCTTAAGAAAGATTCTTTAAGGCTTATCTGGTAGAAGTGCCCATTTGCCTCTAGAACAGTAAGGTTCAGCACCAAATTTTCATGACCTGTTATGCAAAATTTCATGACCTTCATTTGCCTACAAAAATGTAATCTTGGCGTGAAAGTTTTAGGTTTTTTATCTGAACAAATGCTACATTCTATACCTTTTGACTGTCTGGGTTAGGCATAACACACACAGGGTTAGCCTCCAGTGTTAGATTCTGTAACTGTGAACACAGTTCCAAATACTGTATCTGGCTGATGTCTTCTATATTATTGCTGAAACCAACAGATAATAAGAACTTGCCATTGTTGTTTTCTTTTCATATACAACAACAATCTTTCCAAGCATAGTAATTCTGTGGATGACATAAGAAAAATTATCAAGAGCATCGGGATGTAAAACATTAACTGAATGTTCAGTCAATCACCACTAACTGTAAACAGGAATGTGAATGAAACCTCAAACACAAGTTCAGGAATGGAGCTGTGTAGATTAAATCAAAAGTTAGTACTAACTAGCTCATAAAATCCAGACTGCTTTTATGTTTCTATATGACAAATACTCCAACCAATGAACAATTAATTACTTGCGATTTGGTAGTGTCTTACTGATCACTTAATATACAACAGACAGAAAACAAAAGTGATTATAATAAATTGTACTTGAATCGTCACTTAAACCATTCATTAGTTTATATAAATTTCCATGCTAAACAAATATTATTTCAATGATGGTTAAAACTGTTAAAAGCACTTACCCTTCTAAATCCAGTATCAGCAACTTTTCTAACATGCTAATAGGGCTTAAATCAGAAATTTCATTGTATGACAGATACAGTTCAGTCAGCTGACAAATTGCAGACAATCCATCCAACTCTTGTAAGCCACACCTCGACATCCACAAAACTTGTAAATTTCGCAACGAAGACCCAACATCTCTGTAAAGAAACAAAAGTCTAGCATTAAGAAATGTACACAAAAATGTAAGAGTATCTAACCATATCAATTTCACATCAATGGATTAAAATAATTTAATAAAAGTCACTAGCCATCCTCTTGGACAACTGGAATTTTAGCGGTTGTCCAGTTCTGTATGTAGTAATTCTCAAACTGAATGCATGCAAAGAATGCGAATTAATCTAACATCATTACGGTAGCTTTATCTACCATTTGCACACCAAACTGCTTAAAGACGATTCATAGGAAAACAGCTGTTTGTAGTGTTCTGTTAATAAAGGCGATCAAGTTTTGACCTTACACGGACTCATCCAAGCCTAAGAAGACCTAATACAATATGAAAATATGAACACGAACTCACCTGACACATCTGATGACACTATTAGACAACTTTAACTGGTTCAGGTTTGGCAACATGGTCCCAAAGTTGCCAAGGCTGGTATCACAGGTGTTTACCCTCATTTCCAAGGAACGAACACTTTCCAAATTATCAACACCAGCAAGTAATCTCTGGAAAAATAATGACTATTTCTTTAACTTAAAAAAACATATCCTGATAGGTGTGATTTGTTGAAATAAGATATCTACCAATAGATTTTAGGAACACAGTTTAATCATTGGCCAGTTGGGATGAGTATGACAACAATTCTGAACCCCCCCTCCCCATTACACTAAAAAGCAGCAATTACATACAACATTTAATTTCTTACCAGCTTTCTTGGTGAGAGATACCCTTCCATGAGAACCTCACTCTCTTCCAGAACTATGGGTTGCGGGTTTACCCTTGAATCTTTGAACTCAGTTATCTGAACCCCTCGTAAGAGGGCACTCTGCGGTCTCTCTAAACCTTCCTCCATCATTTTAAAACTGAAAGGGCACAAGATATTCAAGCACTCAAATTCAATAACTGGCCACACTGGATAAACCTATACTTGTACAGTGTAATTTAAATTAAGACAGTATTTTCAACACCACATGTTATGCATAGAATAGAGAAATCATAGAGATAGAATACACTTTAGTCAATGAAACTGTACTTTATTGTAATACAACATGAATGAGAAACATCTTCCCTAATGGAAAGTGTAAGCACATTGCATATAATCCATCATGACAATGTCTTCACTTTCAATCAACTGATCTGAATATGTCTCACCTGTGCTGATGGATATGACTTTGTGTAACAGCCATTTGAGACTGTAAGAGGGAGTCTTCTCCCCCACTGGATTCACCAGATAAGTAATCTCTCGGCGGAATATTTGCCTGGTAGAAAACGAAAGCCCAATTGGTCTACTATGTTTGAAGTTTTTACAGTAGAGTTCTACCTATTTCAAATTAAGTATTTAAATGTTTACTTTTTTTTATTTTTTCAATTTTTTACATTCTCACATTTATTGAAAGTATGTAAATCTATATTCTGTTGGCCTTATGTTCGGACAACTTGTCAAACCCTAGACTAAAATTACGTACATCTAAAAATGTCATGACATTCATCTCTGCAATGCTTTTATTTGCAAGAACCCTTATTAAACTAAAATCATTAAGTAAGGTGTGGCTTGACTGGTTCTCAATCGAATGGTTTATGAACTTGAAACCCCAACTTCGCTAGTCATGGGTTGGAGAGCATTCATCAAAAGGAATCCCTTCTGCTAGGCGCAGAGACTGTTATTCAGTATTTTACTCATTATTATTTTACTTATTTTATAATATGCTATTGGTGAGGAAAGGTGAGTTGAAATCTTTTCACTTACTGTCAATTTACTATACGAATAAACACAATGTTTTCAGAAGCTTAGGAGTACATCAGAGTTTGCATATCTAACAAGGTCAGCAATCAGTAAGCATGATAAGTATATGGTAAAACCACATGCTGTCAAAATCAAGTAGTACATACATGCATGTATATCTCTACATGGTAAAGCTTGCCAGATTTTCACTTTGAACTTCTTTGGATGTTGTCAGGGAATTCTTTATGTAAACATTACAATACCACAATGCTAGAGAATTCCACACAAAAAAAATTACACAAGCAATTAGCAATCCGAGGCACAATTCCACATAGAGTATTAACAGGTCGGGTGAAAACTAGTCAGGACTGAATGTTGACATAAACAAACCTTGGAAACAATAATGCAGTCTCTGTTTTCCAGTCCAGTAATTGCAGTATCTCTTTGATTCAAATGTCAAACAGAAGGGGAGCACACACGAAAATAGCATGTGCTACCAATATTATCAGCAGATGTGCAGTTTTCGTCATTGGCAACAGTGCTATCAATAATTCATACTCTCGATGGTTGTCACTTTTGGGTATAATTTCTCCGAGATGTTTCCATGTACATGACTGATATGAGAAGGCGTTGATCTGTCCCACATGGTACAGGTACTTTCAGACATGCATCTTTTGTTAAAATACTTTTAACAAGTCTGTCTACCTTGTCGCATAGGACGCGATTTACGCCATGACGGTATTTTGCTGAATACGCATGCTCTGCTGTTACTTCCGCTTAATGAGACAGCGCAGGTGGGAGCCTCGTAGCTTGTTTGAACAAGTTCAGTGCACAACGCGTGAAGTTGTAGACGCATGCAGAAACACATCGGAAAATGATCCAAAGGGATTAAAAACACAGTCAACACATCAAAGTAAATTACTTGATCTTTTATGACCAAACTAGCCGACCTTGCTAATGCGATCAGACGACAATCGGATTACGGATGATCTGCAAGCGTGCAGACTTTGCAACACTGAACACAACCCTCAAGTCACAACACCGGTACGGCTTAAGATATAATTTCTAAAAATATAAATCATCATCCATATTTGAAAGTTTAATTTTAAGATGAAAAGCAAACAAAGTAATTTCCTGAAGACATGTTCATCACCTATCGTTTCATTATAATTTACCAGTTAACTTTTTTCGCCTTACAGTACCATCAGCGACTTTTTCAATCTGTAAAGGTACGAGTCCGTAATATTTATATTAATGGAAGATGGCGGGAATGAGAGTCTCAGTTAGAGGAGTTTCTAAGTAGACGAACATAACCCGGAGAATACATCAATGAAATGGCCCCAAAACGGAAAAGAAAGTTAGATGACGGTAAAGTTTGGTGACCTACCGATAAGTAATGCAAACTTAAGACTAACTATAACTGGATATGGATTTTTCCGTCCAGAAGTGCAGGGACAGTCTTTGCCTAATGAATAAGTCGAATGGGCATTGGAGCCGTCTCGCGAGATTAACACTGTTTGGGCGACACATGAGTGGCTGCTCTCGCAAACTAAGACAAAATAATGCTAAAAAGACTTGATTTGCGGTAGTCACTATACCTTAGAATGTTGCTGTTGTAGTAACTACCGGATCTCACGCTCTTTTTGGTGTTAATTTGCGAGAGCACCCACTCATGTCTCGCGCAAACAGCGTTAATCTCGCGAGACGGCTCCAATGCCCATTCGGCTTATTAGACGTTGTATGCTACTGATACAACGTCTAAACATAGGTTCATTTGATAAACGAGGGGTATTTTCCTCTCCATATGTAGACGCAGCCTACCCAATAAAAGTTGTATGTTTCTCAATCAGCAATGATCATCCGAGGGAAATGCATGTCACAGTGGTTTGAAAAGGCTTGTGTTAAGCTCACATCGCTTGTTTTAGGAAGCAACCCCATTATTAACTACTTGTCGATCACTGGACATTTTTGTCTATCGTAAATTCTCCACACTGTGGAAGTTTTTGAGCTACCTGTGTAACAGCGTGAATCCTGCACCAGAAAAGTCCAGATCACGGAGATTACTAGATTCTCATGATGGTTGACTAAACGTGGATGACTGCGAGAATTTTTGACCTAAACAAAGGTTTAAAACGGTCACTGTGGCCCTAACAAAAGCATTTTAAAACTGCTGTGATCTCCTCGTCTGATAAATGCTGATTGAGGAACATACAGATTTCATGGTAACACACGTGGTGTCTTAATTTGGCTTAATTGTGTCTCTTCTGAGTGGGTGCTGCATTGCATTTAAGAGTGGAAGGTGGAATGGGGGTCCCAGGAGATGGGGTATATGGATGAAGGTACGGTACTGGGCACTCAGCAAGGTTATTCATTCACCTATAGCCATGGTGGCAAGTGGTTGAATATTAAGGTTTTATGCCTGATAATAATTAGAAATTATGTAGTATTTTATTTATTCGGTTGTTATTTCACACCATACTTAAGAATTTCTCACTTACTCTAGGATGGTGGTAAGTAGGGGATTTATGGGAAACTGGAGTACCCCGTTCAAACCACCGATCAACCTTTTACAAGTTCCAGATGAGTTATCCCATGTGTAAGACAGCAACACTTGCTTCCTTTGAGACCTTTGTAGGCTTCTAAACATTCAATTAAAGGCATGTACATGTATGATTCTGTTGTCGTCGAGTTGAGGTGTTGTTTCGATGGCTGTTTGGATTCACATTTTTATAACAGTGCCAGTGATCATTCAAGACAGTCTTCTATTTGCTAAGAGTACATCAATATGCTGATAGTGTACTTTTGTCATATTTTTCAGGAAGTGGAGATGTACCCAAAACTAAACAACCAAAGAAGTCAATCCAAACAGTAAAGGGAAAGAAAGCCACAGCAACAACAAAGGAGTTAGACAATACTGACAAGTGTACTGCCCAGTATTGTCACTGGTTGATGAAGTCAGAGCCTGAGAGTAGATATGAGAATGGTGTGGATGTTAAGGTACTTCATTTTAACATGACACTGAGGCCATCCTTAAAAAACTGTTTGTTGAGCGTAACCCAAATCTATGAGAAAACATAGGGTCAGTAGGTAAGGAATTCTTTTATTTTTCATTTTGGCTCTTGAAAAAGATAGGGTTTTTAAAGAAATGAACATGGAGGGGAAAATATGAAAAAATCTTATATCAAAATACCAGTAAAAACTTTTGAGTAGGCCTTTTTTGAAGGTTTTTTTAGCATTATGCCCAATGCCGAACATTTTTTTAAGGATGGCTTGACAGACTAATATTTCAAACTTTTTTTAAAGCTAGTCATATGTATTAACATTGTAGACAATGGTTAAAACTCAGGTGGTGGCATTGTTTACTCCTCCGCCCATAAACCTGTACTCCATCATACATGTATTTTAATAGCAAAGTGTAAAGGTGTGTGGTATTGATCACCTAATAAAGTCAGGAGGTTTGATGTGCAAATCTCCTCTTCCTGAAATTTAAACTGGCTGCAAACCAGGCCACAGAATTTGTAAGTTCCCTAGCCCATGATATTGGTACCAGGTGACAATAAGTTCTTGATGATGGCCTTGTGACTGCTCACACAGCTCAATATTCGTTGAAGGTCAGCAGTCTTCCACCAACATGATTTGCATATCTGTACATCACATGTGGGCAAGTTATTGTGTAACTTCAGCAAAGGTGTGTGGTATTTATGGAACACTCGGGTTTCTTTCACCCATACAATTGACCATCAATATGAAAGTGGAAAATTTTTTAGTATGGCCTTAGACAACATTCAAATAAATAAAAAATAAAACTGACTGCTTTAGATTCAGTGTATTGTTCTCAAATAGGGCATTTCACCCGTCTGATAATTGAATTAATGTATTTGATTCATAATTTTGTCATTGAAAAAATTGGTCATATTAAGAGTTCTTTTGATCACAGAAAGGCCCTCGGTGTTCTTTTGGAATATAGGAAGATATCCTAGTGGAAGAATGTAAGTGTCAGTGTTAAAGTAACATTTCATCTGTTTGAGTGGCCTCTATTGGTTAGCGAGCTAGCACTGCATAATGACCTAGAAGCCTCCCACTAATGTGGTCACTGCGAGTTCAAGTCCAGCTCATGCTGGCTTCCTCTTTGGCTGTATGTGGAAGGTCTGCCAGCGACCTGTGCATGGTGGAGGGATTCCCCCCAGGCTTCCTCCCACCATAATGCTGGCGGCCGTCATGTAAGTGAAATATTCTTGAGGACAGCGTAAAACACCAATGAAATAAATAAATATGTTGGTTTGTTTTAATTGCCTCTAAAAATACACTTTGAAGCAAAATGTTTGGTCAATGTACATTATTACATGTATAATTTTGTTTAAAATACAATAAATTCAGGATACCTGTAAGTGTGAGAACAGAAGCGTTGACTTTTTGTTGCGGATTTGTTCGCGAGCCACACGACATCAGAAGTAAGAGAGAAATTAGAGATGAGCAACGTGAACTGGGCGGTGATTCCAGGTGGGTACACATCCAAGGTATAATCTTATATTCTCTGTGAATTTTTATTGGTATTTATTGAAAATATTCTGTCACAAGTATGCAGGCAAAATATTTTAGCCCACTGTATATATCTGCATATTATTGAATTTGAGTATTTGATATTTACAGCTACAGCCCCTTGGTGTATAAGTGAATAAGCCATTCAGAGATTAGCTGAGGAAATTCTGGATGGAGGAGATGTGGACCATGGAGCCACGGCCTGATAGAGGCATACCCAGCACAAGTCGGCAAAGCATCCTGGAGTGAATGGCTGGAGCATGGAACACCATTACTAGAGATAGTGACCTGGTGAAATGATCTTTCACAGCATTTGTTCTGATCCAGGTACTGGACGACACCAGAGTCAAAAAGGAGAGAAGAGATGGGTGACCTCAGGAAAGCCCTGGAAAAAGTTGACAACGACGATGAATTCCTGGGCCTCACCACCGATGATGTACCATGTGCCCATCTCGATTATGCCACCCAGTCCCTTTCTTGATTAAATCATTAATCTATGTCATTGATGTACGCAGCATAGGCTATACGTATACAATCCGTGATTGTACCGGGTCAAAGTATTATTGTTAACTCATATTTTTAATAAACACTGTAACAATATATAGTAGATGTCACTTTGTCTGTTTTATATTCACATGAGTGCAGTAACTTGCTTTCAAATAATATGACGATATAATCGTCTAAATCTGTGCTGTTTAACAAGTAAGTTTTCGCCTCCTGCACATGACATTGCTTTCAGAGCCTGAGTGACATTCCACATGAGGTCACTATTACTGCCTCCATGGGAACAAAACGATAAAATTTCTAATGTATACAGGTTTGATGCTGCATTTTGCAGAAATGTCCTGAGTTCTGGCATCTTTCTAATAACAAGAAAGAGAATGGTTTACAAAAAAGTAACGCATAGCTTTAATTCACCCATGTGACCTTCACTTGCTCACAAGTGCTGGAAAACAAATAGATCAGTGAAGTTTATTTCATGTAGACCTAGGATATATTTCTTTGAAAATATTGCAAGGAACAGACCAATAATAAGTGGTATAACTGCAGTACTGTGAACTTTCATGTGATCAATGATAACAGCAACAAAGAAAAACTATGACAATGTGCATGTAATCTCTGATACATCAGACAATATCGACATGGCTGCATGTTCACTGTCATTGTCTGAAAGGTTTAAATAAAATACAGGCAACATTTATAATAATCAGGAGATACATTAATTTGTAAATTGTAATGGGTACTGCAGAGATCATTTTAGGTTGTGTTTATCTTCGAAGTCGAGGGGCAAAATAACAGTTCTTGATCGATGGGTTCATGATCATCGCTCTCAAAATTCTAAGGAATGATTTCTCAGTAACCCCATTCATATTTCTGTCGATGACTACACAAATGAATACTCCACATTTGTCACAGCTCAACTAGACTTGTTTTCTTTGTCAGCTGTGAAGCTTCTGTTAATCCAGTCAGTTAGCAGGCTCCCATGACGCGACTAATGCCTTCCTTGTTAGCTTAATCCTTAACCAAACACCATGACGCTATGCATCACGTGACCACAGTGGCTGAGATTTCAGTCAAAATTTTTCGTTCATTACAGTATGTATATGCTGAATATCAAGGTACATGACTTGAAAAAAGGCAGTGCAGATATACGTGTGGAATGTGGAATAAGAGAAGAAGCATTTCACAATTTTGGATAGTTTGCTGAATAACCTGTGAATGGTGTGCTAAATGGCATAAACTTCAGCTTCTCAGTTTTTGCACATTTAAATGTTTACTTAGTATTTGTCTCGTTTTCAGTTTGGTATTGAAGATCTGAAGAAGTGTCCTAATCAAACAGATTGTTGGGATGGAGTCCGCAATTATCAGGTATTTTTACGGGGGTAAAAAAGAAGTCATATAGTTACCTGCACAACCACTTTGTGTGTGTGAGTAACAATAGGTTGCGTGCTTAGAGCATGGATGATCTTTTTGACATGTTCAATATGAGACAAACTTGAAAGGATAAAAACATTTAAATTTCAGGCATTGGAAGTTTTGAGAGTAAAAATTTAGACAGTTGTTGTGTGGCATTTGGGCTGGAATGTTTCCTGTAATACAGTGAGTGAGGACCTGTTAAACACAGGACAGCAGGACCCTGACTTCATTTTATTGATGTCAAACATTCACTTGCAGCTCCTGTTATACAGTTAATGAGGTCACATTAAAGATAGAAAAGCATTACAGTCAAACCTGATACATTGTAACATTATGGACCTTGTGTTACAGTTTGAGATAACACTGGTTCAACACCTGCTTCACATTAGCCCCCACCTCACAAAATTAAAAAAGATGCCATCTCCCCATTGGCCCACCCCTACCCCCATCCCCCATACTGTAAACAGGAAATTTCTGACAAAAATTTGACATCAACCAAGACATGTATGTATAAACAATTGTGGCCTATACTTGGAGTTGTTATGTCAAGAAAGTATGATAACTTTCATAATTACCAATACTTTGTACATGTACAGTCAGCTGTCAAAATGTTATTTTGTAATACTAAAGAAAATTAATCTACACTTTTATAATGGAATATCTTTTCAAAGAGTAGTAGAACTCTCAGAACAGAAATCCTAGTCATCACTGAAATTTTTAGGTTATTAAGCAGTTTTAAAAGTTTTCCTTTCAGATTTTCTGTCAAGTTTTACCTGCACATTGTCACATTAGTAGTTGCACTGTGTGATCTTCAAAACTTCTAACAGATACATGAAGATAAATATGTGAATTTTATATATACAAGTAGAAAGTAAACATCAGTTGTCATTGGGTCATTGGAAAGTGGGAAGAGTTTTTTGTATACTTTTTTTGGTGCACTTCTGCATTGAGTGCAAACATCAGAAGAAATATGTAGACTAGCTGTAGATAATTTGGACGTAGGATGATCATTTTCATCTGTTCATGGGTAAGAATGATATTGCGGTTAAAGATCCCGGATTTTCTCCTCGGGTAGATGACGTGGGCGCCATGCACTCGTGTTGTCGTCACTTGTTGAACTTGTTCATTGAGTAGTTTCTCCTGTGACCTCCTGAAATCTTCCTTTGACCGACAGATGTGTTCGTAAACTGTTCAAAAAGCATTACCTGCTACTTAGTTTTAATCATGTAAGTGATAATGTCAAACATCCAGCAGGGGCTTGTATGAACGGACATAAATCCAGCTGATTTGAGACCCATTTTTGTGCTTTTGTTCAAGTTCACATTTATAATATAAGCAGAATCTCCAGGTCTTTATCCTGTAGTATCAAATTTATTAAACTCAAATCAAACATTATGTTTAATAAATTTGATACCCCAGGATCCTGAGTTGGAGATCCTATATGCATGTAGCATTGACTGGCATGACTATACATTAGTCCTATGCATTGTTTTTGCTCACCATTATGAGGTATGGTGAGTTTTGGTGCATGTTGAAGAAAGAGGCAGCGGGGTAAGCTCTTTCTGTTAGTGTCCAGTCAGCTTATATGTAGCCTGCTATTTTGAACTAAAGCACTTAGTTGCAAGCTGCCGGATTTCTTCTAACCTCCTAGTAAGGCTGCATATTTATTGCAGTTTTATAAGAATTGTGACAGGGGCCTCCGTAGCTCAGTCCAGAAGCCTCCCACTAATGCATTCGCTGTGAATTCAAGTCTAGCTCATGCTGGCTTCCTCTCCGGCCATACGTGGGAAGGTCTGCCAACAACCTGTGGATGATCGTGGGTTTCCTCGGGTGTGAAAGACCGATGAAATAAATAAATAAATAATAATTGTGACTTGTCACACGTATGTTACTCATTCTCAAGGCTTCTCAACTCACGTGTCATTGCTGAGTAATTTGTTCTTAATCCGATCATTAATTCCGTGCTTCATGCAAAATTATGATGTCTAATTGCATTAAGGAATACATACATGTAGATTGAGTCTACATATAAAGAGTGATCTTGTGGTTTATGAAACACATCAGTAAATGGGTTGATGTAATATATTGTCTGAATTGTTTGATTGAGGTAAACCTCTTTAAAGGGAGATAACTCTGTCAACTCTAGCTTGTGTGTACATGATCCAGCCACTTGTTTTCTCATGTAGCTGGTGCTCTGTACACATTTTTGCTAAAGTCTTGTGATATACTGACGAGACAGATGTATTTTTTTTATAAATTCAAGCAATTCGAAGAGTGATGGTTATGCACAGATCAAGCCATCTATTTTAAACCAGTTGCATATAACCGCTTCATCAGAAGTGGTCTCCTGATTATGTTCAAGTAGTACCAAGTCTGCTTAGTTCATGATTCCCAATCACAGAAGTACATGTATTCTTACTTGAAGAAAGTTGGCATTGTTTCCGATCAGTTAAAGGAAAGCAAGTTGTGAATGCATGTGTTTTTTGAATATAAATATTTATTTCACTGGTTGACTGGACGCTACAATGGAATCTAGCACTAGCATTTTGTAAGCAATGAACGCAAAGGTTCATTAGAATCCAGATCTTGCTGATTTGGTCATAGTTTAAATGAATAGGGAGGTTGGGTTGACAATCAAGGTACGATGCATAGGTGTGATTTCCTCTGCCTGTAAACCTGAATCCCATCATATCCATGCGTTTTTCCATATTGAGGATAGCATTGAATACCCATCAAAATAAAGAATAAAATAAAAAACATAGGACCATTTTCTCCATCTTTAAACTAGAGTGTAGTCCATATATTAAATGTCCATCAGATTTACTTGACAAATGTTACAATTATTTATTACTTTGTTTCACTAGCGTTCAGAGCAGTAGTGAAAGTTGTTTGCTTAATGTACACTGTCAGTTATGTAAATATATAATAGATGTAGGACAGCTGAAAGCGTTGGGAAGTTGCTGATGAACTACGGAACCCCGCACAGGTCTTCACATACAGAATAACCTCATTGAGGGATAAGAGATTACCTGTCCAAAATTAGAGATTCCCCTCTTATAACCTGATAAAAGCAGTATCGGTACGGATGATTAGGAGTGGCTTGCCTGTTAAAATAAATGTCCCTGTCAGATCTTAAATAGATGGTTGATGATGGATTGGTATAACAGTTAGCCTGGTCTTTTGACTATAGGCCAGTCCGTTCTGTGTTAGGAACCTAGAGTTCCTATGTGGGGATGTAACTTTCCACATCTAACATGTCTAAAGCAGATGTGCATGTTCTCCAGGCATCACTGCTGGTTCTGTCTGAAGTCTGTGGCTGCTTTGTCTTTGTGGTACAGTATTTTGAGCTGGGATCAGATTTAGGCCAACTATGATACATATGTATATACATATCCTAAATGACCTGAAATTTCATCCGTGATAAATCTACTCATTTTTTTCTGATTCTGGGGATTCTGCTTATTTTAGAATTTTTTTTTTTAGGTTTGTTGCGAGGTGGGGTGATGTCCAACTGGAAATGTGTAACTTTCAGCACCTGAAGTAATATTTTAAGACATTTATTTGCCTGTAAAAATGCACTTTTTTTCAGTGATATTTTAGGTCCTTTACAATATGTACTGTCAAATCTGCAGCTGTGGTGAAGCGAGTGTGGATGGTTTACAGCTTGTTAAGCAATTTAGATCCTGATTTAGATCATAGGCCAGTGTAAACTGCTCCAGTAACCACAGGCTTTGTTGTTCTCAGCATTATCATCAATGTAAAGCATTAGGTGCTGTGAGCGGCTGCATGAGTGCAATATCAGTATGGTGTTAACAAGCAAATAAACAAATACATGTGAATAAACATACATAATTGCTGATGTTCCATTTGTGGTAGAATGCAAACAAGCGGAAGGAGGAAAACTTTGTAAATACAGGTGGCTCTGATAAACATTTTGTATTGTAAGTTATGGTGCTACCTTGGAATATTCAGTTAGAAAGTTAGATTCAGATAATGTTACCCCGGCTTCCTCTCTGGTCCTACGTGAGATGGTCTGCCAGTAACCTGTGGATGGTTGTGGGATTCCCTCGGGCTCTGCCGGGTTTCCTCCCACCATAATTCTGGCTGCAGTCATATATGTGAAATATTCTTGATTACAGCTTTAAAGACCAATCAAATAAATAAATAAATCATAATGGTATCTCCAGAATCAAAACTTGATGCCCAATTTTGTATGGTGGTATGGTTGTAAAATGTCTTCTTTGACTTAAAAAATGTCAGAGATTACTGTAAAAGACATACAACCATTTGTAGGAATTGCCATGACATGGCTGAAACATGGCTAATGTGCCGTTCAGCCATAGTTATTCATTTACATGAAAGTAACCTGTGTGTTAAAAGAGGAAGAACAAATTTTGAAATTCTGAAAATAACTGTAGCTGTCTGGAGACATTCTGACTATTCATTGAAAGTGGTCTTTTGTTCATTTTGAAACTTTTGAAGAAAATACCAAGTTGACTTGTGGAAGCGAGTCATAGATAACAAAACCTAAAGAGTGATACATGTTATGGAATTGTGTATCAAGACACATAGGTGTGAATGCTTTGTGGAAATGTTTCGAGTTGTTCATGAGGCAGTATCAGGGAAGTGAAATTGTGGTGAAGGAGACCTGAGTATGAGTACCAAGTTATGAAAAGTAATGTTGTGAATCTTAAATGGCGTCTTAAAACAATTGCTGTTATTATTCAGTTATTCGAGCAGGGAAATCTCTTGGAGGTATGAAATTTACTGCTGAGAAACCATTGGGATGAGGTGTGTTACTGTAACATAGCAGTGAGCAGTAAACTGACCTGTGGTAACTATCAGATTCTGACCACACCTCTAACGTCAGCTGTATCTGATCAGGTCAGACTGAGACCATCCTCGTCTTAACCCCCCAGACTCACTAGCTATATATTCCCACCCTCATCAGTGATGGGCACCGTAGTCAGGCCTGTGCGGAATTATGCCGTATTACCTCTGCTGTTGATGTCCCCAGAGACGGCCAGCTAAAAGGCAGACAGGCAAATTATGTCCGCAAAATTCTCAGGTACAGTTGGTTTGTTTTGATAAAGGGTAAGAGAAATCTTCCCCAGCTGTCTAATCCAGCCCCTCCCTTTGTACTGTCACTAGGGCAATCTTTTTTTTGTTTGTTTATACAAAGATATGGATATTATTCTGAGTTTTGTGCATCCACGTTTAAGTTTAGCAGCTGAGCGAATATCAGTTTTGTCTTCCTAATTAAGGCTTTAAATCTTGTGTGTTTGTGATGGATGTGTTGTGTGCATTGCATTGTACATGTAGCTCGGAATTCGTGCATGGATGGTTAGATAAATCAGCGTGTAGAAAGTGTGAAGATTTTCACAATGTGTTCATTTCCACCAAAGAAACATGCTTAGAAACAATGTGATGATCAGAAAATAAAACATCTTATCTTAATTCAGTGCTTGCAGAAAAAAAAAACTCCTTAGAAAGACATTTATTGAAATTTATGTCTTAACATGAGGTACCCCTGTGGCACATGCACATGTTATTTCCTAGTTGCTAAATGTATCAGCATTGTAATGTCACTGTGTACTTTATGAGGCATGTTGTTGGCGTGTATGCAGTATGTTAACTTACTTAAGTTCATTACAGGTGTTCCTGTAGGTTTCATGTGTTTGTGATTTTTTGACAAAAAAAACCAAAAAAACCCCATAAAACAAACTTTATACCTTAACACTGTAAGGATGGTACATGTGAGAGATGTGAAGAAAGTATTCGTAACCTAGTGCATTTATATATTGAAAAATGTAACCTTGAAAATAGGGTTTGATCTGCTTTGTTCTTCTTGGTTTACTAAGTTTTATTATGAAGTATTCTGAATATGTGGTTTTTTTTCTGCAAAATATGTGTAAGTGTACATTTGCAATAACTGCAACACCAAGTGTCAACAATAACATATGTTAAAAGATGAGATGTAACAGTAAACAAATTTGGACTGACCAATCTGACAGCGGAGAGAGACAGTGACTTGCAGAGCTGCATGTAACAGCTTGAAGTTTGTCATTTTAATAAAGTATGAAATGATTGAACCTTGGCCGACCTACATGTACTTGACTTGTGGTTTGAGACTGTAACCAACCGCTTTAGACTCACCAAAACACTGTACAACCACTTACAGTGACATCAGATTAGCAATAGCCGAGAACATGCCAGCAGCGTGGAATGAAAACCCCTTGATAGTGAAGTTCCCTTTTAACATATAGATGTGCGAGGCTGGCAACAAATAGTCACAGCTGGATTGTATACTAGATGTTGTTATTGCAGTAAGAAGGACTATGTGGTGGTATTTCTGTGAGCATTGCTCCCATGTTTATCCTTAGACTGCCCAGGTGTTTGTCTGTAATGCAGTTATGTAACAAATCTCTGGCATATCTGCAGACATAAATACATATCAGACTGGAAGTTTTCACCTGGAAAGTTACAGGTATTAGCACCCCCCTTGTGTGTAGGCTGAGCTGCTGTGGCCCATGAGTGTTCAGTCGTTATGTGTACCTGTCAAAGGTGAAAACACTCTCTGACATTTGTTACCCAAGCACTCTGGTGTAGTAACCTTTAAATAACACATCCAGCGTACGTCCGTCGGGTCGCTTTCTCACAAAAATCATAGTGTGATGAAAGAGAATTTGCTGTAATCCATTACAAGCAAACCAGTCCAACCACTCTATATTCCAAAAAGGAATTTTTTTTCTTCAAATAGGTTTCATTCTAAAGCTTTGACATCTTCAGATTTGTCAGTAGATGATTGTTATCTAAGGTAAATTTTGATGGTGGCTTCGGTAACAAGAGAATGGGAAAGTAAACAAGATATGACAAAGAAAAAAGAAGTGCTTCATATTTGCGCAGGGTATTATTACTGTCTACTGAAGCAATGACACAAGTGCAGTGTACCTAGGCCACTCAAAAGCAGGGTATATGGTTTTAATTAAGATCTGTTATCTCTCGACAGGTGAAAATTAACAGTGCATAGAAATGGTTGTTTTTACTGCATTTGAAGAAGGTTGAAGGTTGGGCAAATGTAAAATATTTCTGATGCTACAGTTTATTATTGAGCTCATTCAGTTTAAAGGGTTTTTCAGTCCAGATGACTTCATAATTGGAATTGTTTAACAGCTGTTGATATAATGTGTTTTTTTTTTAAGTGTACATATTCATACATGTTTGCATGAACTTTAATAATCATTTTTAATATCCCACTGTCAGATTGAAATCGACATGACACTGAATTTAATTAAAGAATCCTTCTCCCCAAGTATGAAATATAAATTAGAAATTGTTAATTATAAAAATAAGCTGTGGGAAGTATTGTATTTCCATTAAAATGTTAAACATTTTTGTACTAATTTTAAACTAGGCAAAATGTCAGCAAAACTTGATATATGTTTAGTCTCATTTTTAATTTCGTTATGTCAGATTTCTCCTGCATGTACCCCTTATGATTTTCTTCAAATGAGGCGGGGGCCTCTGTGGCTCACTCTGTTAGCGTGCTATCGCAGCACAATGACTCGAAGCCTCCCACCAATGCGGTCGCTGTGAGTTCAAGTCCAGCTCATGCTGGCTTCCTCTCCTGCCGTAAGTGGGAAGATCTGCCAGCAACCTGCGGATGATCGTGGGTTTCCCCCGGGCTCTGCCCGCTTTCCTCCCACCATAATGCTGACCAACGTCGTAGAAGTGAAATATTCTTGAGTAAGGTGTAAAACACCAATCAAATAAATCAAATCAAAACGAGGCGATCTTTTTATGGCCGCATTAGTACGTGCACATCCATGTGTTATTTTGAAGTTTGTCTTGAAGGTTGTAGAGTTATAAAGATCTGCAGATATAAAGGACTAACCCATTAGTGTGTATACTTAGGGCTGGCATGTAGGTGTAGTCGGGACTCATCTTCCTCTAGCCACTTCAGTACAAAGGCAAACATCTTAAAATACTTGCCTCAAAATGCAATTGTTCCATTATGTTCTGAATAAGGACGCCTAAGAGAGTACTATTTGTGGCTGGGTCAGTAGAACTAGTGTGGCTCTGATGTTTGTGTTTGGATGCAACCTCATTACATAAAGGCCTCGTAGTTCTTTGTTACAGCTGTATGTGTTACCAGTACCCGAGATCAGACCCACAGATTATACACCTTGTTATCTTTACCATTAACCCTGGCGCTAGGCTATAACACCTGACAAGGACACTCAGATATGGTGAGGCGTTTAAGGGCTTTAACATGTGGACCTGTGCATGCTTTGTGCTTCAGTGTAGTGATAGGAATAACATTTATTCTGTGATAAAGGACTACTGTATTGGACCTAAAATTTCATCCATCCAGGACTAGTTAAGTTGTACATGTTGCCTGGTGATGAGATTTCTGTGCATTGGTTGGAGAAAGACGTTTCTTTTTTTCAGGTAGGATGTGAAAGTTTCAGAACAAAAAGTAATATTTTGTGACCTTTTGAATATTTACCTCTAAAAGTGCAGTTTGTCAGATAAATGTTGAGGGCAAATGCATTAGTTTTACTAGAAATCTTAAATTACACGTTAATGCTGACAGCAGTATTAATACATGTCTAGGTCTGCCAGTGTCCAGCATCGAACTGTCAGTCATAATCATACTCCAAGATGGCAGTCATAATTCATTTGAATTATGACACAATGAATTTGTTTTGATGAGACAGCCGACATGTACAGTCTGGACAGTAATTGGGCCTATTATTAGCAGTGGAGGGAAGTGGATTTTTCCACCTCAACATCCAAAAAGGCCGACACGGGAACTTTGGAATTATTTCTCCAGTATGTTATAAAATTCATATAAAGGGTGAAATACAGAATGGACACTGTCAAATTAAATAATAATATGCGAAACCTAAAATTGTTGTAGTCCATGATTAATTGCAATAAAATCATCTTTAAAAGTGGACAATGTCCAGTGTATTTCCTGTATAACACACTGAAAGTCACAAATTAGGTGACAAAGTTAATATTATTTGCATGAAAGTATTAATGTTTCATCATTTCTGATTGTTGGGGAAGTTTAATGATGCAAAATGTGTGGCTTGATTTATCTAATTCAGTTACAGAAAAAAGAAATGCAAACAGTGTCGAAGGCCTTTCTGTGTTGTTCACATCAATGTATCATTTATTTCAGGTCATTTCAAGCATATTTAGCATTAGATAGAGAACTGCAGCCCACCCCTTCATTTTGGATTGGTGTAGAGTAGCACAATGTCTGCAGCTTTGCTCTGTAGCTCTCAATCTACTGGCATACCACAAGGAAAAACATACCTGACCTTTAGAAATGGTTTTGAACTGTAATGTCAGTGATTTGAAACGAGACCAGTAGACTGATTCAGCCGTTTGCCAGTGACTTATTGACCTCCAATATATATGTCTGCTTTGTAACTGGTGTGTTGTCCTCAAACATGTCAAAAGGTAGCAACATTCTGAAAGTAAATAATGCCCATCTTCTCACATTTTCTGTGCCATTCTCATTGCTGGCAGAATGAGTGATCAGAGTGATTTTAGGGAATGACCTTCCAAAGTTTTTTCAGGGGGTTTGTGGTAGCAGCGTACAAGAACTACAGATTGCCAGCCACCAACATTTTACACTAATCACTTTATAGCAGTACATGAAATTTTTACTGTATAATTCCCGTGCCCCTTTGTTTTCACCTCATCGTTTAAAGTTTCACACACTAAAATTAAGCTTTTTAAAACTTATAAATCTAGATATGTACCCTTGACACTGTTGCATTTCTGTTCCTTGTGATACAATGTACTGGTCATGGACTTAATTGTGTCTGGCTCTCAGGGTATCGTGCTTTAATTGGCAGGTGTTGAAAGATATGATAGCTCTATTTAGATAGCTTCACTGGTGTGTCTGTTATACATATCTGCCATGTCAGAACCTTGTGTTTATTGTCTGATGTTGTGAGCATTTCCATGGACTACATCCTACAAGAATTGTCCCTGTGACTTGAATGCTGTCCCTGATGGGCTTACATGAGGTCATGAACTCTGCTGGAATTAGCAGCCATATTAGGTGACTAATGGTATCATAATTGTTGATGGGTTGAATTATGTCTGTGTACATGAATATACATTGGGGATCAGAGTCATTGGGAGTGTGGGAATAAACTATGCTGAGAGTTACAAGTTTTATATCACAGCTACAATGAAGTGCAGTAATTTAATGGAAATGGAGACCAGTGTCTTTCTGTTATGTCTGCATCTATAGCTTGTTAAAGGTGTATTTGGTAAATGAGTTGACATACTACACATGTAGCATTGAAAGAAATGTCAAGTATCCTTGACCCTCTGAATTGAGCCCATTCACTCAAAAGATGCAAAGAACAAGTACCAGTGAGTATTTTCTGGTATTATTATTATAATAGTTTTGTATGCCTGTTTGTGTGCAGGTTGAAAAGATAATGGGGCTATTTGTATACTGTATACATGTACATGTAAACAATAACCTGACATATGTGAACAGCCTAAGTAAGACTCATACACACTACATTTAGTTACAATGATGCCCCCCAGGAATTTGAACTTAGACTTTGGGTTTTATAGTGGGAAGGAGGCATATTTTTAATGCCATGAGCTGGCGCTAGTCTGAAGCAGGATCTCGAGCCAAAAATTGATTATAAAGCAAGATCTACAAGATTACATACAATTCGTTTCAATCTGTCTTTAATGTGACATTATGATGAGCAGGGAAAGGAACATGTGACATCAATAAAGTGACGTCAGGGTCCTGCTGTCAAGCGTTTGATGGGTCCCCACTTGTTAACATACTTATGGTAGGTGATCTTTATAAATTGTTGGTATTTTGACATCCTCAATTACTATATGACAGTGTCTGGCTGATTACATGGTGAAACTATAAGTGGAGTGGTTATAGCAGGTGAGTTAAAGGTCTGTGTACTTATATAAAGTACTGTCTCTAATTGTGTGTTATGTAAGCATATGTACTGAAATGGCAGGAAAAACACAAGGGTCATTGGGAGATGACTCTGTCACCTTGATGAAGTTGATGTGTTTACATCTACATGCCATTGCTGTTGCGACATTGTCAGTTATGTTGAGAACTTAAGGAAATGTCAATTCACTGTTCCCATTTCAACAGAGATGATTGTGTGTTATATATCTAGCAGTGTAAACAGTCAACTCATCTGAAAAAGATGAGTTAACGTTTGGCACATGCCCAGATATCACACTCAGGGCCATCCTAAAAAACAAATTCTTTGTTGGGCATAACCTGACCCTGTAAGTAAAAATAGTGTTAGTAGGGAATTCCTTTTTTTTTCATTGTAGTAAAACAGATAAGAGATTTGAAAGAAATTAACATGAGATATAAAATGAGAAAATTGATCAAAATTTCAATAAAAATTTTAAAGTGAGGCCCTTTTTTGGATTCACGTTATGTGTGGCAAACATATTTTTAACAACGGCCTACTTTTGAATCTGTTAATAGCTGTTTGGGTGTGACAGATATCACTCAGAAGCAGCGGGTGGAAGGGGAGTCTCTGAGCAAACGGCTTTGTAGTATTTATTGTGCGATGTTGTCACCTGTGTTACACTTGTTTGTCGAGTGTCTGTAAATGTAATAAATGTTTTTGGATATATCTAGTTCACTCGTACAAAGTGCAGACAGACATGTAGGTTATGTGATTCTCCTGTAGAAATAAGGCAAGGATATTCTTGTGTACAGGGAGATATACATGAACATGTACACTTGTGTAGCACTGTATTCAGGATTTTGGTCATGGACTTCACAAAAAAAAATGGCATTGGTATCAGATCTCTTGGCTGTTTGATTTATGAGTTTATCAAATTGGTTGTATAGATTTTTTATGTCGATGGTGGTATGAAAATGTGGCTCAAATATCACATCTCTTAACTTCTTGATTTGTGAACCTTTTCAGTTTATTGCATGGGAATTAAATCAAAGCCTTAAGCTGAATGTGGAAGTTAGAGTTCCCGATTGTGAAAATTTCCAATTTTATTTTAGTGCATATTGTGATTCTCCACAATCTTCAAATCGCCATTCTGAATTGCCTGCTGATCCTTTCTGTTTTTACACTTTTAAAAATAGTGGAGTTTTGACCTGATTTGGCTATGGCTTTAAATCAGGGTTGTCTGGCTTTGTCAGAATCTTGGTAAAGGGCAGGATGCTACATGTGGGACTACATCTGTTTCCCTCCAAGCATTCTGTTTCCCTCCAAGCACTCTGGTTTACTCCAAGTGTCCTAGTTTCCTCCTGACACTCTGGTTTCCTCCATTTTCAGTATAGTCTTCATAACATGAATCAAAATAAACAAGTCAAACGCATGGGGACAAGAGTTAAAATTGGCAGAACCTGCACAAACAAATGAGAGAATGGTTAATTTCTCTTCAATATTTCATGTAAGTAAATATCAGTTTTTAACCACTGATAATATATTTGTTTATTGTTAGAAAGAGGGTTAATGTGTAGCTTTTATACTGCATATTTTGTAGTTTTTAATTTTAAGTGATTCAGTGGTTCCATTTTGTTATTTGAGGAGAAAGATCAATAAAAAGTCCAATGTTATTAAGCTTTTTTTTAGTTGATTTGGTAAAAATAGTAAAAATTGGCAGTGTGTGGCAATTTTGCCTCCCACAAATAGACAAACTAGACTGACTAGATTCCTTGTTCTACTTGATACAATTCAAAGCACCACAGAATGGAGAGTGAAACGTCCAGAATTTAGACATAGAATTATATGAGATGTAGAGTGTAGTAATACTGGTCAAGGAGAATCATTCCTAACCTACATAACTTCTGAATTTCAGTCCTGCTGGAAGATGGATCAAAACGCTAAATTACATTACATTGTACTACAGTATTTTGAATAATAACACTGTACAGCTGATTCAGTTGTTTTGTGCTACACGGCCTTTGCCGCGATCAGTATTGATGAAACACTGCCACAGAGGCATTATATAAACCCCCATCAGTCGTTCATGCCTTCTTTCATTCTTTTAATTTTGTGAACAAACTGGTTTCAGTGCCTTATGCAGTACATGTAAACCTATGGAGATTTCAACCACTGGGCCTGATAAGGTCTTTACTTAATTGTAGTTATGTTCTGCAGCTAGGCTATGAAAGTGAAAGTGTGACACGGGTACATGTTACTGTATATGCTGTTGTCTCAGTGGTCCTAGTGAAATGAATCCAACATATTAAATGCTTGCTTTAACAACACTGGTAAATCAAACTGAAACATAGTTCCTGTAATATAGATTTGCATTATGTGATGAACAGACCAGTTGAGAACCTGTGTTAGATATGGAGGCCTATCATGACAGATCAGCAGAAAGGTAAAGCCACCGCACTGTGGCCAAATATAAATGATTATATTACAGTGAATAATCTAATTAAATAGCGATATCATTCTCTTCCCATTTTGTATCTTGTCCTCCTGAAGATGGAAAGTTACCATATAAGGACAACGTGCAGCCTTCACCGCAGGCAGGCAGAGTTTGCTAGGCCAATAGTAATTCATTAGTGGCACACCCATAAAGTCCATATACTTTTGTGCAAATTTGCGGATAAGCTTTAGGCTGTTATCGATTGCCTTGGCATCTGGTCTGAAATTGTCAGACTAGCTCATATCGTTAAACAAGCTGGTGAATTGATGTGTAAGAAGTATAAAATATATATAACCTGGACAAGAATTTGTTGCAATGTATTCACTAATCTTTAAGAGCTCTGGCGGATTTCTGTTTGTATTTATTACCTGTATGTTGTATGAAAGTGCTTTTTATTTTGACAGATCACCATAATAAAGATAAAACAGGTATGTTTTTTTTTAATACCTGTAGCTTAAGGATGTTAGGTTTGCCTACAGCCTTCTGGATTTTTGTGAGCGGTGTTGTGATAGCGGGTTGAGGTTGATGTACTTGCATCATTGCATTATATTGTACTTCCACCTTCACACCATGTTGTGGTGTTTGAATCACAATAATACAATGACATGTAAATTACCCCAGTAATGACAGTGGCCTATTTTGCTGAGTCAGAGTGCTGGATATAACAATTCCATAGTTCATGAACTAGGTTCCCTTTGAATTTAATTATTAATTAATTTGATTATTTACTTATGCTATGGTTGTTGTTGTGTAATATTTCACTTTTAAGTTGGTGGCCAACATTATAGAGGGAGGAAATCGTACAAAGCTCACAGAAAACCCACAACAATCTATAGGTTGCTGTCATGAGTTGGACTATAGAGCTCACTGCAACCGCATTGGTGAGCGGCTCCTCATTGATAGTGCTACCATAGCATGCAGTGATGCTACTTGTGAAGCCTTGACCACAGAGGCCCCTCAGTTCCTATTTGAACTGGGACTTAAATTGATGGTTTTCGTGACAATATGACACAAGTATAGAGTGTGCTAGGAAGAACTGAATAGGTGAATGTGTAATGAATTGGTTTGTGTGTAAAAATGTGTACATTAAAAATCAGCACAAGCAAACATTATATAAGTATTTGACCTGCAGTGCTTGCTTTTAGCAGATTGTATTTCATTAAAGCTCCACATCAACCATGTGGACTTGAGGGAGTTAAAACTTAAAAGTGAAGTGCTTACTATTTTTATGAAACATATCAAAAATGTGTAATTCTAGTGATGAGGTTTTAAGTAGATGTTCACATACAATTATGTCCTCGGAACTGGATCCTGTCATGATTTCAGTTGGCAGGCCATTTGTTGTTGCTTTCCTGTACGTCACTTGCACCTCTGAGATACAGACTGCACAGAACCAGTAAAGCATATTATATATTATTCCCTGAAGCTTGTTCCCCTAAGGCCTTTCCTTTTGAGTGAGCTACTACAGCACCAGGCCATTATGTGATATCTCAATCACTGTGATTGGATACTCTGATTTCCCCCTGGTTTTATGCCTTCTGGTTGTGGCTTGAGGTGAGTTCTATATACTTTTAGCTGTAGGAACTGTAGAAGGGCATTGTTCAAGGTTCAAGTTAATTCATTATACCAGCTGACAGGAGGAATTAGATTAGAGAGTTGTGGGCCTTTTATCTTGTGTGCTGTTTAGGGTGTGTGGGGCGTGCTCCCATTCTCACCCCATCACTTAACAACTGGATCCAGGCCTGAGTCGGTCTTGGCTCTCTCCATTTGTAATTACTGGTCGCCCCATCTCATTAATACCCAGCCCCATGATCAATGGTCAGCCCAGCAAGTAGCTGCAGCTCAAACACAATTGATGGAATCAATGAATTGTGCAAATAATGACCATTAAGCTGATCTCAAGGAATGCCTGGAGCATGTTAAAATTGAGCAGATGAGTGTATCTAGAGTTTTGGTGCCAGTGCACCTGCCAAGTATGGCAGGAGCTAGGCTGTCTTCTTCCAACATGAGCTGATCGCTCAGGCTAAATCTGTTGTTAGTGTCTAGCATTCATACACTGGTTTAATCAGGGTATCCTTTAAAAACTCTTGTTGGGCATAACCCGACAATATGAGAAAGATACAGGGTCTATTAGTAAGGAATTGTTTTTTTTTCATTCTGGCTCTTGAAAAAGATAAGGATATGTTTATGCCAGATAGCTACCACTGTTCACCCCAGTGTTAGTTATACTGTATGAGCTGAGTAAGATGTCAGGATGTCAGTGCACATATCTGTTGCCCTTGAAATGGCATTCTACTCTGAGACAGAACCATAAATGTATAAACGTGTTGGCAAGGGAACCGACGCTGTTGTTGCATGAAGGAAATCATGCTATAAAGCAAAATTAAAGCTTAATCCCACACACAAACCTTTTGGATTATTATCATGTGTAAACTCTGATGAAATCATCAAAAGCAATCGTTCAGTTTATTTTTTCATTCAGGTCCATGGCAATCAAGGTGCTATGCATAAAGTTGGGTTACCTGTATGCTTTAAATATGGGCACAGGGAGATGTAGGTATGTAAATCCTCACAATTCTTTTTTGATGAACAGCTTTGATGGCCTAGTGATTAGAGCCTCAAGACTGAGAGATTCATCATCAATTCTGGGTCGTGCCATGCCAAAGACTTAAAAAATTGGTACTGGTACTTGTTGGTGCCTCTCTTTGCACTCAGCAGACCATACAAGTGTGGGAAGCACGTTGGCGGCTTGGTTTCGCCTTGCTGCAAGAAGACATAGAATATATAAATATGAATTTAAGGACTCCTAGTTGTCATATACGTGAAAAACGTACTGAGTAAAACCCAAGCATACTTACGTGCATATTTTTATGTGTTTGTACGAAATGCCTTTTACGTGTGTGTATGTATGTATTGGAGCAGCTGAAATATCCGGGAGCAGTTTTTTGACTCATAAAGCCAAACAGGACTATTAAAGTAAATTGTTATGTCTGTGTTCCAGGTTTATGAGAAATGAATGAATGGTAAACTGTTAGGTAATTTCCCCTAAGGATAAAGAACCTGTGCTGTGTTGCATCAAGGCAGACAGGCCATCTGTGAAGCAGTTTATCTTGAGGACGTAACATTTCTGATCATCACCCAAATGCCATCAGATCTTTACCATCACTCATGCAGATTGGCTTCTGGGGATTGGTCTTGTGTAAACAGCGGAGGCTGTACGTTTTGGTTAACCTGTCAAGGAATGGGCGTGAGTGTTGAATCACAGCAATAATACAATCAGCTTTATTCCAGAAAAATTCCATACACCATTCCATGCACATCACTCCACTCTTGGCATAAAATTCACCAAGAATTTTATCAAGAAAAAAAATTTATTGGAGAAATAAATAATTTTACTTTTTCTGTGTGTGCAGTTGTTGTTTAATGTGATACTGTAGAATTTTTCACAGAAAATGCAATGGCAGTAGTAAGTCATAATGATGGAAGAAACTGGAGTAAACCACCAATGTATAGTGTTGGAAAGCTTTGGCGAACATTTCCACCTGCCACATATACTATATGTCATATTGCTGTAAGGTTAGTTACCTTCAGTGAATTTCATGTAAGACAACATGTGTAGCCACCAATCATGCCAATTATACAATTATCTTCAATTCTACAAACATGTTCCTGTAAATGATGCTACCTGGTTGAGCTGCAACACAGACAGTATATAATTATGGAGGTGAACATCTGTATGAGGTTCTATGACATTGCTTGTCCTCTGGTCCTTCAAGACTCAAATTATGGCCCTTGCTGTTTTCTCTCTATCGAAACACTCTGCTGTCAGGTGAGTCTGTCAGCCTGGTTGTATTACATGTAAGTGGTGCATCATTTCCTGTGTCATTAGCATGGCTTTACATTGAGGTAGCACAAGAAATATGTTGGCATTGGTTTCTGCCTGCTACAAGGATACTCTTTTATCATATGACTAAAATAACCAGTAATAATTTGAAATATTCTCTAGATTTGTATTACCACTGGCTGGATGGGGCTTGTTCATACTGCTCAAGTGTGGTATCTGCCAAAATTTGTGAAGTGCTTGGCAGTGAACCAGGAATGCATACATGTAGATTTTAATATGTTTCTTTTGATGTTTTCTGAATTTTTTTTTACTAATAACCTATCTGGCAGGTTTCTTATTGGATGTGTAAACATTTCGCACTTTATTGCCAGTAGGTGTAAGTTTAGGATAGAAAATAGAAAAACCGTGCATGATTATGGTAGCCTCTTGAAATATGCACAGAATGTTGTTGTCGTGTACAATCCAAAATAAACCTATCATGCTGATGTTGTGATTTGAACATGCTTGGTGTCAGTCTCATGCTGAATTAGGGAATATCATGCCTGCTTGGCTTCAGGTACAGACTTGTAAATGCAGCTTGTCAGCAGCTGTCATAGTCACTACATCAGCAGTTATTATTTAGGAACCTATTTCACAAACTGAATGTACCATTATCTACACCATGGCAACCTAAGTAGTGTAGATGTCGACATTACATTGGCATGGTTATTCTGTGAATGCCACATTTCTGTACAGGAGTACAGGGTTTCTGTGCTCTATGATGTTCACCCTTATTAGCAAAGTGTGGGGTTATTCAGCACATGGTCAACCCACAGGATGGAGGCAAGCGACATGTACACCTTCATACAGGTTACAACTTCAGTGTGCAGCTTCTAGGATGTATGAAATGCCTCATTTGTGATGTACATGTATGCAGTTTAGAATAAACCCAAATCATATATACTTGCAGGATTTTGCTTGTCTGTCATTGTTCCCATAGTGTGTTCTCGCTACTGTATGTAGAATCCAAAAGCAGTTGTAGTTGGCAACTTGGCGGTATCATAATGACAAGAAGTTGCTTTTAGGAGTGTCTTTTGCCTGACCTTACATGTATCTGTAGAATGACATTCCGATATTCTAAATATTTGAACCTGTAGGAAACTAAAACTCTTGTAGCCCTCATGCTTGCATGTCTGACGCATTTTCTGCTCAGAGACAGCTATGTATAGTACTAGGTACAGTCTACATGTACATGGGTATCGTGTTGACATATCTCTCTCTTTGTTATAAGAGAACTAGTGTGCATTTATTCCAAGGTAACATTGTAAGGTTTTCGACCCTCGTATCTTAAAACATGTTACTTACATATATATATATATATATAGGTGCACCACATAACACCACACTATGACCTATTTTGTGTAATAGTCCTTGGAAGTGATCCATCATATTCCTGTACAGAGCTTGGCAGTCATCCATGCCCATGCAGTTTTATAATTTGCTGCTTTTTGCTCTGTTGCTGTTTTTCTTTACCCGGGCAAGGTCGGATTGTCTTCTTACAGATTTTGTTAAGACACTGTCATATCCATTTTCAAAATTTTTTTTCCTGGTAGCATACATAGATTGTGAATTTCTTACTGCTGCAGTTTTTATCTGTCTAATACTGGGCCTATCATGTGCCCAGTTGTCATACTACTGCTTACTTACAAACATATATGTAATTTGTGTGGATATTAGCTTGATGCAGACAAATTTCCGAAAGATTGTTTTTACCCATCTGGCTTGAAAGTCATTATGTAATTATGCAGTAAGACAAGGTAATAAGCAGTAAGGTGCGGTGATCAGTGTCATCGCTGTTCTCTAGCTGTGTCATCACTGTTCTCTATCCTTACTGCAGTATGCTACACTCATCTGCTGTCTGCAGACAGGATCAAGTTGTTTACATCTTACCTGATAATTGAACAGAACCAAGACCCAAGCCACAATGACTCTGTGTATAATAAAATCTTTTGTTTTAACAGGATGTAACATCTGGTTGTGCTTTCTGCTGGAACAAGCACCAGGGTGGTTTTAGTCAAGGTGTCTTTACGTATATCACTTCTTGGGAGTCCTTATGTATGTGGACTTTTGGGTGTGTATCTGGAATATTATTCTGCCCAGATTTTTTTACTATATACGATATTGTCCCTTATACGTCTGCAATATACATGCAATTGTTCTCAAAGGGTAACTAAATGTACATGTAATTGGTGCAAGAATATAAATCCAGTACACAAGTCTATTAGATGTGTGGGAATGAACCTCAGTCTAGTGATAAGAGGCGCTTGCCATTCAGTCACTAGGACACATAAGCTGACGAGGGTGTGGGTTCAATACCGACAGTTAACAGGGAATTTATAGATGCCCCGACACTCACTGTATCTGGGACCTTGGTGACAGGAAGAGGTGAAGTTTTTTATTATAATAAAACAATGAATTTGAATATGACTTAATTGGAATCCCGTAAATTTTATCCGGGGGAGTCGTGACGAGAACGTGATTCCTGTCGACAGTAAAACCTTGGGTATCTTCCACCAATGTGGTGCACAAATCTGTACATCACATACGGGGAAGCTTAACTATAGGTACAAATTCGAGACCGCGGACATCCAGGCACTTCACCCGCTTGAGGCAGTGGCAAGCAGATGACGACATGAAAGATAACATGGGAAGGGATATAGGAAAATGAACAACACTGAACAATATTCTGAGAACTGTGGCTTATAATAACCGGAAATCACGGGGTGTTTTACTACAGAACAATCTGCATAGCATATGTAAACTATGAACCTTAACCAAACCTAGTTTTGGTCGTGTGAGGCTGGGAACAGAGTTTCCTATTAACTTCTATGTTATTTTTACAATTTTTTCACCAAAGTATTTGCGCGAGCAAAATTTGTTGGCACGCGTAAAAAACGCTAATGCCCAGATGTCCACAGTGTTGAATGATGAAGCTGTTTGAAGTGTTTGAAATTGTAGCATTGTGTGACATGGTTCTAGTACATATGCCTAGAGGAAATTGTGAAGACAGGGCAGTTTAGCCACATACTAGTCATTGAAACTAATTGGTATAAGAAAGGACTGAAATGAGTAATTGCCAGGTTGAGCATATCAAGCTGTAAACAATAGAATGCCACTTGAAAAATGTAGAGATAGAGGTTCCAGTGATGTTTTTGTAGGTGTGTGCCCCACGAGGCTTAAGCGGCCTGTCATTAGAGTTTGCACCCAGATGCTTCCTAACAGACATCTCCTGCTTAAAGGTGGATGAGGGTTAACCTGACTCCTCAGGTATATGGCCTTTTCTCTTCACCCTAGGCTAGAAACTTCATGAGGGACCAGATGAAGATTGGACATGATGTGTTTTTCTACCACAGCAACTGTAAAGAACCCGGCATCGCTGGCATATGCAAGGTATGTGTAACATTTGTGTGGGGGTTAGCAGTGGTGTTAATGTTTGTGGTAACTTTTAGTGTCACCACCTTTATGACGCATGCACTGCATAGTGAAGAACCAGTACAGGAATTCTTCAGAATAAGATATCTTCAAGCTTTTCTTAATAACTTTCATTGATATTCTTTGTATTTTTGGCTTTTTCTCAATTGTTTGGGAAAGAATTAAATATAAATATTGATGAGAACCATATGCCCTATAAGGGTATCTATGTGGTGGTGGCAATGAGAAATGTAAAGATGAGATCATGCAGACATGAGACCATCAGTCACATCCTCTGTGGGATCATGGCAGGGCTTTACTGTTGATGGGAATTCAGGGGTTGGATTCAAATTTATTGTTTTATTTCAAGAAAAAAATGCTTTGTTTCAGATTATTTAAGGGTTATGAACATGGAATGCTCAAAATCTGTTTGCTTCTATATTCTTTCAAATCTTTACTTGCGTCAAATTTCTATGATGCCAGATTTGGACAAGATTCCAGCAAAGATAATCTATGGGAATCCATTTAGATTCTGGTAAAAATGGTGAGAATAAACCCTGCATGGGGCCTTAAATTTGGGGTGAGAGTCTCTTTACATTGCTCAGAGACAAATGCTTATGTTGGTAGTTTAATGGCCTCCTGTAACCTCTGAGATGGCCTACTTTCATTGTTAACGTAAATGACAAATATCAACTGTGCATGACTGCCTACAGTCCAACATACGTGGAGTACAGGTGTGCCTCAACCTATTACAGTATATATTACAGGTCTAGTTAAATGATCACTAACACGAAAACCCTGTTTTTTTCCTGTGTGGGTTATACCCATATCAAAGAAGTATGGAGGAGAAATAATAGGTAACAGACTCCCAACCACAGCATAGGTTTAGCTCAGCTCTAAGCAATTTATATGTATTTTAGTTTGTGAAGGGGACACAGTGACTGGAGTATGACCTCAGTGACTTACATGGAGATATATCATGAAAAGTCTCATATATCTTGGCTTCTGTTAATTCTATACCATTCATTAGCTCAACAAATTACTTTGCCTCAGTCTGGGAAAAGTGGTGGGATCTAATTTCTCTTCTTCATTGAGCCTAGATGTTGGCAACAAAGGACTCCTGTTTGAAAAAAAGACTTAGAAGTATGTCTTATTACATGTACATGGGTACACATTCTAGACCTAGAGCTGGGTTCTGGTTATTTCATCAAATTCAAATTAATTAAATGCCGGTTTGCTGTGAATGGCGAAGAGGCAAAGTGTATTCCCAAAAAACTGCCAAGACATTGTTAAGTGACCAAAACATGAGCAATACAGGAATTTTGCCAGCTACTACATGTATCTGCATCTTGGAAATTATACTTTTATACATGCATGTACTCATAGCTTTTCTGGAATGTCATGATACAGTCTGTTGAGTTAGTTACAAACATCCATACCTCCTGGTCCATTTCACCAAAAACTGGTTGACGGGGGTAAAACTAGGTTTTATAATTAGGGAGCCTACCATGCTGAATTACAAAGTGATTTGGGTTTTTTTTAGGCCTAAAATTCTCGATTGTTTATTTATTTGAGTGAAATTTCATGCTGGATGAGAGCATTTCACTTCACAGCGTCCAGCATTATGGTGCAGAGGAAACAAGACAGAACTCGGAATATATATTTACTTGATTGAAATTTTATGCCCTACTCAAGGGTATTTCACTTATATGATGGTGACTAGCATTATGGTGGGAGGACACCACACACAGACTGGGGAAACCCTATGACCATTCGCTGGTTGCTGGCAGACCTTCCCATGCCTAGATATGACCGGAAAGGAAGCCAGCATGAAGTCACATGTGACCCGCATTGGTGAGATTTTCCAGAGTCGTCATGCTGATCAATCTATCTTGAACTCTTAAATACATTATCTATGTATATGTACATCAGAGCAGTGAAACTTGACCACTGATTCCATGCTCTGGTAATAAGATTTGTGCCAAGTTTGAGCATCCAGCATAAAATGTTTTCCTTTGTAAAGATGATTAAAGTTGTAACTTTTGCCTAAATGGCATTGTGAAACAGACCCCGTGAGTGTCAGGAATCCTTTTGAGAGATTAAGTATATGACAACCATACACAGTTTCGGATTAAAAGTTATTGCTGAGTATGAATGGTGACTAATTTGTGATGAAAAACACTGAATTAGATTGAATGAAGAAAAGCAACAACTGCTTAAAAACTGCACAAACATTGAAATGATATGTAGGAAGTAAAGTATGCATTCATTAATTTTTTTAAAAAGGGGACAAAGTTGCAGTCACATTGTAAACATATTGTAAGAAAACACGTTTTAAATAATGTCACAGATGTGTCTAGCAGAGCAGCTGGCCAGACTGTAAGGAAGACCTTAATAGAAAACAGCAAGAGTTGTGCCTCAGAAAAATTATGTGAGTTTCCACCATAGTAAAGCAAAACCAGACTAAGAAGGCACATTACTTATGGATAACAAACTCCTCAACTTCATTGCTGGTAATGTTTTCATGTAGATCCTAATATCACTTTCAAATCATTTGAAAACGAGATTAGGATCCACATCAAGAGGTCACCAGCAATATAGCAGTCAAGAAGTTTGTTATCCATGAGTAAGGTTCCTTGTTAGCTTGTTGCTCCAGCTCCTGAATCCTGCAGAGAAACCAAAAACAGGGTTATAACTGAGACTGATGTTTACAGTTTATAATTTGAGTGAAAGTCAGATGTATGAGTGACGCTGTCTGTATTACAGGTCGTCAAGGAGAGTTATGTAGACCACACACAGTTTGCCAGAGAAGACCCTCACTATGACAGGTAACTACTAAACCAGAAAGGCTTTTCCTAAGTTAAGTCCTCGAAAAGACCATATGTTTTAAGTGTGATGTTTAATGTTTCCTTCATCATATGATTGCCTCAGTTAAAATCTGTTAATAAAGGTGCTGCTGGATGATTGGTTGACATGCTCAATGGTGTCTATATTCTGAGCGCTCGAGTGGAGAATCATCTGTCAGCTTTTGTACTTGTTCCTTTGTACAATACTTTGCCTAAAATAATTTCAGATTTATTTAGAATTTTCAAGCCATGAAAGGGTCATTGGTGAGAAAATCTTTCCAATGTTTCTGATTTTGAAGAATGTAGATAGGGCTGAAGTATTACAGATTATGTCCACAGGATACTGTACTGTACTTGTACAGGCACTGTTTGGCATTAAGGAGAAAGGGATAGGTGAACTGCTGTATAGCTTGGTGTCAGTACGCTGTGCAATGGTTGGACCGCATACCTGTAGCATAGCATTTCAATGAGGCAGCATTACACATGTTAATATTTGGTGGCACAGTGATATAACAGTATAATTATTGTTAAAAGCAAACAAGTGGAATAAAATGACAATGAAATGTTTTGCTGGAAAAATGTACTTCCCATTATCCACTAGCTGTGTTGTGTGAGCACACTTTCCTTGATGTACAATGCATGTATGTGTGGGTCTGGTATGTTTTGTAGTTCTGCCAAACCTGACAAACCCCGCTGGTTTATGGTGGACGTTCAGTTTGTACGCATGCTGAAGCGCTTCATCCCATTATCTGAGCTGAAGCAGTATCACCTGAGGCACAAGGCTGAGGGCGGGCCCCTCAAGGGTGTGGCTCTGTTTACAAGGGCCAGGCTCTCGGTTCAGCCACTGACACAAGGTTTGTACATTCTAGTCCCATAAGCATGTTTACTCTTTATCTCTACAGATTTCTTCATTATTGGTAGTAGTATGGCATTAAGCAACAATCTGATAAGTAATTATCAACAGTCTTTTTTTGTCTTTGGAAATAAGTCCCATTTGTAGTAATGTTAATTAGAGGAGATTTTCTTTTCACTTGTCATGTAACCTTAGTACATGTACTTGTACTTTAAATGTAATCAAAGCCAAAACACCCTCTCAGAACAGCAATATTCAGCTTGTGTGGTCATGTGTCTCAGAAATTTTCAACACTGGCTAAGGACAAAGGTAAGGTTGTTTCAGTGTTAAAGCAGTTTTTTATCCAAAAGTACTCTTTTCAATTATACTGACTTGCTGGGAAAGCTTTCATCTCTTTGAACTGTGTATTCATAAGATAGCCGTACAAATGTTATGCAACTTGTTGTCTGTGTGCCGTCCCTCTTTCATGAGCAAATAAGGTAAAAACTCAGAAGTAGGCTGCTTAAAGGCATACCAGCACAGCAGTGGGCAGGTTTCTTAATCACATGCCAGCGCAACAGTGGCCAGGCTGCTTAATGACATGCCAGCACAACACTGGCCAGGTTTCCCAATGACATGCCAGCACAGCAGTGGCCAGGTTTCTTAATGACATGCCAGCACAACACTGGCCAGGTTTCTCAATGACAAGCCAGCACAGCAGTGACCAGGTTTCTTAATGACATGCCAGCACAACACTGGCCAGGTTTCTTAATGACATGACAACACAGCAGTGACCAGGTTTCTAAATGACATGCCAGCACAGCAATGGCCAGGTTTCTTAATGACATGCCAGCACAGCAATAGCCAGGTTTCTTAATGACATGCCAGCACAACACTGGCCAGGTTTCTCAATGACAAGCCAGCACAGCAGTGACCAGGTTTCTTAATGACATGCCAGCACAACACTGGCCAGGTTTCTTAATGACATGACAACACAGCAGTGACCAGGTTTCTAAATGACATGCCAGCACAGCAATGGCCAGGTTTCTTAATGACATGCCAGCACAGCAATAGCCAGGTTTCTTAATGACATGCCAGCACAACACTGGCCAGGTTTCTTAATGACAAGCCAGCACAGCAGTGACCAGGTTTCTTAATGATATTCCAGCACAGAGATGGCCAGGTTTCTCAATGACATGTCAGCACAGCAGTGGCCAGGTTTCATAATGACATGCCAGCACAGCAGTGACCAGGTTTCTGCTGTGTATAATGTACGTATGTCAACCACTAATGCTGAATTGCCCATTTGTTAAAACCTGTTGATGTGCAGAACTAGGACAGGAATGCAGCCAATACTACAGAAAGGGTTTAATATCTACTATTTGCCAAGGAGTTCGAAAGTTTTTCACATGTAAGTTTTCATGTATGTGCTCCATGTTCATTACTGTTTCTAGTTTGGTAGTCCGTGACTGAACAGTTTACGTGGACTACACTGAGTAATGTGCTAATGGCTGAAGGCCAGTAGGAACACCTGCTGTGTTTGAGAATGCAATTGTGTACAAGGAATGGTGAATATTACTATTGGGTGCAGTACCCCGAATCCTGCATGTATTTATACATTTACATTGCAGATTTTTATGTCATAAGTGCACCGATCGATGACAACCCCCTCTCCCCATGCACCTGTTGTGTGTGATATACTGACACCCAATCGCCCCCTCCTTTGGATGTTCCTACTTTATGGAGGACCCCTGACCGTTTATACACAAGAATTGAAAGGCCAGAGGACAAGTCTGTTGTCCACACCCCTTAGATAGTTTCTGGCTGACAAGCGCTTGGCTGACTGGCTCCCCGTTCAACGTTCATTGTTTTAGCACAGCCTATTACCTTAACTTTGACCTTATGAGAGTGTGTAACTTCTCTCCCTCAGGACAAACTTGACTGGCCTACTATTGTATATGGCAGGGTGGTAACCCACTTTCCCTTCCACAACTGGTGCAGTTTTTTCTGGAGTCTTAAAGTCTTTGCGTATTGTCATGAACTATCTCACTGAACATCTTCAAAAGTTGTCCTCCTTTCGCTTTCAGAAGAGTGGGATTTTATACTGTCATTGGAGAACAATTAGTGGAAACATGTGGAGAAGTGCCAGATGTGGTGTAATAAACCATGTTGTACAGCACCCCACCTTAGAGAAGCCTGGCATTCCAAGATCCTGGACATCCTGTCCTCCTGGAGAGACTGACTTTAATAACTTCAGCACCAAAACTGACCGAACACATGCTGAATGGACTGCCTTACTTTCCCAACCTAGGGTTGTAAGCCCAGCAAAGTGAAAGTGAACTAGACGTTGGAGTTATCTGCTTACCTCAGCCTAAACTTAACCCAGATGATAAAGTATATAATGAGAGATGCCGACCATGTGTTAGGCTGTGCCAGCTATATATGCTATGCTGATACTGTGCAGATGGCAACTGGATGTGAGAACCGACACTAAAACATTTACCTCATTCTGTCTCTCTATTCATCAACTGGACACCTATTGTAAACTGCTTTACCAACACTACACTTTATCACCCACCAACTGTTGTTCCTCTTCAACTGCCTGACCCATTGTAAGAGTTTATGAAATGTAGATATGTTATGTCAAGGTACAGAATAAATACTCAAAGCCATAACCCTACAGAGCTGCATGAATTATGAAGTTTTTTTGGTCAAATCTGATTTTGAGGCCGCAGGACTAAAGTGATTAAATTAATCTTTACAACGTATATTGCAAAGTATGGTCTGCAAGTTCAAGTTTCTACGTTGTGGTGAAGTGATGGATCCGAGTTGAGTATAGGTCAGACTTTGAAAACTGGTCTTGCGATTGTTGACCCAGAGCGCCATTTTTGGTTGACGGATGGTATACGAATGTCGGTTTCCACGCCTAGATTTGAAAGTGTCCTTGTTACTTAATAGGTGAGATAAGCGAAGTAATGGTTATCCAATTGTCAGTACATGTATATTGACTTTGAGGTGCCCTGTTTGGTGTCTTTAAGCACGAAATTTCCGTCAAGCTGCACTGTTTTGATCATTTTGATGCAGGGATATTCTATGCTGATATTGTCGAAATGCTGAAAGCAACGTTTATAGACCAACATAAGCACACAGTTGTGTACATTATTTTTTCTTTAATGGTTTCATGAAGTGTTATGAGATGCTATCCCGTGTTTAATGTAACGGGGAGTACCGAATAAACTTTTAAACTGTTTGAAAGTTACAGTGTGGATGCTGAGGCGCAGCTGTGCTTTGAAAGCATCTTTCGCCAATGCAGTATTTACGATAATTGATAAGATAATCTCAAACTCCAGCAATCTCCTGGGTGTGGAGGGCAGGGCAGTGTTCACAGTCCTATACTGATCATACAAAATGATAGAAGTCTGAAGCTGTATCTCACAGCCACAGTGATAACACAACCATGCAGACGGTCAAAGATGGCCAATCCTCAAACAAATGAGTCATGGTATTTCCTTGAAATTCTCGGTTGTAAGTGTGCCCTGTAATGGATACTGTATTGGCATGCTGTTATCAGTCCCTAAACAGGTCTTCCTAACTTCTGAAGTGGATGGCAAGTTAAGTTGGGTTACCCCGAAGCTTGGAGTCCATGTGTATTGTTTTCATGTACACACAATTGTTTATTAAATGTAATAAGATGCATATTGAGTACATCCGGACCAGTGGCGTCTAATAAATTACAAGTTAACATCACTACATCTTTAACCTAATGCTGCTTTGGCCATGGTGCTTGGGGGGAGGGGTAAGTTGCTCCTTGTTAAGAATTTACATGAACGGTTGGAATAAAAACCTAGGTTGTTTAGTGTAATTGGCGAGACCCGATTCATCTGTTACATTTGATCATTCGTCATCTTTGACACTGTTGTTCGAACTCAGCTCCCGCGAGCACCAACTCAGTTACGCCTTTGTGTTAGGGTTTGTCTTGAGTGTCACTAGGCGTCACTTGACCTCCCTCAGATGAGTCAAATACACGAATTCAAAAATAAGGCGTAAAACACCAATCAGTTGAATGATTAAATGTAACGGCTTGAAATGAAATCTCCAGAACCACCCAATGTTTTAAGTGGGGAAAAAAAGAAGAAGAAAAAAAAACTTTGCATGATTTAATTTTTTTTATGTCGCAAAACGGTTTTTGAACGCAGCTATTGAACGTTTGCCATTTTCTTTTAGAAAAAACATTGCCTCGACGAATAGTTGTGAATCATGGTGATAAAATGCAAGTTTCGCGAAGGGTAATAACAGTCACGATGGGGAAGCTGTTGATACACGCTTTGGTTAATGGGAGGTGTAACGGTTTACTTGCTGTGAAACCAGGATAGGTTAGGTCCATCGGAGATGATCTTGTGTTTCTTTTGGCGCCGGACTTGCGGGTTGCAAAGTCTTATTCTCCACAGTCCGACATCAAGTCGCTAATCTTTGCTCAGAACTCACAGCTAACATTCCACTGTGTAACTAAAGTTATACACACTGCTGAACAACTACCGCTGCCTTTTGTGTGCAAATAACTGTTGGGATGACTCCTCAGCAACACGCGTTTAATGTGTACATGTTATTTTCTGGACTCTGTATTTTGCATGAACTTATATATACCAGTATATTACAAGGCATTGTTGGGAACAATTTCAACCATCGTGCAGTGAATTAATTCTTGACCATATACTACAATCGCTTTGTTTGTAAACTTGAAAAAAACACTATAGTTTTAACATTCCAGGCGGAATACTGTAAGGGACCTAATATTTCACTCCGAAAAGGACATTTTGAAAATTAAATAAATGCCAAAATATTGTTTTTGATGCCGAAACTTACATTTTCTGAGTAAGATATCCCATCTTTCAAACAAACTAAAATCAGAACTCTCATACCGAAGATAAAAGTGAGCTACTTAATTTATCATGGACGAATTTTTTGTTCGTTTAGGGTAATACCAATGTATGAATACATTTCTGACTTTGGGTATTTGGGGTATATGAGTCCTTTAATACCAAATGACAAACCAATAGATCCGAACGTTGTCACAATATAGACTCCTTGTAGGTCTCTACATGTTCCAAAATAAATGGGTAAAACGTTTCACCACCCAGTGGTATTTTGTTGGCTTCGTACGGACATCGTATTTAGTACCTAACACAGTGCTTAATAACTGTACATGTGTTCAATATGCCAGGATTCATCCAAACGACTAGTCTTTTATGGGTGAAGTAGGCCTACATTTCGTGAAGGTGGCGACCTTCTGGCCGCGCGGGTTCACCATATAACGTACAATGTGAGCCACTTAAAGAACAGTTTATACTCTACATTTTCGCCATGAAAACATGTCCCAAGTACACGTGCAGGTTTAATTCACTTCTTAATTCCCAGTGCTCGTTTCCTGTCGATGACTACTTGAGATTTACACCGTCGCCCATCAAGCCAACACACAGGCTAAATGTGTGGTGTCGCGTGGTGACCACGTGCTGCCCGCACTGATGACTTGAGATCAGCGTCACCGACGTGGGGTGCCCGGTAGATGTGGCGAGATGTGTGCATCGGCACCAACTATTGTTTACATTTCGCTCTAATGCGGACCGTAAAGAAATAGTCAGCGACTTCACCATTCCAAGGCAGTGCTGTACAGGCTTATACAGCTATATGCGACCCTCTATGTCCCAAGCATGTTTTTTGTCATGTGATGCATGACCCCCTCCCCCCTCAAAAGACCTGAAGGCTTATGCTTATATAGAGTTATAATGACAGTGAGAAAAAGAACTGTTACATAACGGTACCATATGTTGTGCATAAATAAAAATTTACAGGTATGTATAACTGTAGACTGGCATAACTATAGACTGGCATGATTTTATCGGGGTTATTTATACATGACCGTCTTTCGCGTTTGATTGTTACAAGGTGTGGCCGATTGTCTTCCCAGCCCTTCCATAATGTGTAGTCTATTTCTGAGCCTTTCCACATTTCCACAATCTGTAATAAAGCGTGAGGACCGGTTCATATAACAGTCGGTTGTGCTTTCTGTTGTATCATACTACCAAATCAACACGCTGTTAACGATCGTTCTACTGGCGCGCAGCGATCAAATCTCAGAACATCTACAGGCAGACCTGTAAAAGATTCTGCTATCAGCTGCTTGCGAACCACTCACCTTGTGTTATCAGTATAACGGCCTTCTAATAGTACGTGGATCAAGTCTGACAGCCTTTTTCTCTGGCCTGTTTGTATAAGAGCAGCTCTCTATGATTTGAACAAATGTCCAGAACGAGTTTTTCTGGCATGCGCCTGCAGTATCATTTGACAGGATCATCTTTATATCCAGTCAAACAATTCGTGCTTAAGGTGCGAAGTTGGACTGTGGCCGACTCGAGGACATCACAGACGTGCCGTGCTTTATCGGATGAAGATAGGACGTACAGAATCAATAAAGCCGAAATTCTCATCTAATTAAGTCGAAATGTGCTAATTAAGTTTTTACAGACTGGATTTTTCGTAGTGCTCATAATAAACCCGTCTCCGATTCTTTTTCTTCTTCTTTTACACATCTTTGTCATCTTTCTTCAAATTGTTTGTGTAAAGAAGGTGAATTAATTTATATTGTCTTCTGGGTTTCTTATAGAACATGAATTGCAGATACAGGAAATGGTCTTGAAAGAAATTGCATGTTAATTATCCTAAAACGGCCGAGACAGTCTTCGGTGTGCTGGTGAAAACTGATGGTCGTCGTGAAATTCTTCACAGTCGCTGGGTTTAGACACATATTTGTGGAAAAAAGTACCCTCTATAAGAGCCTATGTGCAAATATAGACCCATATGCAATTTGTCTCAACGTATGCGTATATTACGGCATTGCAGTAGATTTATATAATCTGAAAGAAATATGCGTAATCTTGAAACTCCAAGAGTTGTTAGTTCACGTGAATTACGAAGGAGGACAGTAATCCGACAGAGCATGAGTTCTCTGTCAGGTCCGCCTACGCACAGACAGGGCGTTAGAAGTGACGAGTAGGCCAGAGCCTACAGTGGATTGATATGCGATAGTTATTTATACAATGGTCTGTTGTCTCAATGCATGAGTAATGTGTTGAAAAATGCATGTGGTTAGATGACAGTCTTTCCGGTCTCCAATACTATCTGTTATCTGAGTACAGGTATTCTTGTAATAAGCTGGTAGTCATGGAGCGTGGGAAATTTTCAGGACCAACATACATATATTTCAAATTCACCCTGCGGGAGAACATGGACCTAATCTTACTTTACTTTTTCCAGAATTAACAGAGTTTGATTCTTCTATGTTTTACATTCCCGTATCTCTTGAAATACGTATTTTTGAAATTTTTTGAAATTTTTGAAATCCCGTATAGTTACATTGCATGTGAACAAAATTTTACATGCGTGTGTAACGGATCATCAATTATAGCCACAAGGTTTGGTCCAGATGTAATCTCCGTTGGGTTCGTTAAACTTATAAAATGACATGGGTATAAATGAAATGTTTCTAAATATACATAGAACACTGCATCTGGTTTTGCCATAATCATTTTTTAATAAAAAATGGGAAAGTGCTCATGAAGAGCGAGTGTAGATGCTTTCCAAGTGAAGTAATGTCGAAGTAACGTCTCTGGGAATGTATTTTGCTGATTCTTTTGACTCCACTCCTAGTTGATTTTATCTTGAATTTCCGTAAAACGATATATACAATGTTTGTTTATAGAATTCCTCCCAAACAGTCTAACTTGAGCGAAAACGTCTGAAGTCATGCGCGCTAGCCGGAACCGCTCGGCTTCCACGTTTTGTGCTGTAGCATTTTCGCTGAAGCTGCATTTGTTCGTGAGATATCTCCCAGAGGGCGGCGGTAATTCACACACTAATCTCCATGTATATCAACTCTAAAGCTCGGCGTTTACTGAGGGTCTAGTAGAAGAGTATATCCATTCTCACGATCTAGCATAACTGTACACGCCTTATCCCTATCCAGCCATCCTGGACGCTAACGTAAAAGAAGACCGTAGTTGAGACGCTTCATTACCCAAATATGTTTCACGTCCAGACAGTTTTTGACAGCTTCAGAAAATTGGTTAAGATTTATCTGATGGAATTCTAAAGGATATACAACATATATATATATAACGTTGTAGTTACTCCAGCGGAATGTGGTGACTCAACAATACAGGTTAACCGACAGGGCACAGGAATTCTGTTGGTGGATGGGCGTACAGGTCCCGGCATGCTCTGTTATAGTCTGTTCAGCTCCACTGATTTCGTATTACATCTTTGAAGTCTTCACGAAATCAATTACACTATGACACAGTATTTTCATTTGTGTATCTGTAATTGAGTAAGTGACAGGTATAAATAGTGCACCGAAACCTTCCCTGACTCGGCTTTTGTCGGAAGGTTTTTCCAATTGCCATGGCCCGGGGCTGCCAAACACGGGCCAGTTAGGAGCAAGCGAATACGGGCCACCTACACCGCTCTAGTTCGTATACACAGTTAGAACAGTTAGTCAGAATTGAAAGTCCGTGTATATCACGCGGGTTTGGCTCGTCATCCGCGCGTAACTTAGTCTCTGAAGACAGACGACGCAAACTGACAAAACACCGTCAAGCAGAAGCCGCGCCAGTGAACATAAATGTGGTTCATCTAAACTCGAAGGTCGACATGGCCCAGATCGCGACATCATATAAATAAGCTCCTCTCCATCAGTACAGGACAAATGCTCAGTACACTCATCATTCATTATTAAACTCATCATTTTGACAGCAGTTGTCATAATGACTTGCACACAGTATATATACACTACTGGCCCCTAAGAATTCTTAGAAGCGAATTAAAAAAAACATATAACCACTTCTGAGTTCGTCTCGTGTTACCTAAAGAATGCGCGAAGAAAGGTTCCATAGTTATCGCAGCATGGTCTGTCTGAAGTATTGGCATGAAGTTAGAAACACTTAGGTCTGCCAATAACATTAGTGTGACGGCATTAAAAAAACTCCATCCAGTCGAGCCATATTTAGCCACTTATATATGTACGTTAGCTTTATGTGGGAAAAAAAACCCGGGAAGCAAATTGTCTAATACATTTTTCTTGTAAGAAAAACTTCTAGCCTAAACGAAATGGTGACTTTTCTGAGGGAACATTTGCATAGTAAGCCTTGCAGTCACGATACACCTCAATTCATTAGGGAATATCTGATACAGATTTCTATGAGATCTGTCAGAACGTGAAAACCTGTCCAAAAATTTAGCACTTTGGTTACTTGAATCTTTTGATTTGATTGTTGTATGTATATCATACTCAGATTAAGCTGTTTTTCCATGAATAATAGTAATAAATGGTTTTAGAAATTGATGGGAAGATTTTCCTTGAAAGATTGCAACTTTTTGGTAAAGGCAAGTTGAATGGTGGAATGAAATATGTAATACTATAAGGGGTCATATTTTCTTCAACAATTAATAATTGCTCATTAACATAAAACAGGGCGAATTCTTGTCTCTGACTTTACACTATGTAATCCGGGATATCCTAGTGTCAGATTGCATGCAGACACTTTATCTGGATGGTGTCACATGTCGGACAATATATATATATGTATACACCTAACACCATCCAGCTGGAAAAGGGCATACAGCGACGATCGATGACTGTTTTCTTTCCAATCAAAGTGACCATACAGGATGCCGGTACAGCTCCGCTCCCATGCTTGATCTTCCATTCTCTCCCCTCCTCCATCTATAACCACGGGTATTTTTAGTGACGTCCTATTGCTCATCCGTCCATTCAGCCGTTAGACTGGTGTAGCTTCTCACCGACTAGGAGCCTCACTCCCACTCCGACACGCATAAGTGTAGTGTATGCGGAAAAAAACCCCTCTAGCGCCGGTAGAGGAGGTAGACGTTGTGTGGCGTTGTGGCATTGGTTTGTGTTCGCACATACACTGTGCAATATAGTGTACGGTAGCCCGGTGTAAAAAGTGAGGAGTTGGGTGAGAGGGGAAGCGTGGAGTGTTGATACCGCCAGAATGGAGACCCGGCAGCCGGCGACGTGGGTAATCTTTACTCTGCTGATCAGCGGTATGTAAAATTTGTTAGTCCTGCTAATTGGCCCACATTTGTTAGTTGTATTAGCACAAATACGTTTTATTATGCTTCTGCACGAGGGCATAGGCATTGGCCTTTAGCCTGCAGAACACCGGTAAGCCTGCGAAGTTCTATGTGTCTATGTTCCGTATGTATATGTATGCCGGGGCTCGAGACTTGTAAGATAACTCTTCATAACATTGTAATACATCCATGAGAATTTTTTATCCCAGTGTATACACGGGAAAATGTTGTTTTTCATGAGCAAATCGTAGCCTTATTATTCATGTACACCGTAATTAATATACCCGCACTTGCATCTGTCGAACGATGCTGAAGTACCTGTGTATGCAAAATGCAGGTGTGTAAGCCCGGATTTATTACTCATCTATACGGAACTTCTTGCGGGCACAATCCGTTATCCAGCGCTTTGAATTTAACTGTGCGTGCTCCGTTTAGCAGGTGCGTGACCTGCCTATTACGGTTAATTATCAGGCAGATTAAGGGTGATAGTTTCGGTTTTGAACACTTCAGAGGCACCGAACTGAGGTATGTAATTACGTGAACTGTGAATATAGTGGAACTGGCGTCATCAGATACGACACACGGGAGTTATGTGAGCTCGTAAAACCGGACTGTATACTTACCGGTTTGCATTTGTTGAGTGCAAGTCGAGAATTAAGTGTTTACTTAGACAACCACGTGACACCAATAGAAGAACACACGCATGTTCAGATTGTTAACTCCGAAAATATAAACGGTTTTAACTGGGCGACTTTTTTTTCTATCTGTGAGAGAAATAATGAAAGGCAAATACACAAGTCATCAAAGCTGCATCTCTATCAATAGAGTATAGAGAAAGGCATCCAATTCAACAAACACATTATCACCAACACTCCTGTTATATATAGCGGTGGCTGTCTTCTGTGGACCTACGATTGGTTGTATTTGTCGTACAGTGTAAAGACTTTGAGACTCGTGCGAAAAGTGTAATGCCGTAAGAATGCACTTAAGCTTATTGGGCGTTGACAGTAGTCAGTACATTTGAGAATGTGGCAATGTGACTACACACGGGCGGATACGGTGTGAGAGGGCGGCTCTGGGCGAAGGGAGCCTCTCCAGCCCTCCAGAGAACATGGGGAGGACGGAGCATGAACTTTAATGAAGGTTGACAGGGTTAGACCATACATACCACACTTAGCCACCCAACTTGTTTAGCTACAATTCATAAAGACGTTAACTTAAAAACATCGTTTAGAAAAAAAAAACAGTTGTTGACGCCGTTACGATTGTCAACAGGTTACGTCATCGAGGTAATGAAGTATTTAAGGTACATATATGTTCATAAAGAATTTTTGTATACTGCATGTATGCTTGCCCCTTGCATCACAAAGTGATTAATTGCTTTAGCCGCGAGTGATATATGTCAATTCCAATCACTCAGAGACCCACGCCTGGCGGTGCCGTAAGAGCACGGATGTAAGATCCATAGGAGCCGGCATCATAGGACCTACGGCCTTTTTGAGTTTTATCAATGGCGTCTGTCGTGGTCTTAAACATGATTCCTTGCACGATTGTGACGTTGATGAATAACTCAGTTGTGTAAAAATAAAAAAAAATGTTGTGGAGCCTCCGTGGCGGAGGGGCTAGAGTCCTACCGCAGCACGGTGACTTGGGCTCCTCTCAACAGTGTGATTGCCGTGAGTTCAAGTTGGCCAGCTCGATTAGGTGACATCAACCTGTGGATGGTGGGTTTCTCTTGGGCCTAGCGTGGTTTACTGCCCTAATAATACCGTCGTATATAAGTGAAATATTCTCCAGTAGGGCGTAAAACATCAATAAAATAAATAATTAAAGTTTATGTACAACAGACTTATTAAGCTGTTGCTGCCTATTAGCTTTGCTCATTTCTTTGCAAAATATCGAATTATTACATATATTACTTATATCATGTAATATGTATCAGAGAATGAATTTTGCATCGAAACCCCTATGATCAGACAATCCTAGACATCTCTCTTGTGCATGTCCAGCGTCGCATCTGGAATTTATTTGCCGGTTTTCCCCTGATTTCGTGTTTTGTACACACTTTTGTCCGTTATAATTAGTTATGCCTGAAGGAATCCACCACATTATCCAGGTATACCTTAACGTTATGAGATAAAACCGTATAGGAGAGCATGTACTGCACGACCTAGTCAGCTGCCTGTAATGTAATTGTCTGGTACAAATTCTGAAGGAAAGCATGACCTAATCAACCACCTGAAGTAATTGTCTGATGCAAATTCTGAAGGAAACCACGGTAGTCAACTGCTTGAAGTAATTGTTTGGTACAAATTCTGACCCCGACCTAGTCAACTACCTGAAGTAATTGTCTGGTACAATTTCTGAAGGAAACCACGACCTAATCCACTACCTGCATGAAGTAACTTTCTGTGATGAAAGCCTAAAATAAATGATGTAACTGCACGTAGCCATGTAGGAACCTGTAAAAGCTTTCTGGAACACAGCCTGAAGTAAGCCACTGCACGACCGATAGAGCCTGGTGATTCCTGGAGTATGGGGATGAACTTGGGACATTGATCCAGTAGCGCATGCATGTAGATCTAGCAATATACCAATGCTAAGTCCGGTTAATGGCCTTATTAAGTGCCTGGTGTAGCCCGTCTAAACCATATTGTGCCTCTCCTCATTCCATCTCACCAGTGGTCTCAGGGCTGTGAAAATACCCCCTGACCGTAATACATTGTGCTAATCATGTGCGGTATTTCCTATGTACCGGTCAGTGTACACTGTTAACAATAGCAGCAGCGACCCTGTTTCGGCCACAGACAGTGACCCCAATACTGGGTGGTCAGTACACCATGAACCCCATAAATACAGACCGGCGAGGTGTTCCCTACAAATCATCCCCTCCCTCATCTCCACCTCAAGCACCCCCACCCTGTGCTGGCTTATACCGGTGCGTGCTAATAAGTACGGCCACACAGTATTCCCGGGGTGGCTATGTTTAACACCAGGATAACTGTGTATGCGGTGTGTAGACTGTACATAAACCACTGCCGCAAACCATACTTAGTATATTTATATCTTTTCCCCACTACCCTAGAACATGCCTGTTGGGTGTAAGAAGGCAGTTTATGTTAGGAGGGATGGGTCTTGGCGTAAAGTTTACGGGCCACTTTCAGGAAAATTCGGAGCGGATTTTCCCTTTCTCCTTGAATTTAGTGTGTATATATATATATATAGTGCCTTCATATTAAAAGCGAAGTCAGTTACGAAAGAAATTCTATATGCAAGTTTTCTGGAAATCATTGTATACCTCTCTACACTGACGTATCTTAAATTTACACTGCCTGCAACTGGACTGGTTCAAAGATTTAAAATTTTCAGAATTTTGGATTTTATCTTGCAGACAGACTGGCTTTAACCACGGACACTTCAGAAAATCTGTGTAGTCAGCAAGCGTACTTCATATTACCTCTGGACATTTCTCAACTCTCTAACCCTTGAACTCTATAGTACTCGCTCCAAATTTACACCGGCACTCTGATTTGGTATAATTGTCACACGCTGCACCTTTCCGGTACTATAGTATCAGAATTTCTTGGCTGCCAATTATACATCCTCCAACGTTTTGAAAAGTTTTCTCATGCCACTGATTAAGTTTTCTGTTGTCACACTGTGGAGTGCAGGTGGATTGCTTGTAGTAGTTTGCACTATATCCCTTCACCGTTTGACACAGTCTGATTTCTTGGTCCACAGTATAAGAAAAACAAAACTTCCTAATTAAATGAATTGTTCAAGTTGGTTATTTTTTATCCTTTCAGTTGAACATATGACTTTAGTTATTTTATTTTTTTTGTCTGAGAAAAAAAATCAAACTGTTTGGCCTTACATGTAAGATTCATATCCGCTGATAGCCAGTTTTGTGTGGGAAACGCGTTTTTTATCTTACCAAGTGCAATTTCATTGGCTACCTAATTTAGTTGCGCAGCACAAAAAATTAAGCGTTAAGAGTTAGGTCAGCGTCGTTTCGTCCTCTACAGGCATTTATGTGTGGCATGGGAATGTTCTTTATAAAGCAGTATACATATTCCTACACGACCATCTCCTGATTCGGGCAAGGGTTCACAACAGGCACAATGTTAGACCTATCTGGCAGCTGGCCTATTCTTTCATAAAAGTACACACTACACAGACCTTTCCTGCAGTCTAAAGCTACAATGAAACTTTGAAATTCTTGGGGTTGTGTTGAACCAAAACCCCGATTTGCAACATACCTTGTGTTCCATTTATACATACAGATATGCTATATTCAGTTTATGTTTATGGGCCATAAATTTCACCCACTTAATGGCGCTGGTATTGTATGAGCATTGCCTTCTGCGAATGTAAAATGAATTTCGCTTTAGAAATTATTCGATTTACGAGTCGTGTTTCCCTGGCCTAAATTCAAACTCTTAATGTTAATATTGAATACGATATATATTCATGTACATACACAGACTGGATTGGGCACACTACCCCTTGTATACTTGTATAGAGCATGACACACATGGGTTAATGACATCCGTTTATTATCCAGCAGCCTTGGGGTAGTGTTTTATTATTCACCGGTCATGATGATAAATGGTTATCTGTTTTGGTAGGGTTCTCTGTCAGCTGTGGTTAAGCTACATTATCCCACACAGTAGCAGGCCGGAGGGCAAGTCGCTATACAGATCAATTATTATCATTAACACATAGAGTTTCAAGAAGTACGTGGAGGTTATACCTATATACAAAAGCACATGAGTCAGGGGAAATTTTCAAGGCTTTCATAGTGAATCTTGAAATGCAAACATATTGTGGATGTTGCCAAGAATTCTGGTGGAAAATGACGTCTTATCTACGATGTCTGACACACGGTTCTGTCATAAACACTATCGAGAGTTGCTAGGACCAGGGGGATATCAGGTAAATGGCCCCATCCGCGCCTCATCGACCAAGTGTGAGGTCAGTGAGTATATTTGCAGCTCATAAAGAACTCTCTATTTCTCCTGGCTTGGCCACAGAATCCCTACATGATTGCATTCGGACACTCGACCTCAATGACCAAGGACAAGTTTACTGGGGTAAATCCACGCTTGAGCTGATATTTCTGTAACTGTTTTATAGAAAATATTTAAATATGACTATATGGTCATTATGAAGTCTCTGCTGATGTTCAATGTACATGATACTGTATGCGGTCAGAGAACAACCAAATATACAGTAACCATATATGTGATGGCTTAGTTCTCTTTCTAAACAGCATAGTAGCAACATGTAATACATATTTTGAGTAATTCTAGACCAGTTACATCGAATAAATTGTAATTATCATGCATAACTGCATTTTGTTTTTACCTAATTCCGAAGGTACCAGGGTGCTAGGGGATATGTAAGTTGCCACGCTTTAAGCATTCATGAACACGTGAAATAAGACAGGTAACAAAGGTAAATTAACCGAATTTTCTCGGGTTACGTGTGATCATTTGTCCACTATGACACATAATTGCTAATGTTGGTCGCTCAGTTGCGGTTGCTCTGTATGAGCACATGTCTAGAACTACACGGACTGAGTGTGGGGAATACCAGTGCTATCTTCGTATCTTGGTTATTTGACCTCACCCGTTACCTCGATTCGAACATGCCAGACAGTTTCTGTTAGTAGTAAGTCATGGCAAACTGTCGGAGCGTCTTCACGTTACACTAGATAAACTGCACCCCACACTCTCCACTCCACCTCCGTTGGATATTTTTAGTGTATTGGTCAGTGCTAAAGACTGCGGGGTAAACTGATCTTTTGTGGGAAGGTAAGGTGGGGTGTGAGTTAGTTCGACCATTCCTCAGAAATATTGGCAGGCAACCAGATGTAAAAGTGAAACCGTTCATTTCAGAATAAGTCGATATGTATTTATATATTTAAATTATTTGACTGTGTGTGTAACATAATACAAATATGGAACTTCTGCAAAGGGGATCAGGTTAAGTATAGCAACCTCCATTGGCAACCTGGTTAATTGATGGAGGAAACTGGACGGAACAGTGACAACCGTGTGAAAACCGACACGCGTATACCAGCCGTCGACCAAAATACGCGTTCCGGGTCAATAATCGCAAGACCATTTTCGAAAATGACAATAATACAACCCACCCAAGAACTAAGAAAGTGCATAAAATAAAACATTAGGACGGATTCATGCAAAGAGAAGCATCGGTAGAACGGAGAAAACCCTTTGAGACGTACTTAATCAATCTCTGGACTTAAAACCGGCACGAGCAATCGTCGATTCAAGTGCCATCTATGGTCAATGGATGATTGGCTTTGACAGAAGTAACGCTGTGGCCGAATTTGTCAGCGAGGTCCACGGTATGGTCATAGATGTACATATAGTAGGGCGTTGAGGGAATTGCACAGTCGTATACAAATATACGTCTTCCAGTCAAATCATACGACGTGGAGTTAGAACTTTTCCACAGTGGAGTTTAACCTTGTCTACTCTCTGATGCGTGTCTTGTTTTTTTTTTTGCGAATTACAGTTTTAGTTTATTTCAGGCGTTATATTGAAACAGTTAAAAAAAGACATTGATTATATATTCTGCACGTACTGTTAATCTTTAATTTATATACGATGATTTGTTATTTGATAATGCCATAAATCACGGTTGTGCAATGAACTGTTCATCCATGCGGTAAACACCTTGAAACACTTTCTAACGGTCTAACAATGCACAGGTTATGTACGCGTTACGTTCGTTTTACGAGTTAATTAGCAACTAGATTATCCCCCCTGGGCTCAATCGTCACGATGCATATTTTATACACCGGGAAGAGGACTATATAAACAGTTGATCAGCATAAGACAAGCGTTTGTGCAGAAATTCACGGGTTAAACACACACTTGCATATATATGTGGATATATATTAGCCAGTGGCCAATGCGATCACCTCTAACCTCTTTCCGAGACGTTACCGTTAACTGATGAAAACTGCAGCAATCATCATCTCGTTTTTCTGGCCTCGGCCTTAACCTTGGTTAATCGTTGGTATATTTTTTGCCCTATTTATCAGCGCGAAAGGTCTCGGGGTTAAGTGATATGGCCGGAAGACAAGGTGTCTGGGTCAGTTAGACCATTCCTCAGAAATGCTGGCCAGGAACCAAACCTGAAAGTGAAACTGCAAATTTGACCGCCTAGAGGAGGCCTATACTGCAGGAGTGCCGACAATGTGACTTATCGTTACACTATGTAGACCCCCTTCGACTAAAAGACACAGATTGTATCTTAAAACCCTCTCTCATGTTGTATAATTAAGACAAAAGGAATTCGTCCAACGTTTGTTGAAAAGAGATCAAATTCTGGCGCTATATGAAAAAAGCATCATTGTATTGATGCATTATAATTTATCAATAGTAAGTTTGTTATTAAATACAACTAACAAAAGACATGTGGATCGAACCCTGACATCATAAAAGTCGTCCTTTTCTGATAATATATATGGCCAGAATATTTTGCAGTGTATATTTAACATAATAAGCCCTCGACCTGTTCAGCTATTCTAGACACGTATGCAATTATATAACCGTTGTTTAAGACTACAACGTGAGAAGAATACAGCTTCACCGCCGTCTGAAAACCACAAACGTCGACTCAGACATTCAAGATTTATTATTGACTGACTTCAAAGTCACCTCTAAAATCTGGACTTTGGACTTGTTTGTATTCGTGACATCATGGGAATATAATCTAGGCGACAATAATCGCAAGATCAGTTTCCAAAAATGACAAATAACACAAACCCCCAAAGAACTAAGAAAATGTATAAATTTAGGATGCATTCTTGCAAAGATGAGCAGTGAACAATGAATGTTCTAGGCGGATAATAAAATCAGTATTCAAATCGTGTACCACTATAGTATATGTTGTGTAGATAATCAATTATGTAACTCAGTTGCGCTTTGATTGCAACTGTTCATATATCCCAAGTGGCCATCACACTCAACACCTTGAATATACGGCCCCTAGCCCCGGGGTAAGCGGCATTACACACAATTATAAAGCAGTCCCAGAGATTCTGAACACTTTGTCCGTATTTACCAACAAGAGAGACGTGCTCATTGTAAAATTTAACAAACTTAGAGAGAAAACGATTGATGGAATATCCTCGATACACTAGTTTTTGCAGTAATGAATTGTGACGTTGATTGAAATAATCACACAACACGCAGGATCTAACAAATACTACAAGGAGAGATATGTATACGCCACATGCAGGACACACTGAAAACATTAACGACTTGATTATTCGTCCACTGATAATTTCACTTTGTTGATAAACGATTGATCCTCTAACTTCTGCAGAGCAATATTCATTGGTAATTTTATGATCACATTTTGACAATATATGTTTACTGATACTGTTTTGCCGTCCGGCCACGGGTGGCAAAACCTAGTTTAAAACATGCTAGTTCGCCAGCATGGTCGTGAGTTTCTCCGGGCTCTGCCATGTTTCCTCCCACCATAATGGTGACCGCCGTCGTATAAGTGAAATAATCTTGCGTGAGGCGTAGAACACAAATTCAGTAAATTGATAAATACATACACCTGCTGTGCTTTGTCACTGGTCGCTTGAAAATATGTAGAACATGCTGGATGATATTCAATTTGTAACACTCACCCCAAATCGCTGGCTAGATTGTTCACACATTTGCGACCAGGTTGTAAATGCTATATGCGTGTGTGCTACAAATCGCATCGTACGAACTGTGTTTAATTGAAGCCCAATTCACTTGAAAGGTTGCATAATATGCTGGCTCAGAAGAATGATTAGGGCGCATTAGGTATACACCAAGGGTAGATTTAGACATGTATATTTGTGTGGAAGCGCAGAATCTTTTTTCACCATCAATTCATGAATAAAATGTAACTAATTTTGCACAAACCTTTACATTATTGATATTTCAAGGCCAGTTATGTTTTGGAATTTCTTATAAACTCCGAATGTCAGATACAAGGCTTATGATTAATGAAGACAATTCGTCACTCCAAGAATAAAACACATAATGCATCAAGGAGTACTCTGGTAAGAACAGCCTGATGTTGATGGCTGAGAGCTGACGGCAAACTTTTATGTTTATTGCAAAACTGGACAGTGAGCAGCTCTAGGTAGCGGGATATCTGGAATGTCTTACCGACAGTTTGCCGAACTTAGTCATAACTAATTGGCACAAGTTTGCTCGACAGCTAAGGATGGATCGCTCTCTGTGTATTTACTATGCGGACAAATGCGTCTATTTCTGCTAGCTGTATTCAATTCACTGTTGAGTCCATGCATCGTGTTATGCCGTAGGCCAATGCCATGTATGTACAGCACAGATATAATAGATACAGGCGTTACCGCTTTAAACCGTCGTCAACTATGTACGAATTACAAGGAAGGGTATTAGTGCCGTATGTTTGTAGTTCTGGGGCGCCTTAAATGATAAGGGAGGTTGGTTAGCGTGCAGCGTAATGACCCAGAAGCCTCACCCCATTGCGGTCGCTGTGAGTTCAAGTCCAGCTCATGCTGGCTTCCTCTACAGTCGTACGTGGGAAGGTCTGCCAGCAACCTACGGATGATCGTGGGTTTCCTCGGGGCTCTACTCGGTTTCCTCACACCATAATGCTGGCCGCCGTCGTGTTAAGTGAAATATTCTTGGGTGCGGCGTAAAACAGCAATCAAATAAATAAATTAATAAAATGATGAGACAGGCAACGATTATAAAATGAAGTATATTCTTATAAGATGATGTTAAAATGAAAACGACTCTCTGCATTGAAATATTTGCTTTACGGGTAGGCCTGTATGTTAAATGGTGTATTTATTTATTTTAAATGGTTGTACCCTTAGCCGCTACGAGTTGTAGCTAATTGTTGCGCTAATGCAACATGAATCAAGATTGTAGGTGAAGGAAACACCGAAAGGTGGAAATGAACTAAGGCGTCTTTCATCAATGTCTCTTTCAAACCTTTAACATAATTGAAGTCAAAGCGCTCACTTGATCAGTTACAATGTGTTATCACATGTTTGTATTATGCTTGAGTATTTACGAATAGGAGGGATCGGTCAGAGTTGAACAAATTCTAACCTGTTTAAGGGCTTGACAAAGAGTATACTATACTATACTATACAATAATTTAGTCTTTCGATTGTTACATGTAGTTTATCTGTAATTATGGCCAATTTTTCGATCGTACTCCGAAATGCGAGCAATGTTGTATGATAGGCGTCGGATTGCCTATAAACGATTCGACCTTCATTATGGTTAGAGAAGCCGTCACTGGAAACCATTAAATCTCCAGAAAAAGAAACTCCCATCTCTGCCAGTTTACGTTACTTTCTCGTTTCCTCCACTTTTGTGGACTGCCATCGTGCAGGCATAAAAGTCTTACAAAGCGTATCAGATCAGATTAATTAAAATACACCACCACTGATCAATATCTGTTTATATTTTTGCAGCTAGTGTAGCCCAGATAGATGACTGCAATATGAAGACGGAGTTGTTCAGTCACAGAATACAGACGGACATCCGGGCGTGCTCAGAGAGATTTCACCAGGATTTACAGGCCTACTATCCCACAGCAGAACAATTCATGAAGGCCGTGGAGATCCAGCCTCCCCGGTCCTTGTCGGCACCAGTATCTCTGAAATACTCGTCTGTAGGAGACAGCATATTCTTCTCCAATACATCCAATTGGGGAGAGATATGCCAGTGAGTTTCCTGCATCTGTCTTGGCAGAAGACCAAATTCCTGGTCTCACTCGGTTGTCAGATTTCGAATCAAATGTCCCAATTTAACAAGAAACCTGTTTCTGCACAAAGTGATGCATGAGTCAAATCGACCACCTAAGCTATCAGTCACCCTAGATTTCTCTCCTTAATTCGGCGGCCATAACATTTCATATGTCCAAGTTCTATTTCCATGTAGGGAGTTGCCTTGAATATTGTCGTATGGTTAATAATTTAAAATTTGAATGACACGATCTTACATTTGATTCGTCAGATCCGGTAAACAAGATAGTTTATCTAATGCAACGGATGATCCATTTTATCTGTTATCGTTGATTTATCTCTTCCTACAGCTTGTTAAAACACAACTGCAAAGTCAAAAGAAATCTTCCTTTATAGATGTATCGGTTTTTAAGTTCTTTTCAAGGTGTTAACCAATGCCACACTAGCCCAGCACTGTCTAGATTTGATCGGCATTAGGCTCAGGCTTACAAAGAGTAATCAGTCTGTCATTGTAAAGTGTGTTCTGTGATCACTTCCAGGCTATGGGTACGGGCAGCTGAATGTCTGGAGCCCGCCGTCATGGATTGTGGTATCGCTTTGGCCTTCAAACTTCTTCAGGATCGCTTGTACGCCTTCCAGTTTAGTGACAAGTCCAAGCCCCAGTATCTAGCTCCAGAATACGCCTTCTCTGAGAGGACATGTGAAAGTGGAAAAGTCAGGGCCGAGTTACAGAAAGGTGGGTTACCCATACGATGTGAGTGACATGGCTTTAGGGTATGAGTGGGTGCATGGTCGAGTACAAATGGACGATGGGTGAATGATTGATGTATGTCAGTGTATGGGTGGATATGGTTGATTAATAATTTGTGGTGTAGGCGGTTGTATGGATGAGTAAATGTGGATGGTTAGATGAATATAGGCCGGTATGTGGATTTGTATGTATGGCGGGTGCTATGGGTACGAGAAGGTGTATCAGCGAGTACAAAGAGATGAGCGTGTAGGTCAGTACATGGGTGGGCTTTTTGAACATGGATCGACATTTAGCTCTAGTGCCAGGAAGACTACAGGGTTTTTAGAAAATTAAAACATAGAAATTTAGCAGTACTGTCAGCAGTACCGTCTAGAAATTGGCAATAGCCTATTACGTTGCACTGCAAGCAACTCATGCCTTTTGTATAGGTCGTGCTAAGTGAATGTTCATGGTGTTGTACATATCTCCTCCTGAAAGTATATACGCCAGCGTTTCTGCTTGGATGTTTTATATCCATTTGCGGATAAACCAGTTGTCTGCTTTTGCCCTAAGCGGAAGTAATTATGTGTTAACTTAGGAGAATACACGTCGCGATTTCTGCCATGTTAACTGTCGTGACATAGCTTGTTGTTTTGCGGTTGGCTGAGTGAGGTTTCCTTACAATAATGGGAACACATAAGATAAAACTCGTTTGAAGTAGTAATAAATAATTTCATAGATCATTGTCACGATCTTTTAGCAATGGCATTAATAAGCACACAGCTAACATTGCCACTTTTATGTCGTTTGCTGGAAAACAGAGAACTTACAAAAGGTAGTGTAAATGAAAAAAAAAGGAAAGAAAGAAAACCAGTGCAAATCCATTCATCCTTCCGCCAACTGGTTTTTACTTGTAATTGTACAGTACTTTGTGTTATTTACGACTCATGACACATATATCACTTTCTTCATCAGTTTTGTACACCAGGCTTCCCTTGAATATTCGTATTAGCAAATTTAGATGGTATCAGGTTGATAAACCTGTTGACTGTCTGTGCACTGGAGGGCTGAGCGAGTGAGCTAGGAATTCCCCTGAGTTATAAATAGGCGTGCATCGTCTACATACATACAAGCGAGAGTTTCTAGTGGAGCAGAATACTCAACTGTTGAAAGACGTTTGACTACATTTCAAGTCAGGAATGGGGAGACATAGCATACATGGTTGTTTCTCCTCACATCATCCTCAGTGGGTCACATGTCTTCATTACTTTTAGCTAAATTTCCAATGAAATTTTACCCAAACTTATAGAAATTGTTCTGAATTTAACTCCATCGTCATTAGTCATCGTCCTACCTGCGGATGGTCGTGGTTGTTCCCCGGGCTCTGTCCGGTTTCCTTCCAACACAATGCGGGCCGCGGTAGCACAAGTGAAATATTCTTGAATATGACGTAAAACACCAATCAAATAAAGAAATAAATAAATAAATATATAATTTCGTTATCATCAATCATCGTCAACAGGACCAACTGCCTGCATATATAAATCATCGTAAATGGCCCAATGGTGTAAGGGGGTAGATCCTCATTTCACTGATCTTGACCAATGAAGCTACATCTGCTCCAAAACAAGCTTTTTTGGAAGGACTGAGCCTTGACGCGAGGGATTTTGTAAGCCACTTAATTTAATAAGGTCTACAGTTTTTATTGAATTCCTCCAAAGATAAACCTGGCGAACCTTAATGTATGATATCAGTGAAGTTATTTTGAGTGCGAAATTAGGACAAAATGAAAAACCCAACAAAAAAGCCTTCAATGTACATCTGTTTCATTTGAAAACTTATCAAGTAATGTTCCGACTAAATCAGGTTTGTATTGAAGGAGTTGAGTGTTAACAGGTTCGAACTCCTTGGCGGCTACACCGGTTAGACTCGATGGCTTTAAGCCGCCTTTGGTACAATCGCACCTAAGACACAACAGGGTTAATAGTTTAATGACTGCGGGATACTAGAGAGAATCCTACCATACCTGCATACATCCTCACTCAATCCAAGTTACTGATTTTTGTTGCAGACTTGGACAACCCTGCGCTGGACCTTTCTTGTCTGACACACGAGGAGCGAATTCAGTTCAAGCAGTGTGTGAACCCGCTGATTGCTGAAGTCAAGGCCCACGAAATGAAGTCCATCTACGCCTCGGGTTCGGATAAGACTGTTTTGGATAGGTAAGTTCATAGGTAAAACAAGATTGTACTCAATAGCTTAGTTGTACGAAAGCTCTACACGAGTTTACTGAAGACCTGAAAATATACAAAACTTCCTTTGGTTAATGCATATCAAAGTCGTGAAGATTGTCTTGAAAAAGTTTATATTTATAAGAGCCGACAAAAATAAGTGATGATGTAATAGCCGAGCAGATTGTCAGAAAAAGGATAAAATTGCCTATCCGAGTCGACAAGAATTAGTTCCTGTATCAGAGTCGACAAGAATTAGTATATCAGAGCCGAGAAGATTGTTTTCATAAAGTTCAGAAGCGATAAGATTGTTTTCACGTAATGTCTATCAGAGCCCTTGAGATTACCTTAAGTAAAGTTAGTATATTATACTTCTCCTATTATAGCCGATGAGACTGTCTTGTCAAAGTTAGTGCCTACAACAGCCGATGAGACTGTCTTGTCAAAGTCAGTGCCTACAACGGCCGATGAGACTGTCTTGTCAAAGTTAGTGCCTACAACGGCCGATGAGACTCACTTGTCAAAGTTAGTGCCTTCAACAGCCGATGAGGCTCTTTTGTCAATGTCAGTGCCTACAATAGCCGATAAGACGGTCTTGTCAAAGTTAGTGCCTACAACAGCCAATAAGATTGCTTTTACAAAGTTAGTCCCTATTAGAGCCAGCAAGATATGGAATATGTCTATATGTAAAGGTTAATACCGGAGCTTAGAAAGTAAATGACTATTAACGTCGAAAAGATTGTTCTCGGAAGCCTATAGTGCTCATCAAAACTGACAAGATTATTCTTGACAGGTTAGGCTATCAAAGCTGACAATGTTCTCAGAGGCTTAGTGCCTATCAAGCCGGACCATATGATTCTTGAAAGGTTAGTGCCTATCAAACCTGACAGTACTAGTTCTTGGAAGGTTAGGGCCTCTGAAATCTGACAAGATTGTCCTGGAGAGCAGGGTAAAACTTTCAAGATTTCACGCGGAAAAAAGGTATAGTACGATAAAGGACATAGCTTACACGTACTGTCATATATAGTTTGAAGTATAGAAAAGGCATTTTTATTACTGAGGAGAGTCGCTGTACAAAAATACCATGCTATACACCAGTAACTCCGTTTCGTTGATTTTATAGGCAAGAAGTGAATTAATACAGAGTCACATGTGTCAACACAAACACATTAACGTGTGGATTTTTTAAGACCAGCAAACATTCTCACACAAACTGGTGACTGTCTATTGTTGAATTAGCACCACTACCCACGAATGCTGATAACATCATACTTATCCAATTAAGTTTCGCAAAGGTTACTTTATCGTATTTCGGCTTAGAAAGTCAATGAACTCGAGGTCAGCCTGTAATGAGCGAAGTACACAAAAATGTTAGTACAAATCAGCCCGTTCTACAGTGATCAGCGTCAGAGAGAGCCTAGTTCTTTGCTCAACGTCAGCGTCATTCCGGACTGTAGGAAGTGATACAGTCCTAATAAATTCTAGTTAATCCATTTAATTGTTGTTTCATGCCTTAATTTTCATTTATACTTTGAGGGTCACTTTATGGGTAGAATTTAATGGGAGTGGCCAGGGTCGGCCACCGACCTGTGGCAAGTTAGTGACGAATTTGCTGACGTGTTCTAGATGTTGGTGAAATACAAATACTAGCGGTGTACAAATTTTGCATTTATTTATTTGATTGGTTTTTTACGCCATACTCAACAATATTTCACTTATACGACAACGTCTAGCATTATGCTATGGGAGGAGGGAACCGGCCAGAGCCCGGGGGAAATCCACGACCATTCGCAGGTTGCTAGCAGACCTCCCCACAAATGACGGGAGAGGAAGCCAGCATGACTTGAATGAGCATTGGTGAGAGGCACCTGTGTCATTACACCGCGCTACATGGGGCGCTAACTCCCTCGGCCCCCTACAAATTTTTTGGCAGAGAAAAGAGAAATATGTGTCTTGGTGATACCCACGACTGTGTATCTCTAGTACACAAAAGTGCAGATGTTTGTTACATCTGCAATTTTGTTACAGGTTGTGTATATATGGTGCGCAGTCACAGTCCTCAGTTTGTAGTCGTCAACAGACATTAAACTGCACAAAAGGCCACATGAGTGCCGTCGACTGCTTGTTTAAAGTATTGCCATGAAGGCCCAATGAGTGGCGAGAGAATAAACGAATTCCCTGTTCAAGGTGGGAATTTGAAACCCGCACCTACATTGTGCCCTTGAGATTATTAAACTAAAACAGATCATCGGGGTTTGGGGCAATGAGTGTTCTTGCGACCAGTAGCCAGTGATTTCTTCAGATAGCAAACATTCTTGCTGGTAAATGCAAAGCCGTTTTCTACACAATAATACTTTAGTGGATACTGATCGAATGTCTTGTACGCTTGGGTCAGATAGTCATTCAGTTAAACAGAATAATAACATAGCAAGTGGAAGTCTCTAATTTGAAGAGTAACTATTGAAAGCTACCGACTTCTGCAGAAGAGGCCTCCGTGGCCTAGGATTTAGCGTGCTAACTGAACTCTTGAACTTCTCACCAATGCGGTTGGTGTGAGTTCGAGTCCAGCTCATGCTGGCTTCCTCTCCGGCCGCACGTGGGATGGTCTGCTAGCAACCTGTGGATGGTCGTGGGTTTCCTCCCACCGTAATTCCGGCCGCTGTCGTATAAGTGAAATATTCATGAGTACGACGTAAATCTTCACTCAAGTAAAGAAATAATTCAATAAGTAAACAAATAAATCACTTTATGAGGAGAATTATTCGTTCCGTGCCTGATTTCAGTATGAGCGGATCCGTCCTGCGCTGCATACGGAACATGTTGGACATGAGCACGTGTAACATAGTCAGCCAGAAGGTCTGGGCTCACATTGGTATCGTCAACCTCCCCGCCTTCTTCGTTAATCCCCCCGACGTAGAACTGCCATCTAGTTACGTAAGTTGTCACAAGTTTTTTCATCCTCACTTCGTGATCTTCAAAAACCAATGTGTACTGTTTTGTTCATACACGTTCGCGATGTAAAACAAAAATATGTACCGCCGTTACATATATAGTTTGGTACACATTTAAGGTGTGTATACAACGTACTTATTAAATGTACAATGCTCGTGGACATGTATTACAAGTAATTCATCTCCTGTTTATCATTTGTACACGAATGCTTTTAGAGAGTGTGTATCTGGGTGTGCTTTATACCAGGGTACAATATGTTTCAGCCTTTATATGTTGAAAAGAATTGCGGTAGCTGTTGCTCATTAATGTGAAGAGTGGTGTTATGTTGGAAATAACGCATATTGTGGGATAATGGAACTTCTCGCGGAGAAGTGGTAGGTGGCGCTATGTTACCTGTATACAGCCTCATGGGGAATTCCACATTATGGGGAATTGCTATTAAGGCAATTTCGTTATAGAAATGCCGTTTCTCATAGTGATGTATACGTTCATAACACAAGAGCAAAAATACAATTTTCCTGATTCCTTACCACAGTGACTGGGGACATCATCAGATGAAAAATATCTAAAAACAGTCAGTTTTATTAAGTATGCTAGGTCACATTACGTTGCAAGTTATCTTAAATTTATCGGCTTTTAAACTTTTTATTCATCCGCCCGCAACATTTCTTACGTCTTTCCGTCATCACTGAAAACTGTTCACTGCTTCTCTTTGCATGAATCAGTCCTTATATTTTACCTTTTACATTACATATTGCGATTATTGGTTCGGATCAACCATTTTGGTTAACAACTGGCATATAAATGTCAGTTTCGACTCCTACATTTCAGTTAGCCAATAAACTGCTGCTTAATATTTAGCCCGCTCTCATAGCCGATGAGTTTCCGATTTAATGTCACTTTCACAGAAAGGCGATTTTGTCGATAACTATCCCAGCTTGTAGAATTATTTTAAAGTATTTGCCAATGATAATTTGTTTTTTGTCCTTGCAGGATTTTTCCGAGCCAGCCCGATGTACGGTGGGAGCGTATGGAGACCCACATTTCCTGTTGTGTTCAAAGGCTAAGCTACTCACGTGCTCTTTGCCCGGACAACACATCTTTTTATGCAATCATTTTATAGAGATCCGGGCAACCAACAGTAAAATCCAAACATCCGGCATGGTTAAACCCGAAGCAACTGCCATAACAAGAGTAAGCAGAAATCTTAAGGGAAGACTTGATTTACAGAATTAATAAATTAATTTCAATGTCCTCTGGGGTATCAACTGTCTGACATTCTAACATATATATTTCCTTCAACATTGTATATTTTGCAGTGAAGTGTATTTCTGAGTTAAGATAGAAGTGTATACGCTACTTGGTTTTTGCTTTCTTTAGATGCAAATTACGTTTAAATCGGTGAAGACCTCGGAATCAATCGGAATGTACATAGCTGAAAGCGGTAATCTGCCGGAGACATTCAACGGATTTTCTCCGAACAAGATTGGACACGGTAACTTTCGTGGGTAAAATTTACAGCAAATGCCAGTGTAACGGCTTCACTTTTTGTCCCTGTACACGCAAAGTAAATTTTGACACGTCAATTCTTTGTAAATGGTTTAGGTGCCTTTTGGGCTCAGTTAAGTCTTGAAGTTGTAATCACTTAATAAGTCGGTTATGCCACTGCCAAGAAATAAGCGCACAAAAGTATATCCGTTCCACTCACGTAAAAATAGCTGCGTGAGAGCGGTCCCAGACTGACAGCAAGGGTTACGGCGGTTCTAAGATATGAGCCAGCCAATTAAAGAGGTGCAAAGCATTTTGTAATTCTATAGACTTCTAGAAGCTGCCGAAAGTTAAGTTGATTGTAACTATATCATGGAAAGACATGTTAAAGACACATTTTGCCATGGAAGTTATAGTGAACTTAACCTTCAGTAGCTATGAATGTGTCTGGGTCTAAAAATATTTTTATGTATGTAGGAAGCATTTAAAAACATGAAGCAGTTTTTAATCACCTCAGATAAGCCAGGGACGTATTTTTTACTGCCTGCGACTGACAGGTCGAATTTCTGACGTCTCATCTTTAACATGTGCTATTCGGGTAATGAGTGGCTTGAATGCAAGGCGACATCCACTTTTTGCTGGGTCTCACAGGTACTGTGAATTTGCGCTTGTAGTGTGTACGCGTCGTAGGGAAGAGCCATGTTAGTTTGTGTAATTCCACGTATGTCTTCACCAAAGTCAGAAACGTCTTTCCGGTGACCCACAGGTGACGATGCTGTAACGATCTCCGCCATGGGTAACAAACGGACTTTCATTCAAGCTGGAACTGGTACGATCATGATTATCCGGAAGTGGGGAGACTTCTTCCATTTTACTTTGAGAATGTCGGAGAAAGTCATCAATGACTCGTACGGCGTGCTGTTGACAGGATGTACCATGTTACAGAAGATTAACACAAGTAAGTGTGGTGTGAAGTCTTACACAACATCACTTGAAATTTTGCTTATTTAACCCAGGAGACAATGTAATCACTGTGAGCTCTCTCCGGCCGTACGTGGGAAGGTCTGCCGACAACTCCGGATGGTCGTGGGGTTCCCCGCGTGCTCCGCTCGGTTTCTTCCCACGATAATCCTGGCCTCTGTCGTATAAGTGAAATATTCTTGAGTGCCACCTAAAACACCAATGAAATATATATTTATTTATTTACTTATTTATATATCTATTTATACATTCCATTCTTGTCTCTGTGCACATCATATTGGTTGAAGACTTAGACTGATCTATCGGCCTCACAAGCGTGGCAGACCGTTACAGTTGGGGGACAGCTAGAGGGGACAGTCTGCAAATTCCCTTTCCATGGCGGGAATTGAACATACACCTCGTGTGCCATAGCGATTGAAATACCTGCATCTTAACCACTTTGTGGATTCTGAATACTTGCTGTCAGGGCGATTACGTCTGGTTAATGCGCTGTAGAACTACCTGATATTTCCAGAAGGAAAACACAAATACGCGATCGTGATTGTGTTGTGGTCGAGTGGTTAAGGCGCTCGTCGTTCAGTAGCGAAAACACAATAGACGTTGGTGCAGTGCCAGTCTAGGGACAGTATCTGGTCGACGGTGCTCTCATGACGGTGTGGGTGATCTCACATGAAATTCGTTGGATAGCTCTTGCCTTCTGTGAATGTAACGTATGACTCCTGTAGGAATGTTTGTCGGTCACTTTCCAAAGGCTGATGGTTTATTCCGGTTCCCATTGTATATGTTGAAAACTCCTGGGTACAGCGTAAAAGGTCAGTTAGATGAATCAACCAAGCGATTACTCAAGTAGGTCCTTAGGAAATGTGGTGAATGGATCGAGTTAAGTGATGCGAGGTCTAAAATTAGTGTGCTTCTGTCGCTTTGCAGAATGTGTCGCGATGTAAACACCTGTGTCAAGGCGTTGCTATTCGTATGTCAAGAACAGCCCGGGCCAATGATTGGCGTCTCAGCGAACAGAGCACAGCTTTTAAAGTGTAAAATCGTGCAATTTCACTATTTTCTCAAATCCACAAATCGTTCTGTTTTTAACCGACAGTATTAAGACATCGACACATTTCCCTCTCCTCCTCCCCAGCGCCAAATGTGTATTGCCATCTCTCAGTTTGCATTAAAAATATGTAGCCTTCTAATGCTTGCTTATTAATATTCCTTGACAAAAAACTAGAAAAATCGACTCTAGAGTAGGATTTGATTTAAATCAGTTGGAACTAATGGTGTATACATAGTAATGCATATATGCAAATTCTTCTCTGAGAGTTTATTGTACGCCGAACCTTTCAAGTTTAATATGTGAGAATGAGTGCCTGTGTGTATACTGGAATGAAATGTTTTGTTGTGTTCTTATTTTACTGTAAGAGTGGTTTCCCTTGTTTCATGCTGACGTATATATCGTCTCGATAATGACCTAATTCTTTCGCCTAGCGTTTGCCTGCGTCTTGCCATCATCTTCTTTGATTCTCTGTGCATATATCGGTATTAATTTACTTTATATACTTTCTTAGTTTTTTGGTGGTTTGCGTGGAGGGATGGAAATTGTTCGTGATAGTACTGACACAGAACGTCCATCATGGTTGACTCCATTTATAATTGTATGCGAATGTCTGTTTTTCCACGGCCGTATTAAATGTATAGTCTCCATTGTTCATTATCATTGAATTATGGCCACCAGGACGCCATCTTGTCTGCACGAGCGTTGATTTGTGATATGTAGGTTTTGGTTAATCATTGCGCATGCTTTGCCCATCCGATGTCATCCCGTCACCCCCCCCCCCCATGCCCTGTGTAGGCGGTTCATCGTGCTTTGCGTAAAACAAGTATTCGGTGAACCACTTATATGAGTGTTTGTGGTATTTTTGTGGCAGATGGTTGGATACAGAACCACCGCTCTCGGATGAAGCGGGATGTGACCGTGGACGATTGTATCGCTCTGTGTAAAGCGGTGCCTACGGATTATGGTCTTCAAAAAGCATGCGCGTTCGACTGTGGGGTGACAGGCAACACAATGGTAAGACTACATTTTGCTGGAGACAAGCGAATATTGTTATCTGATGGATAAATTAGGATATTATTATGCATGATATATTCTTAGGTATAAATGTATGAAATTATGCGTAAACGATTTTCTTAAAATCATGGGGATAAAATTCCTCATGTTTTTCTCGTTGATTGGTATACGGTTTGTCTCACTGATACATTTTGTCGTATATATGATCTGTATTGTTACACCTCATTTTTTCATTGATGAACTTATTCCTAACCATAATGTGTTCCATCGTATGGCTCATTTGTACTGGAACTTGTTCTTTTACCTTTGTTTATATGGTGTAAATTGTAGCAATGTTATAATTTATTCCAATGTTTGACATAATTCTTATATCTTATTCCCAGTTTGTGAACATGAGCATGGACGCTTGGAAGGATATGGCTGCTGTTGAGAAGCGAGACGATTATTTACGGAAAGAGGCGATCCAGAGCTGGATACGAGAACGAGGCGGGTCATCCGGGGCTTCCTTTCATTCCTCCTGCTTCTTGATAATTCTACTTTTCTCCATAGTTACTGTTCTCTTAAATCGATAGCATCTACTTGATATGTAAAACGTATGTGTTTGTATTTGATTAAGAGCCGACTGTCTGCTCTTTATTTAATGTACATATTTTGGAGAAGAAAAAAAAACGCAATATACGCAATGACACAGTGTCACTAAACAGAGGCCTAGCATCCGCTCCCAATGCACAGTCACAATGTCAACTTTTCTTTTTTTGCACCACGGCAGGAAATCCCTTGACTACGTCCAGTGTTACAACTAATTCTACCCATTTATACATTTTTGTCTTAATTGGGTCATCCAATGAAATCTCTCAACACGTCATACGTTGCTTTCGAATCAATGTTGCGTAATGATATGAACTCTGTCAAGTTTGCTTTGCGCACTTTACGGATAGTCTGACTGGTCACATTAACTGCTTGGTCATTGGTCAAAGCGTGTAACTGGTATCCGGACTGAATTCGGATTATCCGCCAAAGATGATGACATCTGGTATAGCGAGAATGTTCCTAGCAGAGAATGGTCGCTAACTGTCGACCTGAAGAAGCAACTACTCTCTGCCCACTCTATGTCGACTTCTTACTTTTGTGGACTGTAATTGAAAAAAAGGCGGTTCATCGCACATTTCTGAAATGTAACGACGAATCTGATTAGTGCAAAGATTCAACTTTTATAACCAAGGGCAGATCATCAGGCTTTAGTTTAAAGCAGGTGGTTTTTACGTAAGTCTGTATATGGAGCGGCTACTAGATCTGATTCTAGTGACGTAGAGCTTAAATGTATAGCATTAAATGTGATTACGTTGCCTGAAAGGTGTGATTACAGGTGTACGAGGCCCCATCTTCACAGCGTCAAGGTTTTCTCAATTCCTCCGAATCACGAGCATTCCTATAATTTTCACGACCGCATTCGTGAGGCTCATGAATTATAATACAGTGGTATTTAGGCTATGTACTTCCTAGCCAAAGTCACTATACGAGAAACAAGGGTTTTGCGAAGAATTTGCCTGGATCCTAACAATCTGCCATTCATCTGCATCTAGAAGGACAGAGTAGTCTATTGAGTTTTTTTGACAAGGATTTTATGTAAAGAAATTCTTCCCCAGTACTTCAGAGTGACTTTCATTCGAGTCACTGACACCGCTTTTCAACTTGAGAGCGGCTAAGTTCATTGACTGAGATCCCTTCCATTCGCATGGAAACACGGGTGTTTCATAGGTCAAATATATACTGTAGGATCTATCGAGATGAACGGATATAGTTTACCGACCTTGACATTGTGAAGATCTGACATTAGCCCGATAGATGAGCTTGATGGTTCTGCAAGGTGATATGTAACCATACGAAATAGGCACACTTGTAAATTTCCTCATACAGCTTTCCTCTTAATGAACAAAGTTTTCAAGGCCTGGCCATGTCATCCTAGGTTTTTAAATCTGTGAATAAAAGTGTTCTTCTTCTTTTCAGTGTGATAAATCGGTTTACTTAGAAACCTGAAAAGTCATAGAGCAAGTCATAGAACTAGTGTCATGGAACAGGCCTTCTTGTTAACGGAAAACCCCCCATGTAAGAGAAGTTAATTATTTTGCTTGCACTTATATCGCGCTGAACGTTAATGTCTATCTCAGTCACTGTTTGACTTAGTGCTACTCTGCAACTCGTGCCAAGATATAACAAACCCACCATAGCGCCATTTAGCGTTGTGAGTGGTGGAGTGGAGGAGGGGAAGTAAACCTGTCTAGACTGGACGAAGCAGCTGGTTGGCATTAGAAGAAGGTTTGTATGCAGTGATGATATATAAACATTCCCTTTAGGGTGTTAAGGTGATGTCAAAGAGGAGCGAACTGTGGTATAAATTAAATTATATTATATTTATGTACAAAACTGCTAATTATTCAAGTTCAGTGTTGAGTGTTCCTGTGAAGTGCTTGGTTACTTTATCTCGGTGCTAATTTCCGTGTTGTGTGTAGATGTTGTTTTGTCTTTGCGAACAATTTGTGTACTTAATCGCTACAGTGTATGTAACATATTGTGATGTTGAATCATGTTAGGATGGGCTTAGGAGGGGCGTGTCAGCGTTAACCTGACACTGACGTACTGTTAACCTACTAAATCCGGCATTTGACACACCTTTCCATGTCTTTTCAACACTCACATATTCTCTCCTTTGTTGCAAAATGGACAATGCTGAAATATTTTCACCCATTCTAGCAACAGGGAGATTAAATTGAAAGGAAGACACGTACAGCTCTGTGTTGCCTAAGTCACTGTATCTACATTTGTACTTTTTACTCTGGTTGGTTGTTTACGCAGTTAATTGGCCTTTTTTTTTTAAAATACCGCTTGTAAGTATAGATGTATTTTAAGAGTGCTTATAAGATGAGTTCAGCTTAATACCTCGTTATATAGTTATATGTAATTCACCAGGACTGTTGTTCATTACACTTATTGTTCATATTAGCGCTACAATTTCTGGTTGTAGGAACTTAGAAAAATGATTTACATTACTCGTGTGCGGTTTTTCCATGGGGCATTTCATTCCATGACACAATGGTTATAATTTAATCATAAATGCATTAAAATGTTACCCTTGCAGAACTGACAAAATGTCGTTCAGTGAGAGGGACTGTTTGTGTTGCTTTGTAAACACCTCGCGCATCGAGATTTACTTTTCCTGATGAAACTCGTTACCATCATTAAACAGCACATTTTTAAAATTGTGTTTATAAGCTGTTTTCTAAGACAAGCAAGGAAATGGCAGCTCATTGGTGTCGAAAAGTGTTTCTTGAGAAATGTTATTATTAATACAATTGTGTGTATAATTTGCTCATTGTTCACCTAAATCTTTTAACGTTTTGTTTCATTATGTCCTGACATTGTGTATTGACAGTTATATTATATGCTTCCAAACATTCATGGTATAGCATATGGTTATGCTATACACCCATTCATGATTCAGGACATCTGCAAGCATCCATGGTACATTATGTTTATAAACGCTCATGACAGTGTGTTTTTACAGAGGTTCATATAAAGAAACACTCACCTACGATTACAAAGAAGCCTGGTACCATAGCACATATTAGCCAACATCCATGGTACCATATGTGAGGAACAGTCAGAGTACCGTATTTTTGCAAACGTCATGGTACCTTATGTTTGCAAACTTCATGGTACCTTATGTTTGCACACTTCATGGTACCGCTATAAACATTCATTGTGTCGTATGTTTACAATCATGTATACTTTATTTAATACAGAATGTTCTGCCGCTTTAGTTAGAAACTTTGTGTAAAATTACATGTGTGACGCAGCTGAAGGGTAATTTATTGGATTTTTCGTTTATTTTTTTTATCTCTATTATCCATAACCATGACAGCTGTATGTATTCTCTACCATTTGTGGTTTTGTTTCAACCTGACTCAAGAGTACAATACATTAAACCTATTGGATAACGTTGATATGATCTCTGTTACATGTGTATCAAGTGGAATCATTTTATTGATTACTTTGAATTTGTATCGATCCTTTATTGTGCTCTGTATTATGGAAATTGCCCTCAAATGAAATTTAACGCGCTTTATTTCTGTAATGTTGTCTGTGTTGCTGTCTCTCATGTCTCTTGCGCGTCGTACCCTGTCGCCATCACCTCCGGTCGGGGATTTGGGTTCAGTTTGATTCCAATCTAGAGTGAGTCAAGTTACAAAACTGTGACAAGCTTCCACCATAATTTACAGCAATTTTTATGCAAGCCCTTTGTTCTCTGTCCTATGTACATTTGTTAAATTGCCATAGGTGACGACCTGAAATAGCGTTGTGATATGAAATACTGTATTGTTGATCCCCATGTTTTTCAACGTGTAATCTTGTCGCCATGTGTTAAACGCATTGAACCCATACTACTTTATTCAGCTTCAAATTCATTAATACAACTGCTAAGTCTAATTATTGTTTATGATTATTACTTAAGACCTTCCTCACTCTTTTCCGCTCAGATGTAAAACGTTTGTCAGAACCCAGCTATTCCAGTTTTTGACAGACTACTCTTTCAGCCGTTCATTGCACTTCCTTTAGTCTTCCTTGAAAATAAGTTTCAACCATCCGTGCGGCAAGAATACCCCATTTATGTAAATTTACTTGTGTATTCGTAGACAAACGCATTCCGTTGCCAAGTTTGTGAGCTTGGGATAATAAGCTCAACCATATGACATGTCAATACACGTTACTTTTATTTTCAATAAAAAGGAGAACAAAAAATAATAGTGAGCAATAGTTTTGTTTTATTTGTAGCTATCTAATTTCAACGACTTCAACCAAATAAATTATGGACGATGGCCTAAGGCGGTTGACCCATCAGTTAAGTGAACAGTAGACATGGTAGACGGACTGTGATTAACATACAATAGATGGTGGTTTAGAGACACGATGTAGACGGACTATGGTTAACATACTATAGAAGGTGGTTTAGAGGCACAATGTAGACGGACTATGATTGACGTATAGATGGTGGTTTAGAGGCAGAACACAGAATATATTATTTGGGGAGGGAATGTTTACCCTTGTGTTTAATACTGGAAACAGTGTACAGAAAATTTCACACTGTAATAGGGCATCCTTAACGTTCCATCAAATCACCAAGGAACGGGTTACTTTACCTCACTAAATGAACACTGCTTGTCTCTTGGTTTGGTTTCTTCGGAAGAAGGAACCACAAAGATGTTTATAATTTTATATTTGGGTATTACAATTGTTTACTTTTTCGGGTAGAAAAAAAGCATATTACATATTCGAATAATGTACCAAATACTGGCGATTATTTTAAGCATTTTATACAGAGGAAGAAGGGAATATAGCAAACTGAACTGTGTTAAGTTCAATAGCTCGGGACAGTCGGCTTGAATCTGCATTGGTCTATTACAGAGAAATCCGTCATATTTTTATACACATCACCAACTTGTCAACCATTGTACTGCTGTATGAGGGAATGACCTTTAGAGAGGCAGGGTTCGATTAGAGAACCGGTAATGTCAGGATCCGATGAAATGTGTGATCTTTTTTTCTGTAATGACGAACACACAAACTGATGAGCATTCTGGAGTTTAAGTCGCACAGTTACAACAGACCTTCGTGTAAAAATTACACATTTCGCAACATGTGATCTGCAAGTAATTTGTTTTTTTTTTAAATATTTGCATTATCCAGGATATGACATCTTGCGAAATCACGTGTCAGTTTTACATCCTCCACATTGTGGTATTGATCCTTGAGCAAATAACACCGTAAATATTTTTACACGTTAAAACTGGTTGGACCGTTGTGGAGTTCACACCCAGAATACTTTCATGTACTCTTGATATATTTTTATATTTATATTGGCGTTAACAATGTGCAGCAGTATATAACCTATATATAGATTTGTATTCAAGTAGTCCAGATTACTGCATAGTTAGATCGACAGAAGGAAAACGTGCATTTGTGCATGTCAGAAATTTATCAAAGAAACAAAAATAGACCTCAGCGACATTTGGAACTGAAAACTATGTCGTAAATTTTGGAACATTCTGGAGACATTTTAAGAGATAGTTGTAAGAGAAGTGTATACCACCATAAAATACATATTGCAAATATCCTGATGTTAATAAATTTGATTTATTTATTTGATTGGTGTTTTCACTTATACGACGGCGGCCAGCAATATGATGGGAAGAAACCGGACAGAGCCCTGGGGAAACCCATGACCATCCGCACGTACGGTTGGAGAGGAAGCAAGCTTGCGCTGGGCTTGAATGCGACAGCATTGACTTCTGTGTCATTGTGATGCGCTGGCGCGCTAACCGACGGAGCCACGGAGGACGTTGATAAAGTTTTTTCCATTAAGAATCTTATCCTAATGTATTATTGCAAGCCACAATACACTTGGCTTGAATAATGCATTAGGCAGAATGTGTGAACAGAAATGTGGACTCACCTCGTCCTATAAAACAAGAATGAAGACCCCCACAGGTTGTGCCTATATAACAGGAATGTGGAACAGTAGTTGTTCTTTGGCAGGAATGGAGATCCTCACAGGTGGTGCCTATAACTGGAATGGGACCCTTAGTAGCTGTCATTTAACAGGAATTCAGACTCTCACAGGTCGTGCCTATAACCGGAATCAATAGCTGTCATTTAATAGGAAGGGCAACCCTCACAGATCGGGCCTATGACTGGAATGGTAACCATCGATAGTTGTCATTTAATAGGAAGGGCAACCCTCACAGATCGGGCCTATGACTGGAATGGTAATCATCAATATTGTCATGTAATAGGAAGGGCAACCCTCACAGATCGGGGCTATGACTGGAATGGTAATCATCAATAGTTGTCATTTAATAGGAAGGGCAACCCTCACATGTGGGGCCTATAACTGGAATGGTAACCATCAATAGTTGTCATTTAACAGGAAGGGCGACTCTCACAGGTCGGGCCTATAACTTGAATGGGGACCCTAAGTATTTATCATTTAACAGGAATAGGAACCCTCACAGGTCGTGCCAATAACAGGCCCGGGGATCCTCAGTAGGTGTCATTTAACAGGAACGGGGGCCATCACAGGTTGTGTCTATAACTTGAATGGGAACCCCCACTAGCCTTGCCTATAACAGGACTGTGGACACTCGATAGTTACCCTTTCAACAGGAATGGGGACCCTCACTGTTCGCTCCTATAACTGGAATGGGGATCCTCACTGCTCGTTCCTATAACTGGAATGGGGACCCACACAGGTCGTTCAGGAAAGCCCACTAATACCTGACCATTGAGATCGTGGACTCATGCACAGTTGGTTATAATTCTGCTGCCTCTGCGGTTTTACGTCAGAAGACTTACCGGGTGCCTGTAGAGGTGCCTGGTTTATCCCTGGCTCTGATAAAACACCAAACGAAGACAATATATTTATTTATGTATTTGATTGGTGTTTTACACTGTACTCAAGAATATTTCACTTGTGCGACATCGGCCAGCATTATGGTGGGAGGAAACTGGACAGAGCCTTGTAGAAACCCACGACCATCCGCAGGCTGCTGACAGACCTTCCCACGAGCGACCGGAGAGGAATCCAGCGTGAGTTGGACTTGACCTCACAGCCACCGCATTGGTGAGAGGCTTCTGGGTCATCACGATGCATTAGCGTGCTAATCCTCTCGGCCATGGAGTCCCCAGAACATGGCCGGAATATTTTTTCACTTGACTCAGGGAATATCTACCGACTGTAGCGAGGGGCCTTAAAATTTGAGTTAGCCGTGAACAGTTGACTCTGAATAGTTCACACTTTGCAATACAAAACTAACCCCTACAAGGCTGAACACATTGGCATTGATCCACGCCTTTTCCTCTCAAATCTGGAAGTGAAACTGTGCACATAAATAATAAATAGGATATTATACAACAACGTTATGTTTGAATACCGTAAATTTTGTGCCCGTGAAAAGGCCATTATGACAATATTCTAGGTTTTGTGAGATATCTTCCATGACTCACGGTAACACTATTTACGGTACAGTTACCCCCGTATATATATGCCTGTTAGGTACTGGGTTAAGTCTGTTCTATTTTTACGTTTCCATTCACAAATTCTGGTCCTTTCAAGAATTTGTCAGGTCATTGACCAGTCCAGTGGGTCACGCAGGCCGCTCGTGTCCCGTGTGAGAAGAGTCAACATTATTCAAGGCCTGGTCAACCGGCTGAGCGAGGGTGGAAAATCGAGAGGCTTGGAAAAGTCTCTGCGCGCTGAATACCTGCGCTATACCGTGATTGGTGGATATGTAGTTAACAGAAGAGTAAGCGATACAAAAGAAATATGAAAAGGCCGCGTACTTTACACAAATTAAACAGAATGCAGTCAAGCATGTTCGAGCAACGACGATACAAAACGCGCGTGACCTGCATTGCGAGGTGATGATTTTAGACCGGATGTGTACGAGTATACCCGGCACTATACGTTGTATTATAGTTCTCAGTGGAGTCAGCAAACTAGAGGTGTGGTTTCTTTTGAAACGGTCGAAGTCAGCCTATATAGCGTCTAGAACGTTCTCCAACCTCAGATTAGCAGTGTCGACTTAGCGAGGGTACCTGCCACGCACTTTACAACGGCCATTACAAGATGACGCGCTACATCTTCAGATTTATGCTGACGTGTTTCCTGGCAAATGGTGAGTGTTTTCTCGCTCATTTGTTTTTCTTTATTTTCCCTTTTTCTGAGTTTACGTTCTTTGCATTTTATTCTTTATATGCACTTCACACATACGAATAACTCACATTAAAAATCTGTAAACTTCTCTTTGTACAACAAATAGTTCGTAAGAGATACCTGTCAACTTTATCCATAATTAGCCTGCTTTTGCTTTTCAACGGACGTTAAGCTCTAAATATAAAAACCTGTAAGCTTAGTTCAATAAGTTCTATAATGAAAGGAAATCAAAAACCACCACCACCACCCCCACCAAAAAAAAACACAGCTGAACACGTTTTTATTTTAATTTATAGGGTTTGTTATCTTTTTTGTCTTTCAACAGAGGATTCTCATGTATAATCGTTGTCTTTAACGTTTAGTTGTTGTTCACTTCTATAAACAATCCCCTGACCGCCATCATGTAAGTGAAATATTCCTGAGCACGTCGTTAAACACCAACGAGTTAATCGGACGATTTATAAATTACCATCATAGCATATACTACGTGAATTCCGAATAGGATCATGTGGAAAACTGTAATATTTCAAGTCTTTGCCCATGTATGTCATCGCCTGACCTTCACGGTAAATTATAGGCCTAGGCCCAATATTGGCCTCTTCGTGCAGAATCAGTGAACCATGAGAGGGTGTGGAGTCGTATAGGTTGTCGAGGGTGTGGTATATCCGGGAGATTGCACAAGAAACATGTCATCCTTTGGACGCAAACAAGATTGTGATCAAGTAATGTTGAAAGCGATATTAAAGCACTAAAAACAAACATGGCGCTCAGTTTATGGAAATGCGGTTATTTTGGAGATGCCATCCTAACAACAATGATCACATTATCGTGATCTTACTGAAATAATGTTGAACCCCCAAACAAACAACCAAACATACAAACAAACAAACATGGGAGTATTTTACGGCAACCTAGCGCTGGTTAAGTTTAGCATTTATTTATTTATCTGATTGGTGTAACTCAAGAATATTTCACTTATTCGACGGCGGACTGCATTATGGTGGGAGGAAACCGGGCAGAGCCCACGACCATCCGCAGGTTGCTGGCGGACCTTCCCACGTACGACCGGAGAGGAAGCCAGCATGAGCTGGACTTGAACTTACAGAGATCGCATTGGTGGGAGGCTTCTGGGTCATTACAATGCGGAACTGTGCCACGGAGGAACCCCTAAGTATAGTAGCACGAGTGTGTATTATGCACAATTCAAATGGCAGCTTAATTGTTTTACATACACCGCACAGAATCCCCACAGCGACTATAGTAGTCTGATTAAAGGTTCCTCATACCACAGTCGATCCCGAGAAATGGTGACCACAAAACGCGTGGATATAATATATCCAAACTGAAAAAATTCCCTTAAATGTGCCCACAGCTATTGATGAAGTCAATTGGTTCATATGCTGCACAGTGGGAACTTCGGGTGCAGATCGGCTGACCTTATTCTAAGTTCACATAACCCCGCCCCCCCAACACAAATAAGAGAAGGCGGATTGGTTTTGGGTAGGGCATGGGTGGAGTGATTGGTGTGTGTCGGGGGGGGGGGGAGGGCGGGGGTTGTCGTTCTAATAATGACACATTTAAAAAAAAAATCAGTCTGAAGAAATCTAACTTGTAAAGTATCTCTTTCTCATCAGGGGTCAGAGGTCAAAACTTTATCATGAATGACAAAAACAACTTTGTAACTAGTTGTGGGAACAGCTCCTTACTGACGAATGTCTGGCGGTATGGCGGTTATTGTCAAGCAATCCTTGACGCCTGGTATACAGAAACGATAACACCCCTCTACTGTTACCGGACACCAGAGACACCTCTGGAATATCAAAACACTACCGAATCTTGGGGCGAAATATGCAGGTAAGTTATGTTATTATTACTCAGTACACAAGCACAAAATATGTTTCTAAAGTTTTTTAATCGAGCTTCAACCGAATGTTAAGTTATATCAGAATCTACAAATAATTTCTTTTAAGATTAGAAGATAAAACTTTACTCTGTAAAAGTCATACCACTATTCGATCATGGGTCTTCTTATCCGAAATCCAGCAGTCACCCAAATGAGGTGAAATAAAATGTCCGCAAACAAGTTGTAGCAAAGGTACTGAAAACTGTTCCTACGATAGGTAACGTTATAGGGACTGGTGCAGAGAAGATACTATAGCTCACGTTAGTCTTCAAACACCTGACGACATTTTACTCAGTAAATTAGAGGAATGTTTAGGATACATTTTTCCGCGGCCTTTCACGTGAGGATTGTACGATTCATTTTTGTTTTTGTCATCAGCGTGTATAAACATGATATTTATGTAATTATGTAACTCCTGAAAGAGCTGATATACTCTAATCCTCGAAAAATATACAGGTCTGAAGGTACAAGGTGTGGAAAATCATGTAATATGTTGAAAATTGTTTCATTCAGTTTACAATTTCGCTATATCCGAAAAATTCTACATTTATACTCGTACTTGAATCTATGTTTTCTTGGGATGTATATATCACTGGTCAGTGAAAAGTTGCTACAGGAAAATTGAAGTTTAAACAAAATATATATATATATATATATATACACACACACACACACACACACACACACACACACACACACACATATATACATACATATACACACACACACACACATATATATATATATATATATATATATATATATATTTTACTGGCTCATGTATATATTTTCTAATGAAGAAAAATACATGAAACTAAAATAATTGCAAAAGAGTGACATTCACATGTGAGGATATTATGTGTAGTTACTTTACTGAGGGATATCGTTTTAAGACTTGCTAACTTCCATTTAATTGCTGGAGACAAGTTCTCTTGGAATGCAATGCGCTTTACACAATGGCTTTCATTGTTTTGCGAGCGTATACTTAAGGCTACTGTTTTTTTTTCTTGTTAAATTGTCCTCTTAATTATCATTCTGTGCATACTGCACACGGCTAGAACTAAATAGGTCATCTTTAATGCGTTTCAGCCTGTTGTTAATATGCCATGTAAAAGACCTAGTTTGCATAAAGATAACGCTACCAAGAAAGCTCTCCCCAGCTGATTATACAGAAATGGGCAGAACTGAACGAGATCTTTATTTGTCTAACTGAAGACAAAGGGCAGTCAGTAGAAGGGAAGAAAACTTTGTCCTGGGTGCTAAACTAGTTGTCTGTGAATATGCTAGGTATTTTGTGCTATAGGCGATTGGTTGTCTGAGAGAATTGTAGGCGTGTTGTGATAGAGGCCATTGGTTGTGAGGATGTTTGGCTTGTATTTTTATAGGCCATTTTTTGTCTGTGAAGATGTCAGGTGTGTTGTGATATAGGTCATTGTTGTCTGTGAAGATGTCAGGTGTGTTGTGATATAGGTCATTGTTGTCTGTGAAGATGTCAGGTGTGTTGTGATATAGGTCATTGATTGTCTATGAGGCTGTTAGACGTGTGATGTTATGGGTCACTGGTTGTCTGTCAGGATGTAAGGCGTGTAGTGTTATAGGCCATTGGCTGTCTGTGAGAATGTTAGGCGTGTGATGTTATGGATCATTGGTTGTCTGTCAGAATGTAAGGCGTGTTGTGTTATAGGCCATCTGCGGGAATCTTAGGCGTGTGATGTTATGGGCCATTGATTGTCTGTGAGGATGTTACGCGTGTGATGTTATGGGTCATTGATTGAATGTGATGATGTTAGGCGTGTTTGTGTTATGGGTCATTGGTTATATGTCAGGCGTGTGATGTTATCGGTCATTGGTTGTCTGTCAGAATGCCATGCGTGTAGTGTTATAGGTCATTGGTTCTCTGCGAGGATGTCAGGCCCGCTGTGTTATGGGTCATTTTCACTCACCACTCATCGCCAGATATGGTATGTAGCATAAAGACATGAAAGCTGAAACACGGAGGTAGCTTCAGTCACGTAGTTCTGTATTTTGCTCGCCACAACAAACTCCTTACATGTAAAATGTGAAGTCCGTTTAGGATATGTCACGGACTCAAAACACTACATCCCTCCCAACGTTGAAGAAAAACAGTATGAGCTGAACAAGCATAAACTGTGGCTAACATTATGAAGCGTTAAATGAAATGTTCAAAGTGGAATTGAACACTGGCCATGCATGAGATATCAAAAGCTGGATAACAGCAATGTCAGATGTCACTGAAACGCACCAGCCGTGCATTGACATGTGAGGATGGTACGTGTGTTTTATTAGTGGTCATTGGGTGTGAGAATGTTAGGCGTGCTGTGTTATAGACCACTGGTCGTCTGTGAGAATTTAGAACTTGTGGTGGCATTCAATAATGACATTTTCACAACCAGGCAAAACCTGTGCACCAAGAAAATGGAATTTTTTATCGCGTAAATATCATATGTAAATCTTGACATTCACGTATAACTTTGTCGAATACGAGGACAGCTCTTTGACAAGTACAGTAACCGTTTTTTGTTCAATATTTGCTATGCAGGTACATGTAGCATACATGTACTGTTGTCAAGTGAAATAAACTCAAAATGTTTTACCAGGTTGTATGGAGTGGGACATTTTATTATTTGACATATACATGTAGGCTGTGTATATCTTATTACAACCAGCCCTTAGCTCTTAGTTTGAAGTAATGACGCTTGTTTCTACAAATACATTACCTGTTCTTTATAGGTGGGGACGAGGCGTGGCAGACTGTTACAACAACCTCCTTCCCCAGTGTGAGCCCGGCATCGGTGTGGAGCTCCTCAACAACCCAAAGTTCAGTAATACTTACCAGCTTTATTGCGAAATTGGTGGACGGCGTGACACCACACTACGAGCCTTCTACCGCAGAACCTGTCAAGGGACAGCAGTTAAGCCTGACATTCAGCGAAGTAAGTTCTTCAAATTTCATGACATAAGTTTACTTCGTTTAGATTTTTACTCATTTTTACAACAGCTACAACTTGGAGAGGAAGATTCCGTATTTATAACTGGATTAAACTTTGGCACCTTGTTATCCCGTTCAAAAGATGATTCAATTAAAATCACGATGTAAAGTATAGCTCAATCTTCTTGCTTGTGGCGGGATGGGGGTAATGTGGGTGTGTGGGAATGTGTTGGGGAGACGTTGAATATTTTGTCAGTACCGAACGATACAAGCATATCAACCAATCAGCCAAGCAACTGTAACAATATATTTATTTTTGAAACTTTAGACAATACTTTTAAAATTTAGCACACTACATGTATAACGTATTTTAAACCTGTAGTGTTCTTTCCCCGTTCTCACCACGGTATGGCTACAATATGGCCGCGGTGGCGTTGTCCCCTGACAGTTCATTCGTCCGTTCTTCTTTTCCTGGGATGAATGTTTTTGTTCCGAGCTGAAGATATATATGTCATGTTTTCTAGGACTGGACGACGTCAACTTTGATAAAAACACAACATGTCTGAACGAAACGCATCACAGAGAGCTGTTCATGTGCGGCAGTTCCCTGAGGGAAGAACTCGGTTTTCACTCCGATCGCGTATACCACGAGTCCGATGTTTTAAGGAGATCTATCAACAGGTAAACTCATAAGCTCTCTTCTCATTGTTTATTGAAAGTGATGACAACACGACGTTTTGACGAATTTTAGAACACGTACGTCCAGTATATTTGACGTGATCACTATGACGCCTCACTGTATTTTGGACCTAGTTCAGCTTAAACCGCGGTGCTTGTGGGCGTGTAAGCGGCTACTGTTTATGCATTTACACAACAGTTATAATGAAAATCGCAACTGAGGTAAACTGACAGAGGGCCACATTTTGGTGGTTACGTGTGGTCATTTGTCTGTTTGGCCCGCTATGCATGCTGTAGTCTTTTATATCCCTAAATTTGTCCTCAATGTTCTAGAATCTGTATAGTTATTTAAATATTTGACTGGTGTTCTTCGTAGTTATACAGAGTATTTCAATTATTCGAGGGCTATCAGGTTTACATAAGCAGATCCCGGAAAAAACAATCAATCTCTCCGGAATCACCTGAGAAAGCTTGAGTCAGCCAGAGTTCGAACGGAGAACACTGTCTAAGTGATTAAGGGCTAGTCTTCAATGGGAGGCCCCATTAGACGGCTAGTGTGATTAGACGAAGTGCCTAAGTAAAAAAGTTGTGTGATGGCCTACAAATAAAAATATAGCATGAACATTAATTATGCTAATTCCAGAATTTTTTTTCATTAAGCAATAGATATTTTTTGATTACGTTCAATCATGACTTCACTTAATAAAACAACAGGTCATTGCACGTTATTAGGAAAAAAAAAATAAAATTTAATGCCTGAAGTTGTTGCGATTTTTAAGTTGTTTAACTGTTATCGGAAGTACGAGCTTGCAAGGTGGCTATCGAATTATACAGCTTTAGATGACGTCACGTTAAAAATGGCAGTCTAGATCACTGGAGAAAAGCCTTTAAAGCAGACATTTGTATCAGCATAATCAGATAAGATGGCAATATGAAAGTTGCATGATTATAAAACACTTGCTTAGTGCGTGAAGATTTTATAACACTAGCCGGAAAATGCTTGCTTGTTTAATGTTTACCCTTTACCAGACTAATTCGCCATGGTCAGAAGGTTGCAAGGCTTTGTAAGTCACTATACACACAATATTCTAAACAGGAAAAAAGGTTTTTCATAACTAACCCTTATGCTGGTCTAGTTGTAATTTAACTGTTCAGTGATAAGATCAATTCTGTAGACAGGCTTAAACAGTAAACGTTTATGTCGCACCATTCTTTACAGAAGGAATTAATCCTATATCTGTTGAGTGTTGATTTAAAGCTCATGATCGAACTGAAATGTTCTGTATTAACCGTTAGCTTTAAATCAACAACAGAAACACAAGCGAAGGATACGATATCAATATCGCCTCGTACTCTTGTAATGCCCTGGAGGACAAGTCACTGTCAGAGTTTCATGAAGGGGATTTTGAGGAAGAGTTTACTTCCTTATTTGGGTGTCATTGTCAATTGATTTAAAAAATGGTTAAATCGCCTTAAAGCCACCATTGTTGCCTCCAAACTGAATAACTGGATCATAGAAGGCGGAAACACATTGCATCAGTACATTAGCAATAAGGATGTCTTGTCTTAGACCATGATAAAGACATAATTAATGATGGACTGTGGTGAACATTTAGAATCTGTGTCACAGATAGGTATGAATATAGTCTCGATATGCAGTAATAATACTGTGCACATCTCGCTTTAGCTCGTTAGTCAGAGAGAGCGGTATAAGTGATTTATGTTTTCTGGTGGACTTTCAAATTCGTCACCTGATAAATTGTAATAGCTGGGCTTCCTCAAAATTTGTTGATCCTCTTTTCCTAGTTTTCTGTATCTACGCTGCCAGCGTCTGATTATGACTAAATAACAGGCATACCAATAAACACCGAAAACTACATTTTATGTCTTAATAACTAGCATACAGATATCGATAACAACATGGTATGATTAAATAACAGGGGTACATATAGATATTGATAACTAGACTGTATGAGTTAATAACAGGCATAGAGATAGACATCGATAGCTATATTGTGTGACTAATTTCAAACATACAAATAGATATCGACAACCACATTGTATGACTAATATCAGACATACAAATAGATATCGATAACTACATTGTGTGACTAATATCAAACATACAAATAGATATCGACAACCACATTGCATGACTAATATCAGACATACAAACAGATATCGACAACCATATTGCATGACTAAAAATCGGACACACAAATAGATAACTTCATTGTATGAGTAAATAACAGGCGTACATGTGAATACCGATAACCACGTTGTATGAGTAAATAACGGACATACAGATCGATGTCGATATACATGCACAAACACACGCAGTGAGCCATTAATAGGCAACCGGTCTACGAAAAAGGGCATCGGAGGCAGACAGTTTGTTCAACGTTTAAATCAGGTCATAAAACGCGAACAAGAAAGAATAATCTAGAAGCCTGGGAGGTTAAAACGCAGCTGAAAACTGAGGTCTTCTGAGTAGTAAGAACAGGTCCAGCTCTGACTGAATTCCTCTCGGTCGTACGTGAGAAGGTCCATCAGCAACCTGAGGGTGCTGGTTGGTAGGTTTCCTTCGGGCTCTGCTCGGTTTCCACCCACCCCCGCGTCAGTAAATATTCTTGAGTGCGGCTTAAAACACCAATGAGATACATGAATCAAATCAGAGCTTCGGCTGCTATGGGTTGTCGTGCCACATGAGTCTGTATGTACGTAAAAAGTAGTGCATATGATAAAAGACATTACTTACATACGTAGAACTTGACTATATTTCGTGTCACGCTTTTAGGGTTCGTTATATATGTCCTGCTTCATAGGTGTATATGCATGTAACTAAACTTTTGGTGAGAAAGTGCAAATCAGAGTGACGTTATGATGAAAAAGTTTTCCCACATTTTCCAACTGACACCGTGTAATCTGACACGTCGCTCAGAGACCAGGTTGTTGATGTGCACAGGGGAGACTGCGCGAAGGGCGTCTGGGAACTTCTACCCCGAGATAATACATGACTGAGATTAGCTGATTCCAGAAAAATGAACATAATGAGGGCAATTAACGCCTCAGTTGTGTTAATTGCTGAACATAAACACTCCGTTAGGAATATAGTGTTCAAGGTATATATGTCATTTTGTTTAGTTTTCTGTGGGATTGCTTTGCCTATTTACCCCCAACCTCCTCATCTTTCAAACTGGAAAGATGACTTATCTTTATTTAGTGTATGGCCGACATATGCTAATTTTACCATGATTGCTACTGTGATTGTAATGTCTGAAAATGTTTCACCTCTTCTCGACTCCCCTGTAGTTGTATATATACTGCAATCTCGACTCTCGTGTAGTTGTATATATACTGCAATCTCGACTCTCGTGTAGTTGTATATATACTGCAATCTCGACTCTCCTGTAGTTGTATATATACTGCAATCTCGACTCCCCTGTAGTCGTATATATACTGCAATCTCGACTCCCCTGTAGTTGTATATATACTGCAATCTCGACTCCCCTGTAGTTGTATATATACTGCAATCTCGACTCTGGTGTAGTTGTATATATACTGCAATCTCAACTCCCCTGTAGTTGTATATACACTGCAATCTCGACTCTCGTGTAGTTGTATATTTACTGCAATCTCGACTCTCGACAGTCTCCCAGCGCCTCACACCTGCACCTGGCTTTTTTGTGTTACCTTGGTGTACCATGGACAGAAGTACATATGTATAGCTCTATTAAGAAATGTGTGTTATGCATTGTTCAACCAGCAGCTTGTCCAAAATTAACCAGCAAACAACCCACCAGTATATATCTATGTATTTATTTATTTGATTGTGGTTTGACAGCTGATACTTATACTGGCGGTTAGTTGTACGGGTGGAGGAAACCAATGCCCGGGGTAAACAATCGACCTTTGTCAAATTGATGACGAACTTTCCCACGTGAGGCGAACAGTTGTGCACACCACGTGGTTGGCAGACAATTGGTCTCCAAAGAACGTTACACTACGCATTTGGCCATATAAGCGCCGTCAACTGCTTATTGTAACCATGTAAAGCCTCACAAGATGTGAGAGCAGCTACAGGGAGAATCTACATATTTCCTGTCCAATACTCATCTCATGTGTCCGAGTAAGTAAAAGTTTCCGCAGAATACTCCCCTCCACCGGACCATTCCCTCCTCCTGAGCCAATAAAAAATAACTTGTGACGTCATTCAAACTCTTTTTCAGGTTTGCTACTGCTGCCGTCAACTGCATGTTCAGCGCCATTAATCGTTCCCCGTGTAACCAAGCAACGAAGAACGTGATGTATCATGTGGCCAAGTTACAACTGCCCAGCTTTATCGACGAAACGGAATTGGATCTGGATGAAACAACTACAGCGGTACGTACACAAGTCACTATCCTGACTGAAATCAGATACCGTTACCACACGCAGTATACTGACTTGAGGATAACTATGTCTGAAAAATTATTTAAGGCTACGCTGTCCCTCTCATGAACCCCAACTCTTTGTTAGAGAGGTCACATCTTAGTACCAGTCAGGATTGTCTTTTGTATACATTAACATGTAAAACCTCTAACTTGAAGTATACATATTTTAGTTTTCATTTCTCAATGTGAAATTTAGGATGAGACCTAACACAGGAAAGAAAATTTCCGACCACTGGTGAAAAAAATGCATAAAACAAAGGAACCATTAGGAAATATGAAGATACTACAAAATGGGTTTTCCCCTTTTTAAGCACAATTTTCTTTATTTCCCTTAAAACCATAATTTACATATTAGAGTTTCTTTTCATGTAGCCTTTAACTTATCAAAGATACGGTTTAAGCGAGAATTCAGTTGGACCAACAAAATCACGAAGTCATACTCAGTTTTTGATTCAAAACAGTTTTCTGTGGTAAAATTATGATTTTCCGCTTTAGAATTTCCGTTTTCATGCTGAGAATTGTCCTAGTTGAAGTTCTAAAATCTAATTTCTTGGAACTTTACAAGAATATGTTTAATGCCTCTTGTCCCCACTGGATTAAATGTAAAGTATATTGTCAGTAAACCACTAAGGTACGTTGTTATTATGGTTGAGTAACGCTTTGCCTATTATCTTTGCTTGCAGGACTTCTCCTCCATTATCCGCTGCACTGTCGGGGTATACGGGGATCCCCACTTAAGGATGTGCGACGGTGACGGCTTGGTCACGTGTTCTGCTGTGGGACAGCAAACTTACATCAAAAACGATTGGTTCACAGTGACAGGAATGAATCAGATAGTTGGAATCCGGTCTACCACCCCACCTGTTACATCTATGAGATCGGTAAGTTCAGCTTCTCGGGACTTTACATGGCCTACGTGTTTAGGTTTACATGATTGTGTAATCCTACTTATGCACCAAGCGTACATGTCTGTAAGAGAACTGTTGAATGATGGAAATGTAAAAAAAATATTAAAAAAAAACAGTGCCGACACTGTACTGATGTCACATAGCCTGCGTTCATGCGCGTGCTTCGCTATTTTCCAAAATGTCACCAACCTCTCCTTCATCGGTTTAGATTAGCCAATTCCAAAGTCATTGACGTCATCTGTTGTTGTTGTCATAGTTGACAGTGTACCAGGGAGACAATTTAAGCTTTTGCAAGAATTTATGATATGAAATTCGCTGCGGTGGTGGCTTCTTCAAATTACTCGATACAGGCTTCATTATCATGCATATACAGGAAATATGCTGCACGCTGATTTTTAAGATGGTGAAAGGCATGCTCGGCAAATTGTCCAACTACCTTTTGCAGCAAGCCTTGGTATGGTGCCTTTCAATGAAAATGACTTATGCAAAGTTGTGGCTCAATCCCGACCATGGAAAGGGGATTTGTAGGCAATAACAGTAAGGCGCGGACCACGCTCATGTGGCCGATTTCAAAATTTAACTTGAGCTGAAGATCACATCATTATAGTGAGTTATGTGTTCGTGAGATGTGAGAAGATTCGTTAGTCCATTCGTCAGCTTGCCAAAGGTCGGTGGTTTTCTCCAAGGACTCCGGTTTTACCCACCCATATGTTTTACCCTCATTATGCATGTGAATCACGCTCTGAAATCAGTGTTTATAAATGATAATGTACGATCATGCATTTTAATGTTGTAAATTTTCCAGGTCACAATTACTTTCCATTCTTTGGGCTCTGGCAATACTGTGGCAAGTTACACTGGATCCAACACAACATTACCCACGGTGTTTGACAACACGAACAAGACGTCCCTCGGTCAAGGTAAACACAACCTTCACTCTCCTGTAGGATTCATGCTAATTTGAAAGTGTCGGCACCAAGATATCTTTTGTTACATGAAGTGGAGAAGATTTCATTTGAAGTTAGACCTACATGTATTATAAATGTTGCTGAGTTTCAGATGACTAGTGCTCCATAATGGCATGTTCTTTAAGGACCATATCAGAGCTCGAGAAGGACGAAGTCTCATTCTAATATCGCCTTCTAATAAATTAGGAGCGCCTCAAGAGAGTTTGTCAGTAAGTTTTGAATGCTGTTGTTTAGGGAATGACAAAGTGACGTTGAGCCTGAACAACTACCGCCAGGTGATGTTTGTCCAGGAGTCCACCGGGATGGTCCTCACCCTGCGCCAGTGGTCCGGTAATTATTTCTTCACCTTGAGGGTGGCTCAGAGTGTCATCAAGAAGTCTCACGGTTTACTGGCATCTGGCTGTCCATCATCGCAGATAATAAACAGATGTAAGTATCGACAACCGTTTGATATATCAACACATATGACTGTTGCCTTTTTTAAGACACGCAGCACAATAACTCGAAGCCTCCCACCCATGCAGTCGCTGTGAGTTCAAGACCAGCTCATGCTGGCTTCCTCTCCTGCCGTATGTGGGAAGGTCTGCCAGCAACCTGCGGATGATCGTGGGTTTTTCTCCGGGCTCTGCTGACCGCCGTCGTGTTAAGTGAAATATTCTTGAGTACGGCGTGAAACACCAATCAAATAAATAAATAAGTTTTTTAAGGCATGTGATATTAGGAGAAGGATTCGGGCTGCCATCCAGACACGAGGCGAATACACCCGAGCATACAGTAAATACAACGATTTACGAGATACCAAATAACGCTTTCATTGCGTAATTTCAACACTTCTCACGACAGAACCATACTTGTAAAGCCATTGTTTCACATAAAACCAGTGATAATAGAAATACATTTGTGTTATCATTAATTCTCATGGATGCCAATGTCATTAGCGTTTGTCATTAGCCAAGGGGGCACACGGCTCGCAGCCAGTCACATTTTACACTCTTTTGATACAGAAGAGCATTAATCGCATGTGTACAGAATTGCAACAGTGAAAACCGAGGGGGGGGGCTTAATTAAATTCTTTGTCTATATTAATGATAATTTCTGGATATCCCATACTTAACGATCGAGGGGCATGTACCAGTACCTCGAGGCAGTCTAGGAAAATGCAACATGTAGGAAATGAACACACCATATGTACCCAAGGGGGACACATATGGTGTGTCGTACGTGGCCATGGGGACCACGTATGGAGTGTCTTGTTAAAGCCTGTTATTATATCCAGGTTTCTGTCTCATGCTATGTAATATTGATAATACTTAATTCAGCCCTAAAAAAATATTTGCTTCCCACAAAGTGATCCCACTCTAACAATGATAACATGACCTACACTGTGCTCAAGTTGAACCACTACGATCGACCATATACCAATATGGGCTCAACAGTGTAATGAGTTCACCTTTGTTATTAAGCAGCATTATTGTGTAAAATTTTGATAAATGCAGTTCAAGTTAAAGCTAGATCCTTGGCCTGCAGGTATTAACAAGATTATACCATTTCCTGCAAAAAATCAGTCTTAGCAAAAAGTACAGCCGATGCTGACCAAATGTGGCTACCGTTTATTGTCAATCTCATATATTTTGTGACCCCCTCACTGCCTCCAGGTTTCACCATCTCTCCAGGGGGTCTGAGTGGAAGATATTATTTACCTTTGCGAGCTATACTAAGTCTCTACTTTTCGCTAAATAAAACGGTGGATTAATTCAGTTGTTTTTCACTTATGTTACTAGCTTCGCTGTTCCGACGCGCGGCGGCCTTGAGGCGGAAGCGAGCCACAGAGGCTCAGTGTGAGACTGCGTGTAACGACACCATATCTGACCCCGACTTGCGACAGTCCTGTAAGTTTGACTGTTATGCCCTGGATAACGTTGAGGTAAGTCTATTACCAGTTTCGTCATCAGCCTCTAATTTCGCAATTAACTCTGTGAATTTCTGTGAATTTCTTCCTTATTTACTTACCATGTGCATTTCCAAATGCTTCGACATGCTTGCATTTCCTTTTATTTCCAATGCTGTCTGTGGATTCGAACTCACAGCTTCAGTGATTAGTGAAGACAGGACTTCGAAAGCTAGAGAAGCCATTAGTTCCCCCCCCCCCAAAAAAAATTAAAAACAATAAGAAATGAAAAACGTAGGCCCTCATTAGGTTGTAGGGAGTGATTTAGATTGAGTGTTGTTTCTCTGTTCACACTATCTTAATTGCATGGACATTTCGCCCTGCTTTCGTCCCCAGGCTGGCACCAACATGACGGCGTCTGCCGAAGAGGACATCAGGATAGTGCTTGAGATGGATGAGGATATCATTGCTAAGGCGCTCACTCCCAAACCCACAACGCCAATGACAGCTACCACACCGAAGAAACCCAGCTCTGCACCACATAATCACTTGTCTCACAGTCTTCTTTTAGTGGCCTTTTTAGGATTCGCGGCCTATAATGGCTTTGGGGTAACAAACTAATCAGTATACTAATTTTAAGCGTGATGGATCATTTCAATTCTGTGTTCGACCTTATTGTTTACAGCGATTCCAATTTTGTGCGTTTTTATACAGAGACAGATTTTCAATTTTTGTAGCGTTAGGTTCTTAGAGTGGCTCTGATCTCAAGTTCAAGTAGAAGTTAATGATCCAACTCATGATGATACGTCAACTCAAACATCATGATACCTCCTCTACAGTTCGGAGTAATAGGCCACCTCCATTTCCACGAACTTCGTTAAGTCGTGAATGTTATAACATTTTTGCATTATAAATAATATAGAGTTCAAGCGAGGCTGGCCGAAGCTGGCCGAGGCGGGCCGAGACTGATAATGTTGGATTACTCTGGTTGCGGAAGATTTGCAAGGGAGACAAGTTTTATAACAATGTCTAAAGAGGTGTGTGTCACGGGTGCAGAATGTGAGTTGACAAAGGTTTGGCAATGTAGTCCTAATGTTTTTTTATTCAGAAGTAAAAGAAGAATGCCTTTGAATTGAAGCATCAAATATGCATAAATATTACAAAAAAAGAGTTGTGAAAATAATATAGTGGCGTAAGATTATTATATCATTACAAGATTGTCACGCATCCCCAATCGTCATTTTGTTTCTGCTTGCCTGACATGTACGTAAACTGACAGTTATACTTTAACTGTATTTGTTCATCCAACCGAAATGACGCCTCCTGGCTGATACTGAACGGTTCTTACGATATTTGTCATTTTCTTGCACATTCAGTTATCTTTAATTTGCTCAACGAAACACCTCAGATCAACTCTATGTGAATCTAGTGTTTATAGCCTTAGTATATTCATGTTGTATATCACGTAATCTCTCTGAATGAAACAATTTATATTTTAACCCATTCACTTTTATATTTTATTTTGTATTTTAAAACTTTAACGTCTTCATTCGGTTGAGATAAGTGATTTCATGGATGATAACTTTATCCTTTTTCGATGCAGATGCGAGTTAAGTTTTATACAATAAAATCACTGATATGATGACCTCCTTTTTTGTCTTAATTGTGTTTTTAGATATTCTTATCAGTGCTATACACTTAATTCCAGGCCTCTTATGATTATTGATGGGTGGGTTGGTAGACTGATTGGTTGGTTGTTTGCCTAATGAACTCGGCACGTAGGAATTTTTCACTTACATCACGGCTCCCAGGTTTATAAGTCGCGGGCACGGGAGTGCCGGAGGAAACCACCGAACTTCGTCAGGAGGAAACCACCGACCTTCGCCAAGTACCTGACAAATACTGACCTGTATCAGCTGTCAACGAGTGCACTGTGTGACCTCCCGTGAAACGTTTTGTCAAATCACGCAGAAATTGGGTGAAGTTCTGTAGCAATTTGCAACAAGGCTTGCACACGCAGCCATAAGTTGTTCCTTCGGGACAGAAATTCAAAATCCATTAACAGGTGAAATACTGAGTAATGTAAATTTTCAAATTACATCAGATGTAAACTTTTAGACTTTTATGGGCAGGCACTGACTCTTCAACGTGCACTCTTGCACCATTGTGAGAAGGTGGAAAATCAGATGTCTGTCAGGAACGAACCTATACCAGAAAGTGTAAATAAAGTTTCAAATATGGCACATGATGTACCACATAACATGAACGGATAGGAGGTTTATAGCAAATTAGATTTAAATCGGTTTACCACCAGTGAGAACTGGCGTCTGAGTCACGAGACATTACAACGTTCCAGACGCATTTTGGTTTGTATATAACGGTGCCCAAATGAATTAGACGTTGTATGCTACCGATACAATTTACACCTTATATCGGTAGCATACAACGTATACTCCATAAGACTAGTATAACGGCTACACGCAGTTATGAAACGTATAACCGACCCTAGGTTGACACTAAACCTAGACATGGACCGGTTTATTTCTGTAGTACTTCTATCTGGAAAGGCATAGAGCCAACCCCTGACCGAGTCCGAGCTGTTGCGGCTATAGGTTACGTTCAATACGTCACTCGTCAGCAACCATAAACCCCTTGAGGTGATTTACAGACCCCGGTGAAACGGAGGGTTTGGTGCCTTCGACGGTACGACTTCAAAGTGGTGCACATATTTGGTGTCAAAAATTTCGCTGACACCTTGTCCAGACTCCTAGCACCAAGAATTGAGTCTTCCGCGGAACAAAACACGGCCCAGAGAAGTGTGTTCTTTCTGTAGCAGTGATTACTACACCGAAGGCTTTCACCGTTCGCGAGGTGAAAGAACTACAATACAAAAAATTAACGTGAAGCAATCGCGACCGGAAAATTTTAGACTGGGATACCGGAAGACGTCCGAAGTGGATCATGTGGCGTCATTTTGGTGACGCCAAAGATTCTACTGCATCGTCAACTGCGCGACGTCTACGCAAAATGTTTGACGTTAGGGAACAAAGGACTTATGATGTAGAAGTCCTAATTCACCTCAGCGACACCTGTTGGGTGAGGGAAATCCGCTGATACCTCATTGCCTGAAGCCCATGCTCCGGTTGAGAGAGAACTTTATGTCTTAGGTAGTATGTGTCCCAACCCAGCTGAATCAATCTGGCCCGGTGTATTGCCAGCTGAACCGTGGAAGATATTGTAGTGGACCTCCCCATACCATTTCCACAAGGGCACTCGATTCTGTACTCTCTTTCTTTTAACTTATCGCGTACATTTAATTGTGTGTAAAATCAGTCATAGTTACTACCAAACCTCTCTTTGGTCAGTGACTTGTAAAACCTAAAAACTCAATACATTGATATGTTAAACGTGCATATTATTGCACATAAAATGCGAAAAACTCATTGCCTCGGGTGACGTCATGATCGTTCAGAACTAGAGGTATGCTGGACAGTGGGCGTAGAGAGTACTCTTCTGAATTCTGAACAGTGGTAAAAGCCTGCACTACAGTCTCTGGGAATAGACTAAATCTCAAGACACACTGTCGTGTCGTGTCATAAGACACACTGTCGTTAGATCATTATACCTACGAGAAATTAGATTAACTCCATTTATTATATTGAGGATATCACACGATTGGTCATCGCATATGAAAGATAGGAAACGAGTTGAGTAAATTTAGCCTATGTTTCGAGCTCTAGCGATCAACATTTATTTGTTCTGATCGACAGGGGTGCGATTTCCTTTCTAGTTTCAGGGATTTATTTCGCCTAACTCCTAATGCAATTTGGAATTTCCCTCTTCATATGACTTCATAGTCTCCTCCCAGTTTTCGTAATGGGAAATTTTCGCTGACATTTGGGAGATGATCTTCCCTATTATGTGGTGCCGAAACCGTAAATCCAGCGTGCAATGTGGTCTGTGTTTTAGCTGGTAGATACTGCTAGGGAAAGAGAGTCGCTTGGCAAAGTTTCGTCCCATTGAATATCTACGCGGGTTTGTATTCTCGTAATCATACAATGCAAAACAGCATGATTTAAACGTTAAACGTTACAATTGTGGTTTATTTTGAAACACATGGGGTAAGCTTACCGGTATATAGCGTGAAGTACTTCCCCTGAGTCAGACTGCATCGACTTAGGGAGTGTACCTACCACAGCCTGTACAGCTGTCATTACGATATGATGAGCTTCATCTTCAGCATCACACTGTGGTGGCTCCTAGCAAATGGTGAGTGTTCTCTCTCTCTTTTGTTGTTCTGTTGGCGCGTTTTTATATGATTTACACATCTGCGTTTTCCTCAGATTATCTAGTTAGAGTCCATTAACGGACATCGGAATTCTTTTAAGTAAACTTTATACGATAAATTATTGTCATTGTACTTTAATTTTGGAATGGAAATTAACATTAGGCCTAAACCTTTATTTTAATCATTTTATAGGTCCTAAACATAAAAAAAGCTACTGAACACACTTTTTCAAGGGAAATTTCCCACGTTTAAGCGTTTTCTGCCATGTAAAGTTGATATTCGATTTTTACAAATTACGAGCATATACCACGCCTGTGCCTAGACGGATCATGTATAAGATTTTAACGTTAACAGATTTAATGTCACGATGTCGTCACGATGGGTATTGTTTTCTTGGTGTGGAATATCCGAGAAGGTACATCCGTGTCTGATTTGAAATCACTCCATATTGGACGCAAACAACATTGTAATCTGGCTAAAGTAATGCTGAAAGCGACATGAAACCTTACACAAAGAGGAACAAAAGAAATATGTGGGGCGTGTTTTGGGGAGTATTGCTGTTCACAAATACTGACTGTTGGATGATAGGCAGATTGCACAACCCATACAGACCTAAAAACAGCGAAAACAGAACTCATGAAAATACATGCATCCACACTCAGTTATGTGGCTTAGAGATGTATACAGCTGTCAGTGAAGTAAACAGGCTCATATGCGTACATCCGCTCAGCCGGATCTTGGGTTGTTGAGATGATCAGCGGTCAGCGGGCACGAGATGATCTCAGAGCAAAGTGGACTCTGCACACCATATTCACGCCATATGAATATCACGATATTCAGTGCAATTTTCGTTAGTCGTTATACTCTTGAAAGCCACAAAATCAAGGAGAGAGAACTTCCGTTGTGGAAGTCTGTATGTAACATTTAACTCTCAGCCACACAGAGAGGGTCATTTGCTGTTTGTTTGTTTTGTGTTTTTTAGGGGTTTTTTTCTTGGTTTTTTTTTTACTGTACACTCCACAGTTCATGCAGTGCGTTTCCTAGGGCTAAAGCCTGTAAATGTTAAGAGAGTACGTGATATTTACACCACTCGGGTTATCTTAGTTTTGTTAACATATCGTGCTGTTGCTGTTACATATAGATATATAATATAAAAGACTACAGTGCAGAGAGTAAAACCACAACAGCGACGACTGTGTGGAGGATAGTTAAGGAAGCCAGTTTCGTCCCAACCCAGTAACTGCGATATTTGAAGGACGCCAGCGCGACAATCTGACGAGATTGCAACGAGACTCCAACGACATTCAGTCGAGAATTTCGTGCAATTCTCGCTCCCTGATCTGAATCTGGTGTTGTCGATTGAATTTCGCCTCCTCGTTCAGTTCTGGAATTCTAGAATTACTCAGATGCAGTGTTGTCATAACACTTAATTCATGTACACAATAACTTTGTAAGGCGAGTTTTGGGGAACGATTTTCCGAGGTATAACAGGTTGACATCCGGACTAAATGTTTCAACTTCACTGTTTTACATTTAGACAGAGCTTATAGCGTACGCCTACATTTATACCGCTTTCTTTCATCGGCCTATAGATCGTGTGCGTGTTATATTATTTTCATCCAAACATCTTACTTGTTTCATCCCACTGTATTCCCATGCTGTCACCAGTTCGTGTTACCTTGGCGACAATAAGTGCGTCAATAACTTGCCCAAGGTCGTTGGTTCACGCGATGCACTCTGGTTTCCTCCGCAATTAAGTGAAACCTTTTAAAGTATGGCATTAAGCAAGAGTCAAAGAAAAGAATTTATTGATTAATTTGTTTGCTGTTTACGCCGCACTCAAGAATATTTCACTTATATGACTGCGGCCATCATTATGGTGGGAGGAAACCGGGCAATGCCCTGGAGAAACCCACAACCATCCGCAGGTTGCTGCCGGGCCTTCCTATGTACGGCCGGAGAGGAAGTCAGCATGAGCTGTACTTAAGAAGTAAATAAATTCAACCCTCACATGGAACTTAGTTTAATGCGTAAGGGTATTTCAAGGAACATCTTCGAGAACTGAACATTCACAGAATAGTACTAACTTTAAATTTATACAGTCATGCGCATATAAACATCTGCGAAATGAAAAAAAGCAACCATTACGTATCATAACATAGGTGTGGCCAGGAAGGGGATCGACTGCTTTACTTCATCAGGTCAAGGTTCTGGGGCAAGTTTTACAAACAACATGTAAGTTATGTCAAACGTATTTGCCATGACGACACACACTGTGGATATATGTCGCCTTGTCAGTTACGATTGACGACATATTACACCGCCTTCGTTATACGGCCCTTGCATACGGCGGCCTATGCCCCAGAGGTTCAAAGGCTTCTATAACTGGAGACGCGTTCTGACAACTTTCAGCAAGAAAACGAGGCGATTTTTGAGGTTCGACTTCGTTCAGATTCACGGCATATCTAGAGTTTAGGGTCAGCGGAACATGATATAATCTGGGGTGGGGTGATGAGTCACTGTAAATATATGTTCTATCCCAGCCAAATTAGGCCGCCTAAGCCCGGGAGGCTGTGGTATTTCAGACAGCTAGATACACGTTGTAGGCGATTCCTGGTGAGTCAATTATAACAGGAAGTTACATGCTAACCTGCAAGGTTTCAGGAATACGGAAGCTTTGGCTTTTCGGATAGCCTTAGATGCCTTTCTTTTTTGGCGAAATCTGGTGAATGAAATTGTACCTTTGGCTGGGTGAAGCAATAGAACAACTGCATGTTCTTCAGCCCTATAGAAAGGATCCAGTAACGTCTCAACTCTGGTTTTGCTGGCAGCTGGAGACGAGTTTTTTTTAACGATTTCGGATGACCGAAGCTATGAGAATACGCCTGTCAGTTTAAATTCTGCTTGTTTTCTTTTCCATGATGATAAGATTTCACAGACAGACAAATAAGTTTCGACAGGTCTCGTATCGCGGAATCTCAGGCGTTCGTTCTGAACATTATTTCAGCAATATTGCGACCATTGTCAGTCTGTATATATACATGTATAATTAGTAAATTTAGTTTCTTTCAACTTGTCATCTGTGTCAGCTACCTGTGAGATCATCAATACTTACTACAGTGTTGTCAGTAAAACATAAAAGGTACATATCGATACGCTTTGGATTTCCATATTACTGCAAACAAAGTGCAGTCAGTAGAATACGTTTTTTTCATGAGCTCCATATAAGCTTTAAGTTTGCGAGACCAAAACCATTGCCGCGGGTGACGTCATAATTATTCAAGAATGTGGCTTGCCGGATAATGGCTATTTATAAATTTCTCTCATTATAGTCATATTCATCGGGAATTGTAAAAAGTACACTTAAATGCATTTTCCTCACAATAAAATAGACACCCAAGCTGTCGATATGTAGAGCTTGAGGCAATAGGCTTATTTGCGTCACTAACGAAGGCCAGTTTTGGTTTTGAATTTACAGATGATTATAAGAGTTAATATATCTTTCGAAATATTGACGTTACGCTCAGACATCATGGCATCGTGTCCATGTTTTATCTTCTGTCTCCAACTGTACGTGGGAACGTCCGCCAAAAACCAAACTTAAAATCATAATGCTGGCCGCCGTCGATCGTATAAGTGAAATATTCTTGATTACGGCGTGAAACACCAACCAAATAAATAAATAAATCTCTTTTTGCCTCGTTTTAGTTTTTATTTTTATTTTTTTTTTCACCCAAAAAGGGGGGTGACGATCCCCTGCTTGCTACTCCCCTGCATAACTGATGACGCTGTTATTCTTACAGAGTGGATCACGGGAGCGGAGGTATGGAAGGGATGATCGAGGGCGACGTCTTTCTGGTAATGAATCAATCTGTGAAGTAAATGCAGTAAGATTAAGTAGATTAAGAAAGCTCACTTTTAAAACATTTCTTTTTGATCAGGAGCTCGAAGTCAAAACCTAATCGGGAATGGCGAAAGAAGCTTTACTACGAGTTGTGGGAACAGCTCATTATTGACGAATGCCTGGAGGTATGGCAGTTTGTGTCAACAAATCCTTACCTCGTGGTATAGAGACACTTCTATTCCAACTTCTTCCTTTCCCCCTCGACCAGGCATGTTTTTGGAGTACCAGGGCTTTTCCAGAAATTGGGGCGAAATTTGCAAGTGAGTGAAAAATATTAGGTAAGATCGTTCTCTTCAGTATGAAAAGAAAACAATAACATGTCAATACAATCTATTGGGTGCAAGATTTGTTAAAATGCTTGAAATGCTTTACAGATAAAAGCCCTGAGTCGCACGCCTGCCAACAACTGTCGTTTATGTCAACAAATACGCTGCTGCTGTGTTGTTTAGATGGGGCAGAAAGGTAGGAGATTGCTATGACATCCTGCTCCCGCATTGTGAAGCTGGAATCGGTCTGGAGCTTCTCAACAACCCAAAATTCATCCCGTCAAACCGGAGAAGATTTTTGACTGAGGGGATACGTTGGTCGTCGCTTGAAGCCTTCTACCGCAGAACATGTCAAGGGACAACAGTTAAGCCTGACATTCAACAAAGTCAGTTCTTCATATTTTTATAAACTTTCTCTTAATTTTTTTACACCATACCTTACACCATAAGAATTTTGCAAAAAAGCTTCTTTATATCTGAATTAGTGGCCTCCATGGCAATGACTCAGGAGCCTCACGCCAATGTGGTCCCTGTGAGGTTAAGAGCAGCTTATGCTGGCTTCCTTTCCGGACATACGTGGGACGTTTTGCAAGCAACCTGTGAATGACCTTAGGTGTACCCTGGCTGGCAGTAGTCGTGTAAATGAAATATTCTTGAGCACAGAGCAAAATTTTAATCAAATAAAAAAAACAAAGTAAATATAATTCGGTTAAAACTTGGGGAATTTCTCATGTTTACAGGTTGAAGGTGGTTGTGGTGGTGGTGGTGTTAGTGGCATGGGAGGCGGGGCGTGGGAGGGGAAGGCGCATGAGCATCATCTTGTACGAACAGATACAGGGTTGAAAATCCACCATCTATCCAACTGCCATATTTGTAAGAAGGTTTCAAGCAATTGCATATATTCAGCCAGGTTTAAAGGCTCATTTAGTCTCACTTGCGATGTATTTTTTAGATCAGTAGTATGCTTAAGTGGACCGTGTGGCAGGTATAAGGAAAGATACCGTGGTTGTCTTCTTCAGATATAGACGACGACAACTTTGATAACGGCACAGTATGTCTGAACTTAACACATCAGGCAGAATTGTTTCTCTGCATGGATGCCTTGAATGAAGAACTTTCCTTTGACGCTGAACGACTGTACCAAGGGTCAGGTTCTTTCAGGAGATCCATCAACAGGTAGGCACTCACAAGCACGGACTACCTAATTCATATAATTACTATATCGCCATTTGTTTATTTGATTGATGTAAATCCTCAAGTTTTCTCTGTGGTTAAAAGCTTCACTTTTAACTGACCTGCCCAAGAATCTGAAGATTCAAGCCTAAATCGGGATTTCATTGTCAGAAACTTCACATGTAATTCTGTCCAAATAATCCATTCAAGAACTAGTAATTGGGCTACATATACTAGTATTCTAGCATGCCCATTTTACCTCACCTTCGATGGCCACTATATGGCTGAAATACTGCGTTAAAGCCATAATCATCCATTCTTCATTCATTTACTTCACATACATTATTTGACTGACAGGCATACAAGACTTGTTTAAGATTTACAACTACTTACAAAAGATGATCAACGAATAAAAAATAAAGTGGGGTCTCCGTGGCTGAGAGGGCTAGCGCGCATTTGCAGCGTAATGAATCAAATAAATAAATAAATAAATAAGTAAATATAGCCACCAGAGCTTTGAACCTAAAATCACTGACACTTCACACACGGATCCCTGGTGGGCCTCCAGACTATATGAAAGTGCAAATAACCTTCAACTTCTTCATCCCACTTTCCCATGTTGCAGCTTACATTTCATTTGTCAGGCTTTATCTTCAAATCCAGGGAGCCAATTTCAGATTTGACCTACATTCTCTTATTTAGCTGGTTACAACTGTGTCTTTAAAATTACTAAATTATTGAATGATTATGGCTTAACGCCACATCGGCAATACATCGGCATTATCGTGGCGAAAACAAAAAGCCGTGAATATAGTTTTCGACACGATGTGATGAAGACTCAAAATTAAACAAAACAGACGAACATTTTTTACAACGGTTAAAAAACTAAATGTGGGTTAAAAGTCGAAAATCACAACGTTTGTATGGGTAATGTGAAATATTGTAAATATTAAAGCTACAGGCTATATCTTATGGTATAGGCCGATGGCCTTCAAAAAACAAATGACAACATCGACAGTGACACCAACAACTCGAATCTAGAGTCATCTGTGAGGCTTCTTTGTCGGATATGCGGTGCAAGGTCTACACAGTTTAAAATTTCTGAACCAAATGCTACGTAACTTCATACAAAGTTTCACTGCGGAAGAGGGAGGGATGGTGGGATAGGGAGGGGTCATATAGCCTCATATTTGTCTTGTAAGGTAAAATATAAATGACTTATGAATTGTGAAGAGCTACAGAGAGGATTTGGTTAGAGCAGCATTTTGTATTACGCACATGTAGTCTCAACCGTTGACCAACATTTAGTAAGCAAACTACCCAACAATAACTGACCACTCTGTTCAATTTCTTTTTCAGGTTTGCTACCGCTTCCGTCAACTGCATGTTCAGCGCCATTAATCGTTCCCCGTGTAACCAAGCAACGAAGAACGTGATGTATCATGTGGCCAAGTTACAACTGCCCAGCTTTATTGACGAAACGGAATTGGACCTGGATGAAACAACTACAGCGGTACGTACAAAAGTCACTATCCTGACTGAAGTCAGATACCGTTACCACACGCAATATACTGACTCGTGGATAACGAGATCTGAAAAATAAGCAGGCCTGCTCCCAAGACCTTGGCACTAATGTGCGCGTGTGCAAATGGACTGACTTAACCAAAGTATGCTTTAAATTCATATAAGTTCATATATTCATAAATATATTCATAAATTCATATATTCAACAACAGGCGAGCTAAGATCTTCAATGTTTACAGTTCCTCAAATCACAAAGTTTTTTAAACAAAGTTGTGACTCGGTTTCATCACTGCTAAAGAGTTTAGTGTGCAAATAATCATTTACCTGAGTAATTTGTGTTTTAACGCTTGGAATGGGTTTACAAATTCATAACAAAACTGAAAATTCGCGTTTGTTTTCACATGCCAATTAGTATTTTGATTTTGTCGAAAGATTCAAGTCTATGCTTAAGGCCTTTCATGATTCTTACAAAATTCATGACAAAATATACTCAGTCAGACAACAGATGCAACTATCTTACGACTGAGACGCGCTCATTATCTTTGTTTGCAGGACTTCTCCTCCATTATCCGCTGCACTGTCGGGGTATACGGGGATCCCCACTTAAGGATGTGCGACGGTGACGGCTTGGTCACGTGTTCTGCTGTGGGACAGCAAACTTACATCAAAAACGATTGGTTCACAGTGACAGGAATGAATCAGAGAGTTGGAATCCGGTCCACCACCCCACCTGTTACATCTATGAGATCGGTAAGTTCAGCTTCTCGGGACTTTATATGGCCTACATGTTTAGGTGTACATGATTGCATAATCCTAATTCTACAAAGAATTCAAGTAGGAAAACTTCCCCTGTCCGCGAGAATGAATCGATCGTACAATACCCTATGTAATGTGAACAATAATTAAGGCTTTACAGAAGAGTTTTTCACTGTTGTTCTGTTACGATGTTTGTGGTGGACTAAGTACGCTCGAACTCGGATTCGTTTTCCACTACAGTTCTGCAGCACTACATACGTCTATCACGCATTATGGCCGTTATCCACGTGATACAAAGGCATCCTTTATTTTCCGGATTGGATGGTTCGTATATGGAGCCTTTACATTCAAAGCGCCCTCTACCGGGTAAACCCTGAACTAACATCGGAATTAGGCGTGGTGTAACTAACACAACAGCAACAAGTTGTTTAGAAAACAAATGTACAAATTCTTCAACAAATTCTTCATTTTAGCGTACAAAGAAACGACAAGTATGATCTCTAAAGCAGGGGCGGGGTGGGTGGGAGAGGCGGCATGGGGTGGCATTATGTAACATTCGAAAGCAAAGCAGCCCCCCTTTTGATTGCAACTTTTTGAGCTTCAGTCAAATATGGTTCACAACGCGGTGGTATGAGTTTTTAAATTTAAAGTTCACTGTTCAGCGTTCAGTGTTTAGTGAAAATGTGAAAATATGACTGACTTTCTTTGTGAAAATCCGTAATCTTTTTCTTAAAGCAAGCTAAAGACACGGTCACGAGGACAAATATTTAGTCACATGTCATGCTGATAAATCCAGTTGTCAAGTTCTCGTTTCATTCAAGGTCAAGGTCAAATTAATGCAAAACTTGCCGTTCTCATGAACGAAATGTCCTTCGTCTTCCCATTCTCGGAATGTAAACAGTAAAAGAGTGTTGAAATATTTTGTCGTCAGTAGTTTATCATTTCCACCATGGTGATATCTCTGTTCAGTACCCACTTTGAAAGAAGGCGGTAAGGGAGACTTTGGCGGGCTACACTAATGGGTCTAAATCGCAGCAAAAGCACGTCGTTGTCTGCTGTGTCATACACCTAACGATGTGACGTACTCCCGGAAAGAACAAAGGAGTACAAAGCTTTGGATCCGTTTGTGAAGACGCCCGGATGTTCTCGCATTTTATCACGTGTTCTGTCGTGTGATATCGCTGATTTGTAGAAAACTATCGACGTCCATCCAGGACAGCAGAAGGTGAAGCAAGTTCCATATTTGGTGTAATTTTAATGTCTAAATAATACCAATCTTAGATAAATTATCTTTTATTGATTTTCTATGCACAAAATAATCTATTCGTTATTCCGTCACGAAAAGTGCTTGTTTATAAATATTCTCACCGACAATTATACTACACTGGAAATCTTTGTTTGGCAGATATTAAGATGTTCTAAATCTGTCTAAATTCTTATTTTAAGCCAAATAGCATCATTTTTGGGCTCATATTTTGTGTGACGGCATCACGAAAAACCGTTTCCGTCACGTTTATTACATATTAAATAGGAAAGATGGACATGACACCCGTGTATCAAAATCCACACGCTGGGTAAAACTCTCATTTGGATAAAACATATTCTAAAACTGCGTGAAAGAGGATTAGAATTAATAAATACTGTCCATTATTGCTGAGTTAGGACATGACACAAAGCATTAACATAAAATAGAACTATTATTTATTAATTTGTTGAGCAACTGTTTTCGTTAATTCCCTAAAGGATGTCCAAAACAGACTCAGAAATACAAAACAAGCGACGAGCACGTATTAAACAGGATCCCCACAAATTCTGTTTGTATAAGGCGGTGGATGGTCTAAAAAGCAAAGGTCGGGGCAGCAGCTTTCGCCTGACCAGCTGAATTGTCTGCCGAATAGGACCAAGCTCAGCACCAGAAAATGGCGGGAGAAAAAGATTATAGAATCCCAACAGGACGCAGGTTGTCCAACGCCTTACCGTACATTGGCAGTTTTCACCACCCCTTCATACGCCCCTTCCGACAATCTGGACCTGACCTGGGCTGTCAGGTCAAAGTGGCTGTCACGGAATTCTACGAAAGTGATGCCATCTCAAGAGTGGCTCCAGGAAAGACGGATTTCATAACAGTGAGAAATGAAGATGGGCCCAAAGCCAGGCATCAGAAGAGCCATATCACTATGACCGTTCCTGAAGCATTCGAGATTTTTAAACGTTGATTACCCAAATTTTAGGACCGACAAATCATCTTTTGCAGATCTGCGACCAAAACATGTCCTGTTGACATCCCAAATACCACACAACGTGTGTGGCTGTAAATACAACACTAATGTCATTTCGCTGCTAGATAGCCTACACAGAAAGTTTCCAGAAGTGGTATCACTGTATACTAAACAAGGCTTCGCCCCCCTGTGCGGATGCGACATGTCAAGTGATGACTGTATGTCAAGCAATTGTCAGACGAGTTCCAATGGTAAGAGGTTCGTGGTTACTATAGTTGATAAACTTGCCACATTAGATGGTCAGTTAAAAGAGATGGGGAGAAGATGGAGGCTATCTGGTGAGACGTTCAGTGGACGGATCGGTTCTAAAAGTTGTCGGTCAGCTCCAATCACAGTTGCCAAAATTCCTCTTGCTCTTTACTGAAGATTATACGGTCAGTTTCCAAGACGAAATACAGTCTGCTTATTGGAAACAAAAGCAAGTAACAGTTTTTACCATAATGATGTGAACACGAGGTATAGTTAAATCATCTATCGTAGTGTCCGACGTAACGGATCAGGAAAAGAACGCCGTCACTGCGTACACATGGACTGCTCTTGAACAAATCAGATCAGAGCTACCCTCCGTAAAGAAAGTTAATATCTGGACTGATGGTCCCAGCAGCCAATTCACGAGCCGATACATTTTCGCAGTATTGGATAAAATTCGAGAATTATGTTCAGATGAAATTAACATGGAACTTTTCGCCAGCCAGTCATGGTAAATTCCCTAATGAGGCTTTGGGAGGAAATGCCAAACGGATGGTTCATCGTCAGGCACTGGCCAGGGAACTTGCTGTGAATGATGCAAAGTCTTTCGCAAAGGAAACTGAGACTGGCATAGGGCACATTAATGTCACTGTCATATCACAAGATGATATAGACTGCAAATGCAATGAACTCAGAGTAGATGATGTTTGGTTGAATATCCAGACTATCCCGGGAACCATCAATTTTCATTACATGCTATCTCATGAAAATGGCGTGTTATGCCGTAAGTTCTACAAAACTGCCAAAGGTTTCGCTATCCGCTATATTCGAGGTCATCGTGCACTATCCGCAGCTACCCAGGTGGAAGGAGATGCACCATCATCTGGAAACGAATCAGACGATGTCCCTCTGGATCAAATACTCAACACAAGGAAGTTGCCAGGCGGCCTCCGCTCTTGGGCCTAGGGAGATGAGACAGATCCAAAGCAAAACGAAGACTGGTTGCAGTGTTCTGGACAAATACTACCTCACGGACTAAACGGCCTGGATACCGAATGGCTATATACCCTAGAGTGGCGGACAAGTCATTTCCATTCAAAGCTACCTACACTGCAGTGCCAAAACGGGATATTAGGGTTGAGATATAATTAAACCCGATCATAACTCTTTCATTTATTATGGGATATGCAATATCGGTTAGGTTAGGTAAATTTTCAGACAATTTTCGACAATTCTAGTACAATATTCATTTTAATACCTTGGCAGGGTTTTTAAGGATATTAGGAATTTACTGGTTTATAACTGATCACTGCCTATGCGATAACATGGCTCACCGCTATGACCATGCTGTCGACTGAATTACTTTTATCGCGATTTTCCATCGGTCAATATTTATTTATTTTTTTCTGATTGGTGTTTTACGCCATAATCAAGAATATTTCACTTATACGACGGGGGCCAGCATTATGGTGGGAAGAAACCGGACAGAGCCTGAAGGAAGCCTTCCTGGCAGACTTTCCCACGTACGGGCCGGAGAGGAAGCCAGCATGAACTGGTCTTGAACTCACTGCGATCGCGTTGGTGGGAGATTTCTGGTGTCATTACGCTGCGTTAGCGCGCTAACCAACTAAGCAACGGAGGCCCCCGATCGGTCAATAGGTTAAGTTCGTGGATGTTTACTACACTGGTTTAATTTAAGTAATCTTTGGAAGTAATAAAATTTGTTGTACATTTGAAATTTGTTGTACATAATCATGTTGTACTCATTTATAGAATAATAACATTTCGTCTGGCAGGTTCTCTAGTTGTGGCAAGTCAGACAACCCATTTAAGAGAAAACATGAGCTTTTTTACCATTTTATTCGTTAAAATAAAGGTATATGATAAATAAGTTGCAATAAAAGTGTGTGTTCCGCGATGTTGTATCAGTCTCTCGTTGTCTGAGGTGGGCCTGTTGTATCTACCGAGCTCAGATAACGCTTACTGATACATCATCGCGGATCATACACTGTTATGATAATCTCTATACCATTCGTCGAGCCAACGTGTTTGTCGGGAAACTGTTAAATGGTAAAAGTTACAACCCCCGTTGCATTGATGATCTGCGTTCATGCATGTACTGTACTGAGCTGACTCTCACAGAATGTAACTCAACTCGCCTACATTGTTTTGGATTATCCTAGAGTTACACTAGATTTTCAAATTCAGTTACGTCATCGTCCTGAAGCACTGCCTTTTGTTATATATGACGACTGTCCATTTGCCAAGTAGTAAACTGTAAATCCTCTTGAATATGGAGAACCCTGCGATGACGTCACTTTTAAATTACTCGGTTTCAGCATTTTGGTAACAGGCTTTATTAATAAGCATACAGAGAAAGAGGTATGCTGCCAGCCAGGTAACTCCAGCTCCCTGCATCATTTGAAAAGCCACGATGTACAAAACAGTCACAAATTTCTGAGTGAAGGACATTTCCCTCGCCCTGTAGCATACTTCTAAGCTTGTGCTGCACCCAAGAAACCCACCCGATTCTAATAAGTTGAAAATAAACCAGAGTTTCAAAAAGAGATAACATATGATAAAGCCTGCATTTGTCATACGTTTTGATATTGTTAATTTTCCAGGTCAATATCATCTTCCATTCTCTGGTTTCTGGCGACCCTGTTGCAATGTTTACTGGATCCAGTGGCGAATTGCCTACTGTGTTCGACAACACGAACGAGACGTCTTTGGGTCAAGGTAAACACGACCTTCACTCACCTCTAAGATTTACGCCAAATGTCCGGTACCAAAATATCGTATATTTCGTGTGAGTGTAGAGAATTTCAGCTAAATATATCTCTTAACACAGCCCCAGAATCAGTGTCTCGCAGTGACGCTTCTTAATGAGTAATATCCAAGTCCTAGATTCAATGACTCCCTGTGGGATTTCTTGATGAGCAATATTGGAATCCCAGAGACTTAAAGCCTCATTATAACATCAGCTCATGAGCAATAGATCAAGGCCTTGTTATAACATCATTTTATGTGCAATATTTCAAGGCCTCGCTCTAACACCACGTCCTGAGCAATAAATCAAAGCCTCGTTATAACAGGGCCCCTTGTGCCAACAGGTTGTAAGTTATGATAAACGTAACTGGTATGATGACAGATACGTGAAGATACGTCGCCATCATAGCTACACGCAACGTTACACCTGAGCCTCTGGTTGCACACTCTTCGTGAAGCCTTTTCCAAGAGAACAAAAGGTCTTGGCCTTTTATCGTAACCGTTGCCCTTTCAGGTTTCACCGAGGAACTACAGGAGGGTTTATTGGTAAGTTTTGAATGTTGTTGTTTAACAGGGAGTGACAAAGTGACGTTGAGCCTGAACAACTACCGCCAGCTGATGTTTGTCCAGGAGTCCACCGGGATGGTCCTCACCCTGCGCCAGTGGTCCGGCAATTATTTCTTCACCTTGAGGGTGGCTCAGAGTGTCATCAAGAAGTCTCACGGTTTACTGGCATCTGGCTGTCCATCATCGCAGATAATAAACAGATGTAAGTATCGAAAACCGTTTGGTATTTATACGCATGTCAAAGAACATATAGACATACACACCATGTATGAGAATGTGCTTTCTTCAAGTTCAATTGACCTGTGGATGGTCGTGGGTTTGCCGGGCTCTGCCCGATTTCCTCCAACCATAATGCTGATCGCCGTCGTATAAGTGAAACATTCTTGAGCACGACTTAAATCACCAATGAAATAAATCAAGTTCATTTATTATTTTATATGCTGATTACTTGTCAAAATGTTTCGGGTGGGTGTGGGGGGGAGAAATTACATGTGCACAACAATGGAACTGATAATACTGGATCTTAATTAAACTATATCCCGATGTCACTGTTAATGGTCGAGGGGCCTGAGTAACAGACAATTTTTTGCCGGGTTGTCCCGGCATTGTGTAATTGTGCTTTCCTCAAAATATTCCAATAGATTAATTCACTTTTCCTCCCCAAATGTTTACTAGCTTCGTTGTTCGGACGACCTACCAGGCGGAAGCGAGCCACAGAGTCTCAGTGTGAAATTTCTTGTAACAACACGGTATCGGACCCCGATTTACGACAGTCCTGCAAGTTTGACTGCTATGCCCTGGACAACGTTGAGGTAAGCCTTACACCAGTTACATAATCACCCGATAATTTGGTAACTAACTCTGGCAGTGAATTTGTGCTTCATATGCACCACAAATCCTTTGACATGTTTGTAATTTCTTTCGTTCTCTTAAACGAAGGCATAAAGACATAAAGGAGCTTTCAGAAAGAGGCTTTTGTTTCTATATTTAAAAAAAATGTCAGCATTTAGAACCATTGTCTGCGCGAGTATTATATTATACGTTCTGTATAAAAAAAAGTTCTCTTAGCGATGAGGTGCACAGGTATCGGAATTCCATTCTTAGAGGCAAAGCACCAAAATAACAAATAATTAAATATCGCTTCCTAATTAGACAAGAGGTATGATCACTCGACTGTGCCTGATAATATCCTCCGCTGCATTCAATAGTGTTCCTCAATACAGTGCCTCTCCATAACTGTGTGCACTGCTCTGAACGACTAGAGCAGTTCTGTTAGTGGCGCCCATGGCGTGGCGGTGCCCATTGCACTCAGAGACGGTGCTCATTAACTGCACTCATTGGCGATGCCCATTAAGTGCACTCATTGGCGGTTTCCAATAACAGCACTCAGTGGTGGTGCCCACTACTGTCACTGGCTTCGTCTAGTTGAACAACCTCACCTACCGAACCAAATACTGCCACTGACTGTTGCCAGTACAAATGCCTCCTTTCCCTTATATTGGTACCGGTACGCATAAAATTGTATTTAGTTTTATTTGTGTATGTCTTTATTCGCCAAATACTAAAATTTTCTACATTATTGACTTAAATAACACTGATCAGGCTTATGTGTGAAGAACACCCGATGGGAACCCAATGCTTTCCGACAGATGCCTTACAAATCTTCTGCCCTGATCGACAGCGGTATTGGACATGACTGGAATGTAGAAAGAGAACTTCCCAAGCTATAGAAAAGCCATTAGTCTTCACAAAATGTAGGCCCTCATTGGGTTGTAGGGAGTGATTTAGATTGAGTGTTGTTTCTCTGTTCACACTATCTTAATTGTATGGGCATTTCGCCCTGCTTTCGTCCCCAGGCTGGCACCAACATGACGGCGTCTGCCGAAGAGGACATCAGGATAGTGCTTGAGATGGATGAGGATATCATTGCTAAGGCGCTCACTCCCAAACCCACAACGCCAATGACAGCTACCACACCGAAGAAACCCAGCTCTGCACCACATAATCACTTGTCTCACAGTCTTCTTTTAGTGGCCTTTTTAGGATTCGCGGCCTATAATGGCTTTGGGGTAACAAACTAATCAGTACACATGTGAATCGAAACCGAACGTTTTAAAGCGAAGAACGTATGCGATCTTCTGCGTTCTTATACAAAGGCAGATGTTCAATTTTGGCAGCGTCAGGTTCTTAAAATGGCTAAAGTCAGCCCAAGTCTTCAAAAGTATGAAATATTTACCCAGAATCCCATTCTTCAAAGGGTTTGTGCTCGGAATGTAAGGGGATATCATTGATGCTAATGGCGCGAGTGACTGACAGTGTAGTCATGTTGCACAAGAGCTTTGAAAAAACTTTCTCAGAAGCAATAGGAGAATGCAGTTAAAGCGATAATGTATACAGATTTAAAAGCACAAGCTCGCTATGTTTCATCTTACAAAATAAGAAGCTGCAGTAAGATAGTTATATATGACAACAGGGTCTTCACCCTTCTACTTTCCTTCTCTCTGAGTATATCACATGTACATACAAATCACAGGTTATTTTATATCTCTCCGTTCACCCAACCAAAATGACGCCTCCTGGCTGATAATGAACGGCTTTTTATAAAATTTGTTATTCTCTTGTACATTCCGGTGTCTTATTTGCTCATCGAGATTAATGTAGTTATGTCGACAGGGCTCTGTGTAAGTTTTTCTGTGTCTTTAGTATATTTCTGGTTCATGGTGTATCAACATGTAAAATTTTAACCCCTTCAATTTTACATTTTTATATCTTCAAAGTTTAATATCGTCATTTTTTGAAATAATAAACTCGTTTCATTGATACAAGCTTTATCAATTGCACTCAGCGATGGTGTTTGCCTTAGGTGTTTGTTAAATTTTAGACAATAAAACGAGAGTGTGATGACTTCTCGATAGCACGGATGTCTGGGATTAACGTTTATCTTGCTCCTAGTGGGAAGGGAGGGGGTAGTGGATGGGGCGGTTGATATTCTTTGAGCGTTGGCTTAATTGAGCAGGAAGCAAAAGACCATTCCATTAGGCTGAACTAGTACCTAAATCCTGTAGTAACACTGATGAGTTTTAGGTAATACACGAGTAGTGTAACTCCGAAAAATGAAGATTTCGTTGTGACTCAATATTTCGTCGTTTTATTTTGCCATCATCAGGACAGTGATCAAAATGGACAAGCAACGACATATATACATTGTACAGAAATATGGGTTGTCCCCATATTGTACATGAATATGGGTTGTCCCTATATTGTACAGGAATATGGGTTATCCCCATATTGTACAGAAATATGGGTTGCCCCCATATTGTACAGGAATATGGGTTGTCACTGTACAATATGTATATGTCGTTGCTTGCCCATTCTGATCACTCTCCTGATGATGACAAAATAAAGTCCGAAATATTGGGTCACAACGAAGTCTTCATTTTTCGGAGTTACACTATACGAGTTATACACTCGTGCATTACGTGAACCAATATGTACACATGTCTAGGCGAGCCTGTAACAATTATCTGTCTTAAAGGAGAGCAGAAGTATGACGAATGCATATTCATTTTCAAGCACAACTTTATGCGTGGTACACGCCGGCATATCATTTTAACAATGACAAGCATTAAATACTTTATATCGATAATTATTTTTGACACATATGTGATCAACAGAACAAACCTGGTACATAGGTCAGAGATGCATCTTGAAAGAAGAACTATACTACGCGATAGTGTCAAAAGAATTTCCAAACCAAGACGTCATGCAATCGTGGCGGCAAATACTGACGTAAAGTCAAAGCACAGAAAGTTTACCAGTCAATTCTCCTTTTTAAACAAATAATAAAATTTCTGCACAGAAATTTGTTCTAAATATCTCTTCACGGCTTTGTGCGATGTAGCCGGTTACCACCAGCGTGAGATTAATAGGATTGCAAGAAGAGCTGACGACATCGTGAAGAGGCGGGCAGCCATGACGCAAGATGAACGTCCACCTTGAGCCCCTTGGCGGAGAAGAATGTCATACGTGACTACCAATTCCTCGTCGGACAAAGCTCCAACACTCATGTTCATGGCCAGCTGAAACGGCACAAAAGGCAGTTTAAGCAGAATTAAAGATAAGAGTACGACGGAGTAATGGTACAAACTCTTACGATGAATATTTTGAATATCTTCTCAGGCTCTCCACAAGGTCTGCATGTAGGAACTCTTGACTGGCCGACAGTACAGTTAGAAGCTTTCGTTATTTGGTTCCGACGTTTTAATGCATACATGGCTGTTGATTGCATTCAGATAAGTTGGTTTATAGATTTTATTTTTATAGAGGATAGGGCAACTAGTGGCGTAGGTATAAATGGGGACTGATTCTTTTATTTCTTTTGTGCAGTTTACTATGGCCTTAACGGTGACAGTAAGAGTGAGGTATACAACTCATGTTCTCTGACTAACAATTTAAAACAGAGTAGATAACTCACTTCTACATCCCCTATGGCCAGACAGTCAAGAATGCATGCACTAACAAAAGCTGGATTCGACAGAGCGTTGTTACAGGCTGTGGAACATTCTGAGTGACTAACTGCTCTCTTCTTCCGAACAGCTGCGAAGATAAACTGATCTGAAACACAGTCGCCATACAACATGCATGAGCTGGGCCGACGCTTTAATAATATACCAGGTAATTTTCCTTCCATCCGTTAAGGGGAAAATGTGTGTATGAAGGGCGAAGGGCGGAGGGCGGAGTGTAGGTTGTAGCTGGAGAACGGTGTATGTAATTAGGCCGTTTATTAGATTTACCAGTATTTTGACAAACCTTTTCATCATTATTTTTAACGTCTTTGAGTACTCGGCATTCCGTCGGAAGGGACCAATTAAAAATTAAAATGCGAATCCTTAAGTCTTTGAAACATTCCATTAATGGATCACACTTAAATACGAAGTTTTGTGAAAGCGTCTCAAGAGGTCTTAATTAAGGGAGTTTAACTTGCCCTTGAGTATATGTTCTGGTTGAGAAACGTACCGGCTGTGATAATCTGGTCTTCCGGACACCCGTCGGGCAAGAGTCCTGTGGACGCCAGAATAAGGCTCTCAGCTACTCGGGCGGTAAAAAAGTAGTTACCTCCCCATTGCCGGAGGACAATGACGACGCCTGTCGAGGACTGAACAAACCGCACTCTGTTGTAGGGATCGCTGTATATCTGTACTCTGTCAGCACCTACGATATACATCAGACATTAACGCAGTTTTTACACCAAATGAATTAACCAGTTAAATCACACATTAACCCTATTACTACACCAAATAAATTGGCTATTCAGATATTATTCGTTGTTTTACACCAAACGAATTAACTAGCTCACAGTAAAATGGCCAACGCCCAACGCGTCTAATTGGTGATTAAGCATGAAACAAGCGTGTTTAATAAATATACACATATATTTAAGTATTATACAAAAGTGTTTAAAACAGATGTACAGGCCTACACTATAATGCTATTATCTCCAAGTATGTAATATCTGATGCATGAAAATGTTTTTAAGTTCAACATCGATATTTACAATGTTTAATCAGACAGTAACCTTTGTTTTAAGCAACTCAATTCACACCTTATTTCACAAAAAATGAATTAATTAGATTAATCTAGACAACTAGACAAGTTATGGTGATGTAGAGATAGACTCCTAACTTTAAATGCTCCCCCCACTCTATGTTGGTTGATAGATTTACCTTTTCCCACACAAATGCGTACAAAGCACATGTACATACCGGAGCCGGCAACATTCATGTTGTTATTGTTAAATACAGTTGGAAGGTTACCACCAGACACGTCGTACACGCCGACAACCGTGTTGCCATCGAAGGAGTGAAATATGATCTTTACCTGGTAAAAGAGGAGGCGGAGAATGTTGACTCGAATCACATCCATTTTCTACATTGTCAAAATTTCAATGTTGTGGCCCAGCATTTTGCTTGTTTCTGTTGTTGGTTGGTTGGTTCAACGTCACTTTCCACATTATTTGGTAACATCACGACGGTTTGTCCCTCTATCGGGCGGACCCAAATGCCGACATATTTACAGTACTGCCTTACTGTCACGCCATTCTGAGAACATCAGACGCGACACCCCAACCAGACACACTATACTGACACCGAGCTGACCAATGTTCTCTGTTAGGCTTAGCGCCAAGCGAGGTAACGCCAAGATTACCGAGGCTAAAGCCTCAGGTCTGATTCGATTCGGAATGGAACCCCGGATTTACCGTTCATGAGCCAGATGCTCTATCTGTTACGCAGCTCTTTGTAATTCTGTTTTTCTGGGTAACCTATTGTGTCACCAATAGGGACCATACAGTAATTTGGGTCTAAACTGTGTTTAGTACATTGTTCATTCCTGTCTTTGCCATGACATTTTGTAGGGAAACTTGTAACGTGTCACTCGATTATTCACTGCAAGAGAGCAGTTGTCAAAACAGCCAAGTCGTCACTAAGCAGAACAGATAACACATTACGCTCACACTTCCTGAGAGTAATAGAGTTGAAATTAAAACACAAGGTAGCAGTGTGGATGTGATAAGAGAAACAAGTATATGCAAAGCAAATATGAAGTGATTAAACACAATAACGAAAGAAGTGAGGCCAACAACGAAAGATAAGAAAGCAATCACCACTGCAATAATAATTCTATCACTACTTGCTTTCTTTCATAAGGTCAAAATAATGATGAAATTCTTCCCAGAAAATCGTTTTAATTTTCCTATTTAGATGCTTTGAATGTTTATAATATTTTACAAGTAGATTCCCTAAGAAATTTGTAATATTTCCTAAAGGTATCTGTTGCTTTCTGAATCTATCTATCTGTTGGTTAATAGATAATTTGTCTTATTGCATCATTCTCTGCCATCCTTGCAACATCCTTTTACAACAACCATTCCCATCTTACCGCTTGAAGGGACGTGGCTCTTGGGACTCCAGAGATAACTTGGCCGATTTCCTCGTTACGTCCAATGATTGTAAAGTACTTGTTCTGGATGTAAGTCTGTTCTCCTGGCGCCGAGCAGGTGACCAGATTATCGGACCAACAAGTCCTCAAGTGAGGGTCTCCGAATACACCCACACTGCACCGTAACGATGACGAAAAGTCCTGTCAGTGGAAGAACATTTTATTTTCTATATTTTCATGCCTTACACAGCCAGTTTACTTTGTGATGGATGACATGTTCATGATCGTGGAAAAGGACAAAAGTAAGTGCTTCGCCCCCCCACCCCCACCCCACCCCCACATCAGCTGCACTTGATAATCCTCACGGGCTTCCATTTAATGGAGGAAAGGAGAGTAACATACAAGACCTTCTCAGCATTGGCTAAACGACTCAAAGACAGTTAACTGTTTCAACCAAGAAGCAGTGCTTATCACAATAGTTGTAACAGAAAGCGGCACACGGACTGTGAAACAGTCTATAATATGAGTTTAGCAGGGTGAGATACCTGAGTAGTTCCTCTGTCCACAGAAAACTGGGTCTCATCGAGAAAGCCTGGTATCTGTAGATTGATGATGTGGTAAAAGACATTTCGAGTGGCCTCATTACACGGGGAGAGGTTTACCATGCTGTAGATGCATCTTAAAATGTCACCGACAAGACTGATGGAATTAATAGAAAAGAAAAGAGTGACTTTGAATTTATAAAGCATTGTATATCAAACCTGAATACGCTAGCATCACCATCATCATCACCACCACCACCCCTGCCTTACACAAGCAATAAATGGAGTTAAAGACCAGAGTGAACATATTTTCTGTCCATATATGAGTACTTTAGAGCTGTTAATTTCATGCCGGTGACGTGAATTAGTATTAGAAATTAAATTCTAGAAAATTCCGAAAGCCTTCGGTCGCTCAGGCTCGCCATTTATTAGTTTAAACCTGTAAAAAGCGACTAAATAAATATATGACATTCTTACACGTTGAATGCTACAATCTGTTCTGCTTCAGTCACGTTTAGGTTGTTAGCATCAATAACAAAGTCTTCGCTCAGGGATCGTAAACACCGGTACATGTTACGACGTGGTACTCCATCCAGGCACTGGAAACTCAGGTCAAACGATGGGTTATCCAACACTGGCATCACACAATACCGAAAAAACGAACTTTCATACTCTTAAACAAAGGACAACTTTTTGGTGTCGCAAGACAAGACTTTTACTTTAAGTACATGCACAGCGATATTAAACTAAAGCCCCAAAATGAGGACGGGCCTGGCTTAGTGGAGGTAGACCAATTGTCTTGGACCAGTTTGGCATCCAAATTCATATTCACATGTGGGGAAATTCTGCAGTAAACAGGCCAAATTCGGGTTGGGGTCTCTGGGCAATCCGGTTTTCAACTCAAGTAAAACAGATCGCCATCATGTAAGAGAAAATGCTTTTCATTTTTACAATTTATTTATTTGTTTCATCATATATTTCACTTATACGTTGCCGACCAGCATTATGGTTGGAAGAAACCGGACAGAGACCAAGGGAACCAAACGACCAACCGCATGTTGCTGACAGACCTTCCAACATATGACCACAGAGAAAATCAGCCAGAGGTGGACTTGAACTCACAACAACCGGGTTATCTAAGTGGCTCAGTCGGTTAGCGCGCTAGAGCAGCACAATGACCCAGAAACTTCCCACCAATGGTAGCTGTGGGTTCAAATCCAGCTCATGCTGGCTTCCTCTCCGGCGATACGTGGGAAGGTCTGCCAGCAGCCTGCGGATGGCCGTGGGTTTCCCCCGGGCTCTACCAGGTTTCCACCGCAATACTGGATGCCGTGGTATAAGTGAAATATTCTTGACTACGGCGTAAAACACCAATCAAATAAGTAAATAAATAAATCACAGCGACCGCATTGGTCACTGTGCAGCGCTAGTACGCTAACCACTAGGCCACGGAGGACCAGCTTTTAAGGTCGTATCTTTGTAGCTGTATCTTCACGACAAGACGCTTATTTGCCATTCACCCGGCGAAGGATGATCCCTTCCACCAAGTTTTGCTTCCTTTACTCCACCTCTATACCGGACTGCCATAGTAGGGCCTACAACTGAAACTATCTTGAGGGCGGCATAATTGGTCTACATTCACTAACACCTTTGAGTCGCCATGCCTAAGCAATTCAGAATGAAGGAAAAGCGTTTAAAAATCAGTTAAGCATTGTGTCATTTACCGTGAAATCAAACTTCATATTCTAGGATTGCATACAGAAATCATAATGACGAAGCCGTGATGGCTGCTTGCCTTTCAATCGCTGGGACATACATGTCCAGGTAGATGTGAAGATTTGTCATCTCTTGTCCGTGCTTGTCAGGTCTTGGTGACGATGCTCGTATGGAATGATTTGTGTGGGGCATAACGTTCGTTGAAGATCGGCCTCTACCGATATATATTGATTTTCTTTATTTATTTGATTAATGTTTCGCGCCGTTCTCAAGAATATTTCACTTATGCGACGGCACCCAGCATTATGGTGGGGGGACGCCGAGCAGAGCCCGAGGGAAACAATCCGCTGGTTGCTAGCAGACCTTTCAATGTGCGACCAGAGAGGAAGCCAGCATGAGCTGGACTTGAACTTACACGGACCGCATTGGTAAGGGTCTCCTGGATCATTACGCTGCGCTAGCGCGCTGTGGGAAAGCTCGTTAGTAAATTACCAGACGTGGGTTGTTTCCTAGATCAACAAATGTGACCGCCAATATATGGGCGAAAAAATTCTTGACAATGGCTTTAAACAACAATCAATCAAACAAACCGGAAAAAAACCTTTATCATTGGATCTACAGATGAGAGCGGGATTCATTCCTAGCACCCAAATGATTGATTGATGGATTGATTTTATCTGCATGCATCTATCTAAACAACATCATCTAATCACATCGAGGGCCCCTAAGTCAATATGAGATTTGAACCCTGTAGCATTCCTTCACTTCTAGTTTAGTAGGCCTACTTGTTTACGTATTTGATTGGAATTTTTAAGTCATATCCTAATTGGGCGTGTCACAGATAAAATGACAGCAGTAAAGTTTCTTCCCGGTAGAAAACGGGTAGAGCCAGAATTAAGTCTCTACACTTCGAGTGACATAGGTCACAAACCTACTGATTTAAAGTCATGAAGGAACAAGTCAAGGCTGGGTTGAATTTTGCAGCGAGGACATCGCTGTAGAACCTGATCCAGAGGTCATCCGGCTTCTCAGGCCTATAGTTGTAAACAACCTAGGTTATATACAAACTCCTACCTAAGTTACACTGTACCTGAGACTACTATAAACAAACTCCCCAACAATAATGGCAAGGTTACACTGTACCTTAGATTATTATATATAACCCCCCCCCCCCGACAATAATGGGGAAGTTACATTGTATCAGGGACTACTATCTACAAACCCCTCAATAATAATGGGGGAGTTACATTGTACCTGAGACTACTATACACAATCTCTAATAAAGTGGGCAAGTTACCTGGGACTATTATATACAAACCCCTACCAAAGTGGGCAAGTTACACTGTACCTGAGATTACTATATACAACCCCCCCCCCCCAACAATAACGGGGTGGTTACACTGTACGTCGGACTACTACATACAAACCCCTACCAAAGTAGGGAAGTTACACTGTACCTGGTAATACTAAATACAAATCCCTACCAAAGTGGGGAGGTTACACTGTACCTGGTAATACTAAATACAAATTCCTACCAAAGTGGAGAGGTTACACTGTACCTGGGACTACTATATACAAACACCTACTAAAGTGGGGAAGTTACACTGTACCTGGGACTACTATATGCAAACCGCTCAACAATAATGGGAAAGTTACACTGTACCTGGGACTATTATATACAATTAACCCCCACCCTCTACCCCAACAAGACTGGGGAAGTTACACTGTACATCTGGGACTATTATATACAACAGCAATTAATCGTTTAATATTTAATGTACGGAACAACGCTATAAGGGCTATAGGCCTACTAAAGGAATCTTTCACCAATGCGGCCGCTGTGGGTTCGAGTTCAACTCATGCTGGCCTCCTCTCCGGCCACACGTAGGAAGGTCCACCAGCAATCTGTGGATGGTCGTAGGCTTCCCCTGAGCTGTGAGCGGTTTCCTTCCACCATAAAGCTGGCCGCCGTCGTATATGTGAAATATTCTTGAGTATGGCGTAAAACACCAATCAAAAAATAAATACTAAAGGAATCGATTTACTCAATCCAGAAAATTTTATCCCAGTATTCTTCTCAGCCCATCTAAAAACGAAGTGAAATAAAAATGAATGAGAAACTTACGTAGCTGTATTTGAGGCTTAACGTTCTCCTTGCTGCAGGTGCGTCTATAAAAGTCCAGTACCCTTGACCAGCTAATCGAGTACTGGATATACAGCAGCCAGTCGTTTCCACACAACCCGCATGAGGGGTGAGTTGGAAATACAGCCAGTGGGTAGGTGCGTGGATTCCTTAGAAGTTCGTCGCCAATGTCAGCGCTACAGTGGGGCAATACCGCCGACATGCACGTCGCCAACCCTGTGGCCCACCTGAAATATCATCAGCGTGGAATGTTCGACTGATTAGTTATTTAATAGAGGTTTAATGACGTAATATTGCATTGAAATAATGACAGTCAGATCACTGCATTATTTGTAACAAGATTTATCCTGAAATAGGAATTGACGTGTCTTCACGATTTCTCATCTGGACAGAACCCTAGGCGTCCTCGAAATCAGCTGTGTGGACAGTGTCAGAGACATACCCTATAAAGCACAGCGTCCGCGGCTCCCGTGTCAGCAGCTTTAGGCTCCTAGGAGGCTGTGGTTTTTAACGTCCTCAGCCAACAGAAAGTCGTCTCACTTATCTGTGGATTATCTTCTATGTGTACATAATTTAATATGCACTTTTTGTCTTTATGATGGCTTCACTATCCATTTATTTAAAGCCCAGTATACCCGCTTCTACATTTCTTGAACTTTCCCTATTTAGTCAAAATTTTGTACTAAAAGAATTAACACAGTGCATTAGTGACTCAGTCATACCATTTCATAATCTAATGCGGAAATGTTATAAAGTTTTGGGAAAAAGCGACACACACCGTCATGCAGTATTGTGTAATCAGTAGCTTAGCTTAACCACATAGAGAACATATAAAAATATTATTTATTCGAGAAGATATTCATATTATTAATTCAATGTAAACAAAAAGAAATATCTTCAACATATTCAACATTCATCAAGGATTACCATTGCCTAATAGTGCTCCTTGATTCGCGTTCATGTCATAAACTTGTCATGTTTTGCGGAATATCATTTGACCGTGTACTGACCAATGGAGACCAACAATCATTCTATGAGGTATAATAAATAACAATGTTAATACTCACTGACATATTGAACCCCAGGAAGCTGTGAGATCTTCGAACCTCCATGGTCTGTCCTCAGAGATGTAGTTTTGTTCTGAACTGGGAAAGGTGGAGTTGTACCAGGAGACTCTATTGCTGTCACACATACAGCAACTTAACGTTGTATTTGTCAGAGAAATGGTTCCGCAACTCGTCGCCACCTCCGTGTGAAATAACTGAGCTTCTTGCAATGAGAATACAAACAACAAACTGTGACGATTATAATGAACCTGATGTTTGGTGCATGAAACAATGAGGAGAACAGAAACAGCACTCTGTGACAGTTATAATGACCCTGATATTTGGTGCATGAAACAAAACAGAACACAATCTAGTCATGACAAATATGCATTTCACTCTTAATAATGACATTAATCTTCACTATATAAACAGAGGATAATTTGATATGACATACTTCTCCTCCTAGTAAGATGTTCACTCTTTTTCAAAACTTAGACTTCCAAATTTGTACAACTCGTTTGGAGTATTTCAATTTCGACTACATTAAGATTAGGTTGTTCCATATGTTACCACAGCTGTTATCGCTATTTAAAGAACATGTAAGGAAAATTGAATTACCCGACTAACACAACTGAATATGCACGACTGTTTCAGCCCTTCTAATATGATTTGAAAGTAATTAATTTTCTTTTAAGATGAGTTGTCGGAAGCGCAGACAGAATTGTTGTGATTTAGCCCGAGGTATTTTTTGTTTTTGTAACGTGGAAAATTTGTTACACCCACGATAAATTCTTACAATTCCCTGCTGCAATTGTTCAAGCTTTGATCATGTTATTACACTATCGACCTACCTGAAGACTTGAAGAACACTGTCACAGAAATCAAAACACTAACGAGGAACTTTGTGTTGTCCATACTGGAGAGAGAAATGCAAGTCAGGGAAGAACTGTTCAATCTGATTAAGTCTGGATGTTTGAATATAACTTAAACGTCTATCATTTCAGGGAATACAGGGCAAGGGCTAGTTCAAAAGGAATATCTGTGTATTGAATTTAATGATGTCAACGAATTCAATCAAAGTGGTGTGACCATTGACTTTCACTTTTGTGTATTTGTGCGTCATTGATACCTTTTAGGGTAACCTGATGGTACTGAAGAATAACCCAGTGTGTGGACAGCATTCAGATAGCTTGTGTCTCTAGTTGTTTTCAGTGTTTAGAACTTCTGTTTCACAAAGCATTCCAAACGGCAGTGCCGCCCACCCCTGGTGACGGTTGGCTTTGTGGTGAATTCGTCGACTGATCAATTATGCTCTAAACTCGATAGACTATTTGATCCTCGAAGACTGACCTCGCGTTTTCATGACCAGTGCTCACAGTTTCGGCTGCGGCTTTAAATCCGGAGGTTTTGTCAGATACCCGCTGACGAAGATTCCTGGTTTACACCTGAAATTCAGGTTTCCCAAATGTACCCATACAGATATAATGTTATCATCTAAGCGAAAACTTCATAAGCACGAGATTAAACACCAAACAAAGGAATCAGTCAAAGAAATTAACCTTTATATAATAATCCTCGAATGGAAATCGTGTCGCCCGGAAGAACAGCGTCTAAGTGACTGTCAAAGTTGTCAGTGACCTGTCAGTGTAAACTGAATCAGTTCTCACATCATGTGAACATTATCGGCTAATGTCAACGTATCGGTTTTATTACAAATGCACGAATTGTTTTCTGTACACATCTATAAAGGATGGTTCAGTTAGTGTGCTATAAAGGACAAGGTTCTTTTCTGAGTCTTAGGGTTCTATCCTTTGGAAAAGGCAGCGGTCATGAATTCCACTTAGGCCTATGAACATCCTGATACAACCTGGAATCTTTCACATCGGGTGCTAAACTGATTCCCACTAATAAGGTTCCATATGGGAGGATCCAAGGGGGCAACAACAGAGTCACACGTGACATGTGACGTATACATTTGCATACATCTCGCTGTTGCATATCTTCAAAACCGTGGAATTATACAGCTTTATCTCTCTTTTTAACCCTATCGTCATGTGCATTTTATTTAAAAAGAGGCATTTTATTTAAGTACTTTTTTAAGTACATTTAAGTTATTTAAGCAGGGAGGTATTCAACTAGGCCAAGTCCTACCTTTACTCACTCTGGTAGCAATGGTGGTTTCTTCTTTCAATTTCAGTCACTATTGACTATGTATACAAAAGTCTACAGCATAGAAAATGATGGCCCGTAGATCCCTGGCGAATCTTGCAGGGTTTTTTTCATTCACGTTGACGTGGTGTCTGATTAAACTTTTGGCAAGGTGCTCTGTGCACACGTTTAGGACTATTCCTCTATAGTGACAGTACTGATGAAAGAAAACTCTGGACTAGTCAAACTACATTTTTCAGAAATGCCAAAGGGTGTAAAGTTCGGGGAGTACTTGCGTAAGGCGTAAGTAAATTGAAGTGGATGGGACAAAACACTCCTCTTGAGTAATAATGCAAGATGACGTGCGCACATAGGTTTCTTTTGGGTTTCTTTTCACTCATTCTGAAGTGTTGGGCCTAAGAGTAGGCACGTGACGCGGAATTATGTCCATGTCCTTTTTCTACTCTTCTTTTCTTTCTTTTACAATATCAGACGACCTTGAATTAACTTCTCAGAAATACCTATAGAGCATATTCAGACAGCCTCTCACAGTTTGCCAATGCCCCTCATAAAAGTCAGCTTGTTGCGTGCTGGGTTTTTTTATTTTCGTTAGATTGCAGTTCGTTCAGGTCAGTGAGCGCAGAACATTTTGATCGGATTCAGTCCGTCATTTATATGCTATTCGTTTCCAGAACTGAGCACTGTTGCCAGGCCCCTGTACTCGGCACACCGCCCCACATACCCAAAATGAACCACAATGTCAAGGTGTTATGACACACAGCTCTTCAGTGTAAATATTCAGCAACGTTTTGTTAGAGCGACACTTGTATATTACAGCAAGACTTCATTTTTGGCCGTTAAGTTATTATTAAATGATCCGGCTTGGAAAGGGGACACTCTTAGGCGACACCTTCTTTCTTGCATATATTTACATACGTGTGTTTGGATTGGTTGAATCTCTGACAGGATGATTAAATGTAAATGAATAAATGGGAGTAATATTACCCTCAGAGACGCAGATCTGACAATCCGGGCGAAGACGATGGGCTCGTGGCAGGGCCTTCTTATCTCAGGCCTGTTATATTCTTTCAGCTCTGCTCAGCTGATATGTCACGTATGTACATAGATGTAGCAACCGAGTAGCCTTCATGTCATAACCATGTCGCCGTATATAGATAAAACAAACTTTCACAACTTTAATGAGAGCAAACTGATATTTTAAGCAACTTTTAAATCAACGGCTACTCTTGTACTTTCTTGCTGTGTTTATTGCGTGTTTATCATTTTATCAGCTTTCAAGGGATTTCCATTTGGGTGATATGAACGTGTGTAATATGTTCGAGTTATCTTATAGTGTTGTGCCTATACATGTGTATAATGTAGCCTACAGTAAATAAACAGCCAATTCGTTTCCTTTGCATGACTGGCAGGCTGTTAATCCAAGACGTTCACTACATATTCAATGCAGAATAAAGAAACTATATTATAACTATTGGAATAATGTGTGTGGGAAACAGGTCGTATCGCAGCCGGGTCAATAAATGATAATCTTACCAGATTCCGCAGAAAACTCCCGCAGAAAGTACATGCATATCCTGCAGTTTGGAAGCCAGGAATTCCGTCAGGACCCCGTAAAATGATCAACAGACATAATAATATTTATCATTTCGATCATAGACTGGAAACTTACCGATGCTTTTACGAATTTATGTGTATAATTCTTTCTCAGGATGGGCATACCAGCACTTACGAGTATCAGAATGAGGTGAGGCTGTGGGGAGAAATTCAGCAGAAATTTGAAGTGTCGTGCTCGGTAGAGGTCGACTGTAACGGACGTAAGTTATATATGTTCCTTAATAACCCCAAATGGCTTTTCTCGAAGAAAGAATTGGATATTATACATGTAGAACATGTGGCATTGTCAAAGAAGTATTTAGAGTATGCCAGTTAAAGGTATGTCAGCCTTTCTTAAAACTCTGCTCCGCTTGTGATTTCAGAATCAAGTCTATCAACAGAGGTAGAACCAGCGTATGACTTCATTGCTCATTTTATTCATCTGAAAGTGAAAGAGACAAATATCCGGTGAGTCAGACACTTGCCCGACAATCTGGTGCTTAAACTGAAAATGAAAATGAAAAGAACTTGAGGGGAGCTAAAAATATTTCCGCGTTTATGGAAAAAAAACAGCTTTTTAAATCAGCGGATTTCCTTTAGTACAAATTGCGAAGGATTACGTTGAAAACTCAGTATATTACCACACAGAGCTATATAGCAAGATTATGGTCATTAGGTGTTGCATTCATTAATATATCGGTACATGTAATTCACTTTGTAATTACAACTGTACATGTATATCATGAAAAGAAGTCGCCGCATTTAAAAGACCAAGCAAAACTGTTCAATAAATTTGTTTTGTGAGTGATAAGTGCCTTGAGAAAGGCAAGATTTATGCTGCCTAGGAGGGCATCGACTATATTGTCTTATGTCACATTATGGTTTTCCTTGCAAGTCAACCTTTCTAAATCAAAGCGAGAGGGTTAGCGCGCTAAAGCAGCTCAATGACCCAGGAGCCTTTCACCATTGTGGTCGGGCTCTGCTCGGTTTCATCCCACCATAAAGCTGGCCGCCCTCGTATAAGTGAAAAACGACGGCGTAGTACGGCGTATGATACCAATTATTTAAATTTGGTTTAAATAATTTAAATAAATGCAGCAAGGCGTTATAAAAAAATACCTATAGGAGAAAATCATCACTATCAGTTCGCTGTTAGTCGGGTCCTATGAAATATTTTTTTGTTCTGTCGAGAATATATCAAAAGTCTAAAAACACACCATTTTATTTGCAGACCTCAGGATGCTCTCAGACTCTGTCAGCCTTCACAGGTATGTGACTTACATCGTTGTATCCACAGATATATCCGTTACACTCAGCAATCTCTTGTTCAACCGATAAATGCAACATTTATTGTATTTACTCCTGATCCAGCTTGTCGAGCATAGCTTTTCCGAGGCAATTTTTACCGATAAATTCATGAAAAAACCTGCCATGAACAATGACAAGTTTTCTACACAATTTGTTTTTGCGGTGGTACCTGCCCAGCAATGAAGTTGTATAGGTATAGCCAGTGCAGACTTGGCCGTGTTTCATACAATGTAATAATTCCTGCGATTGTTTCAGCTAACGCCTAGGCTATCTGATGCAGTGTAACACGTTTGCATTCCTGTAAACAGAGCCGTAAAAGTAACATGGTGAAACAAAAATTTAGAAGAGAAAAAAAAAAGAAAAAAGTTAGGGCACCGTGGGGGCTGTTTTTTTTTTTTTTAAGTTGTTTTTTCTCTTCCAAATTTTTTTCACCATGTCATTTTTACGGTTCCGTAGCTACATACCCTTACCACTTGTTCCAGGACTCCAACTCGAGATGCTCACTTGACAATCCTCCAGGTGAGGGTGATGAGGAGGATTCTGGGTCAGGCGACAGTGAAGGATCACGTGTCATTACCGACCAAGGACTGTTCAATTTGCCTGTTGTCTTCACACAGACAGCATCCGGCAAAATCCTCCGTGTGCAGTTCATGGAGAAAGACCTGGGTGAGTTTGCATATTCGATGTCTTCAGAGAGTTTAAGTAATTCTTCCGCTTTTTGTGTTAAATATGAACTGTTCCGGGTTGATGACTATTTTCGAGCAAAAGTGGGACAGTACATCCTAAAGATATCTTAAACATAGAGCCGAAGTGATTTAAAGAATACAAGTTGCCAGAAGTTTTTAAAAATATATTTTTTCAAGGTCGATAGGCTGCGTTTCGTGAAACTTGGTATTCTCTGAACGCGTTACTACTCTTGATGTCCCGCCTCAAAATGGGATAATAACTGTCACGCATGTTTGACATCATACTGGCACCATTCAAGTGCAGACGAGCGATGTGCAATTTTCTTTTGGGTGTTTTGTGTGTTAAATATATTTTTATATTCTGTAAGTAAAAATACTCATCACATGCATTTTTTTATTGCATCATATTTACTTATATCGCAAGTATATCATTAAGTTAAGTAGTGCGAAAAATACAATGAGGACAGTTCACCTTTAAAGTGATGAGAGTATATTAGTAAATATGGTAGCGTTTTTTTTTAAATGATATTGTTCCAGTGCGCTAACAAGGTGACACAGCTCGAAGACGAGAAAATTGAAATACCCACACATTATAATGGCTGAGCGTATATTTCGGCTAATAGAATCGCCTATGTTTAGGTCCGCCAGCAACCTGCTCATGGTCGTTGGTTTCCCCCGGCACGGCCCGGTTTCCTCCCACCATAATGCTGCCGCCGTCGTATAAGTGAAATATTCTTGAGTACGGCGCAAAAAACTTATCAAAAAAATAAAGAAAATAAAGAAAATAATAGATGAGCGTGTATTTTGACTGTTAGAATCACATATTTTAGATCCGCCAGCTACCTGAGGAGGTCGTGGGTTTTCCCCGGGCTCTGCCCGGTTCCATCCCACCATAATGCTGGCCGCCGTGGTATAAGTGAAATATTCTTGAGTACGACGTAAACACCAATCAACTAAATAATGAAACAAATCTCACACTTTTACGGCGCTTCTGTCTTATCAGAAGAGTTGTATATAGCTGCTATATGGTGATTGTATCTTTTAGTTTTTGTATAGATCAGAATGACAAACATTTCGCTATTATTTCAGTATGATTTTTTGTTAAATGGATATCATGTCCAGGCCCGATGAAATTCTGACACAAAATGTCTAAAAAGAAGTACTTATATAATTTTTCATTCTTTACAGAAAATGTGGATGTTGTCAACATGAAAAGAGGTATCATTTCTGCCTTACAAACCCAGATACACGCAGGCACGGAGGAGGAGGTGGATGCAATTGGGAGACATACAGTCCATTACAAGTAAATGATAGGGGACTTGTTCGTCACGGGTACTGTCTTAGGTTAACATTCGTCTGGTTGATGTTTACATGGACGCGTTTCAGCTACTTGTATAAAAGTGTACAGAATAGAGAGAAAACCAGACAGGTGACAACAGAGGTGTAGTCGGATAAATTGCCAAATCCCTGATTCTGTCAGTTTATTTCAGTTAAAAGAAAAGACAGCACTACACCAAGCGTGTACATGTATCGATAAAGAATCCTATTCGTAGTTCAAAAAATGTCACTTTTTATATTTGTGATGTGTGATAACCGAGATAACTGGGAAAATAGAACGGGCCGCCACGCTCTCAATTTTAACCAATCAAGGGCGAGATATTTCCACCACGCGAGAAGACATCTGTTTCCGCAGTGACGTCATCAGTACTTAGTTCAACATTTTACCATAGAGAAGTAGTGTTAAATGACATGTTTTCAATCTGATTACGAGATAATTGTGATATGCTTTAAAGCCATTTTTAATGAGAAAGTGGTAGTGAATACACGTAGGTCACAACCAGTAGGCCACAGTACGTGGCCTTCGATTGTTATAATAAGCGGGACCATACTTCGCACACAAAGGAGTGTCTCGCCCCTATAGCCAAACGTTGGACCCAATTGCTCCAGTTGCGCATGTGTAACCTTTCGATTCTGTTTTAGCTCTTCTATTTTGACCGTCGATGTAAATGTTTAAATTGTATCAAGTTAGACCCACCCTAGCATAATGGCTTACGACTCTGTCACCCTGCACCTACGACTATAGTTAATCGTGTATCTCGCCATGAATCTTCGACTGATCGCATTGAATGAAGCTATCGCCTGCAATCGCTAGACTCTGACGGCCACAGTAGTTGACAGCACAAATACCAGTTACGACAAAACTTGTCGTTGGTTGAACACATAATTTCTGACCAGTCATAATCCCTCGTGAATTTACGTAAACACTGTTATATACATCGAATGTATATTTTTGTCCGGGAACACCTTAGGTCTCTTGTAAGCATGTGACTATACCCCGGAAAAAGATTTCAAAGATCAGAGTTTGATCAGGTGTGACAGCAAAGGATCACCGGGATTTCTCGGGTAAATCTGCCGCGATTGATAGCGATCAAAAATTCTCAGATTGTAGTATTGTGTAGATTAAGCATCACGGTACAAGTTCAGGGTTTACTCTAAAGTAATAGCGGACTGATATTTTACTAGCACAACGGAAAAACCCGTTTACAGTAACACTTCGAAGACTTGGGACCGCACAACTGCGCAGTTTTAAAATTGTTCCTGTAGGCTTTTTTCTGGTAAAACAATTTCATTCCAGCACCACAGAGTCTGATGATGTCACGGTGATAACCAAAGACTATGGCAACAAAGATGACCCAGATGCTCCGGTCAGTGGAAAACCAGCTAACGTCCATGTTACAGGCCGGACAATGGTCAGTCACGGCGACATTACGTCAAGCGAAGGGGAGGCCACCAGTCAGTCGGAAACTGGAGTAAGTTAAATTAAATAAGTAGCGATTTTACGCGAAGTACTTTAACACATCCTCGTACGAGTTGCCTTGTGCGTGTACCAGTCTGCACGCCCTAGATCTCATTTCGCGGAGGTATTAGAAATTCTGTAATTAATAATTCTCTTAGTCCGTTATTTTTACGCGATACAGTAAATGAAAAGTGTTCGTTAGAACCTTGCCATTTTGGTTCGCAACTCGCTTAACACGTCTCCTGTTGTGTAAATATTAACAGGCCATGAAATGTAATGAAAATTATATTTTATAGGATGAAGATGAGGACGACATCCCACCGGATGTAGCCACTGACATAGACGCCGGGGATGTGTTGAAAAGTAAATCCAAGTATAAACTGAGCCTAAAACTGAAGCGCAAACGATCGGCTCAGCGTTTCAAGAGAATGGCAGGGTTGAAGCCTACGGAATTCATTGACACCCCCATCACCATGGAAACGTCACAGGACACACTAGGTACTGTGGTCAGTAAACATGGAACTATATGCCAGAGGAAATCAATTTCCTCATGGCCAGTATATATCTTTTAGTGTGCGCATGTTTAATGCCGTTCAAAAATTCACAATGATAACATAACATCATTATGAACCAAACATCCATTAACTTTAAGGCCTACTGTGCGACTTGAAAATGAAGTCAGTTTGGTGCGTTAGATTCTGATTTCGCCATCCAAGCTTTGGCACGATGAATAGGTGGCCTTTGTGATCGAGGTGGTTAGCGTAGCGCTATAATTCCGAAGCTTCTCACCAATGAGGCCGCTGTGAGTTCAAGCTCGCCTCATGCTGGCTTCCTCTCTGGCCACATACATGGGAGAGTCTGCCAACAATCTGCGGATGGTCAAGGGGTTTCCCTCAGCTGCGCTGGGTTTCCTCCCACCATAATGCCGGTCGCCTTCATATAAGTGAGAAAATGGTGTAAAAGCTCACACAAATGAACTGAATTAATTAAAAAATGTTCTGTAACATGAGGTCCATACGAGATCTCCCGACTGTTTTACGTCCGGACAATGTCAGAATACAGTATATGTTCATGTGTTAAATCACTTTATTCCTTTGAATTACATGGTTTTATCCGAATAACGGTTTCCCTAAACAAAACATTAAAAGAACAGATAATATTTTTAGAAAGTAAGAATCAGCTGAAAGGCAGTTTCGTACTAATTCCAAATATGGTCTTGGCATTGTTTTTATAGTGTGATTAAAACGGAAATAAGGATGGAGATGGTACGGTGAGCTTCTTGAACCATACTGAAGCACAGTGACGTCACTCATTCATTTTAGCTGCAATACATCCTCTGATTGCTATATGTCTACGTTCTACGTGAATATATAGTACAACACCTGTATCTGTATTTAATGTGGAAACATAAGTTACCGCGTGTTTACAGGCAAAAAAGAATCTGTGACATCAATTCAATCTTTATTTCTCTTTTAATCATTGTAAAAAAAACGCCAAAATATAATAAAGACATATCTGGCATCAGCACGAAATTGCCTTTCAGATGACGCGTACTTTCTAAATACGTGGAGTGTTTCTTTTAAAATACCAGTTGGAGATAGGGAAAACGGAGATAACTGTCGTCGACGACGATCCCTCAGTCTATTATCTATTATAGTATAGTGGTGTTGAATGTTGACATTAAGATTTTACAGGGTATACTCCTACAAGACTGGGTTCAGTTTAGATCATTCACAACACCCGTGTTCTGTGTGGGTAAGAGAATGGTCATTAAATGGTAAATAGTATTGTAATCGTTTTTGCAGTTGAAAAAAAGATGGACTTTCTTTAATTCATTTTGAAACGAAACTAACGCATAGACTGAAATTTAAGCTATAAAATCTCTTTCGTCCAACTCCTTTAATTGATTACACTATCATTTTCAACCAAATTACAGAATTAGAATCAGGATGTCGGTAAGCAAGACAGAAGCAGCAGAATCTCATTCAGCCATGACACATGGTCACATGTGGAAGTATTATGAATCTGCGTTTCTTTTTCTTTTGGGGGGTGGAGGGTGAATATATTATCATATCCAAGAAGATTACTGAGTAAATAATTATCTACATGACATTGATTCAGCAGATGGCCTCTTGACCCGCCTTGAACTGTTATACAAACGATTAGAGACAACTTCCGTTGACAAGATTCTAGCTACATTCCGGCAGTCTAAAGACGAAGACGATCGTGAGTTGCTTACTATTTAAGGAATTTTTTTTTAATCAAATCAACAATTGTCGTGTTTCACGATCGAACATGTATGTTTTACTATTTAAAACAGCAATGACGAAGCCTGGTTGGTGAAGAGTAAGATAAACACGTAAAAACTGGTAGGAACGTGTTTGGAAAAATGACTCATATTTCAAAAAATTTTACATGTGGTATTTTTTTGAGAAGAGTATGGAAGCGTGTGTACGGCATAGTGGGCAAATTTACGTGAGAGCACTAATATTTGTCTTCAATAGGATAAGGTGCATTTAAATACTCAAATGTTTAGCTGAACATCCCAGAGACGGCCTTGCCTTTACATTTGACTATATATAACGTGCAATAATGTGTGCAGATCATGGGCAATGGTACATTTAAATGCATGGCTTCGCCAAAACAAGGACAAATCTGATGTATTATACCGACGACACTGTGGATATGACCATGAAGAGCACCTCTAGTTTAAAATGTTTAAGCGGATGAAATATCTTTTCTGAAATTGTTGACAATGACAAATCAAGACATGTTTAATTCGTTTTAATTAGTGATGCTCCTGATGATGACGGCGACATTTTTTGTTAACTATTTCTCAATAGTCAACAGACGTTTAATTTGGACTGAAAATTGTTTTTTGCTACTTGACCTACTTATACTTGTAGAATTTACTTTTCTGTTACATAGTGGACTTGCTAAAAGAAATTGTCACTCTGGAAGCAAAAATTGGACATGAACGGGTTAAAGTGAAATTGAGACGCCCCAACACACCTCCACTTGTGGACCTGTTAGTCCCCCGTACGTACGGGGTGAGTATCCGTAAGATGTTAACCCCCTCAGCAAAGCCAAGGCTATATTACCTAACACGTTGTGAGCCACATGTGGGCTCCATAGCTTATAATACAGTTCATCACTAGTGCTCGTAATATATATTGGTACAGAATTTAATACCCCAGAAATCAAGTTAAATTGAGTGTCCTCTGCCGAAAACAAAACAGCTGTTACCGAACCCTCTACTTGTGCTTTACAGAACCAAACAATGTTTGTTACGATTTATCCATGTTTTTAACAGATTCTGACTCAATGTCACTTGACGTGGGACATATGTCAGCCAATCTTGTCAGTGTATGCACAAGGAGGAGGTGGCCTCGCTGAACAGGTTGGTTAGACTGCATGTGTAAGCCAGCAAATCACGATATTCCACTCTGCAACGGGCAACAGTTGCTTTATTGCACCGAATGACACATCAAGAACTTAGATGCCACAGTGCTGATTTCCTCTTGGCTTGATATACCAGACAAGACTGTATACATAAAATTGTCAGTTGCAGACGCCAAACGAAATAGTAGTATAAACATTAGGGGTTCTGGCACACTTCCCGCTAGGACCCTCCCCCACCCCCTTTGGAGCGCCCCCAACCCAAGCTCAAGTCATATGGTGTTCGCGGACACAACTTTTTGTCAATTATCTATGTACACAAACGGGCGTTCGCATTCAGAGATAATTCCCATAGGCCGACAGACCCTCTGTTACAGACTGGGCTTGCAGGTAGAAGCACTCACAGTGGCCATTTTTTATGTACGCAAACACAGCCGCTTGCAGATTAAGAACCATGTGCAGTAAATATAACCCAGATTTCGCATGCTTCCGGGTTCACAAGCTCATAGCATATATAAACCTGTGATGTAAAAATAGCTCGCGTGGGACTCACTGAAGATACATAGCTGGGGAGACCAGCCACTTTATATTAACACAGTTATATCCTGTATCGCATAAGAGGTAGTGTGCAGCTAACTGAATTCAGTATGTATTATTACACAGCCATCACTGTCTCGTCGGCTACAACGGGACAAGTTTTATGTGGCGTGACAAGCTTTTTGCAGCGGAACAAGTTTTTTTGTAGCGGAACAAGTATTGTGAGGCGCGGCAAAGCCCACAAAATTCAAACGTTAGAACTCCCTGGCCGGAGTCCAGTAGGGTTTGAATTTTGATTACTTCAGTGAATAAGCATTCTCAGTCTAGGCCTGGGTTACCAGACTCTGTTACATCATTTATTTCATCGCTGAGTCTGGTCATTTCGTAAGTCTGGTCTTGCATAGAGTTTTCAAGTTTGTGTAGAATATATACAGGTACATCCCACCAGACCCTAATTAAGGTCACAATGTGTATAATGGATAATGATTATGGACACATCTTATCTCCGGTATTCCACATCTCTGTCGAAAGGCGGACAGTTTTTTTTCCATAAAATATGGACAAACTTCGTTCCGCCCCTGTTGCACTAACTCGTCCCCCGTTTTCTTATCTAATGAAATCGAGTGCTGTGCTGTACCGACTGGATTCATGTTTCATTTCTCGGTATTTTTCGACTTCACCGAGTATTAACCGAAACTCGGTATCCGAAATCTTACTGTCTGTCAGCGCTGTCGAGATTTGGTCGGTAATTGATTTATTTGATTTATTTGATTGCTGTTTTTACGCCGTACTCAAGAATATTTAAATTAACCCGACGGCGGCCGGCATTATTGTGGGAGGAAACCGGGTAGAGCCCGGGGAAACCCACGACCAACCGCAGCTTGCTGGCAGACCTTCCCACGTACGGCTGGAGAGGAACTCACAGCGAACGCATTTTTGATAACTGCCAGCTCCTCCACAGGATCTTAGGCAAGATGAAGGATGAATGTGCTGGGCGTCCGATCGCCGAGTAACTTGGCCTGCGTCCTAAGATGTATAGTGTCCTTGAAACCTACGGCCACAACATCAAAGGCCGAAGTCTGGTTGAAGCGTTCGGCGACGCCTTGGTCCCGATGGACCACTCGTCCGCGCCTGACGGTCACACTGTGTTTTGCCAGAAGCTGGTTCACTGCACCCATGAACTCACGCCCAGGGTCGACCTGCAGCAGATGCCCCCGCTGATAGATACGGCCAAGAGCTTCAGCAACCTCTTGGGCTCATTTGGTTGTTAGGGGATCAGCTGCTTGTGAGGGCATACTTGTAGGTCCATCTTGTTTTTGACAGTGTCAAAGGGTAGAAAGAGCAGGGCAGTTTTTTGTGGACCGCGTCAACATCAAATTTTGGCCGTTGAATATGCCGTTGGGCTGGTAGAAAACTCTGCCACATGGCCTGCTTCTTCAACCAATCGCGAGCTGTGCCTTCAGAGACCTTCGCAGCAGAAGCTAGATTCTTCATGGCGGCAATGACTCTCCAGCAGCTCTTGGGTCTATAGTATATCTTCGATATACGAATAAAAATCTGGTTGGCCGTGGTAGTAGGCAACATAAGCAAGGTATTCCAGCAACCTGATAAGTCTCCAACACGCGCGACTTTCGTGCGCTTTCAATCAGTACATTGGCTATAGGACCAGAATATTGTTGCGGCGGGCACAGTAGTCAACCTCTAGCACCGCGGGGTATAGCTCTTCAGGCAACGCTATCATCACGCAATATCCAAGCGATGTACACAAATGGTATGGAAAAATAACTCCAGCCTCATTACTCATGTTGTGCCTAGTAGCCCTTGGGGCTATCGCATAGTATGTCTTTGATAGAGGAATAGACAAATGGTTGGCCACAGTCGTAGGCACCATAAGCAAGGTACTCCAGATGCCTGATCAGTCTCCAACAGGAGGAGGCCACATGCCCTATCCCAGAAGTCACTGAGAACGGGACCAAGCGTTACCGTGAAACGCATAGCGGCTTTTTCGTCCTCCCATCAGAGAACGAGCGAATTTGGTGCCCTACGAGTCAGCATATGGACCATATGACCAGGAAACTCGCCGAAGCAGGTATAGTAGTGAACCTCAAACAGCGCGGAGTAAAGCTCTTCGGCCAGACCCATCATCACGCAATATCCAAGCCATATGTACAAATGGTATGGAAAAATAACTCGAGCCTCACTACTCATGTCGTGCCTGTCATTGCGGTGAGGAGCTCTTACTGGAGTCAAGCACAATCTTTTCGGATTAATCCGCGAGTTTGTTGGCGACCAGCGCAGTCACACCTATCCCGAAGAGGATGAAAACTATCTCGCGTTCTTTTTAGCCCTCGGACGATGTATAGAAATCGCCTAGGACAGGTTCTGGCCCTGTGGGGCTAAGAGTTTCCCCCGTGACCTGAGCATACAGAGGCAGAGGCACGCAAAGCGCACATTTCGCGATTGCGTCATTAATCTAGTCCAGACGCTGTGTTGTTTTTTGACGCCACGTGGCCTGCGCCGCCTGGAGCTCTTCTATAGCTTTATCGTGGCGTTTGTGCTCCGCATCGACCCCGGAGCTTCGAAGAGCTGAGAAGAGAAAGTTACTACCTGAGAAAGCAAGTGCATTTACGACAGCGCCTCCAACGATTATAGCGATAGAGGCCATTGTTACTTCATATTATCTGCTGGAATGATCCCCTGTTTAATTAGCATGTCCTTGGTCGCCATCGCGACGGCCACGTCCACGACCACCATCCCGATATCACGGTGGGGGGGGGGTGAAGTCTAGCTTGGGAGGGGCACCTGCAATGACCATCTTACCCAATATGGAATATCCCATAGCTAAGCCAGAGAAGACTGCGCTGTGATACAGCGAGATTACGAGCATCTTACCGTCGGTAGTTGAAGTTGTCATGTTGTTATTCCACATGAGAAGGATCGCTTAGAACCTTCAGTTGGTGAGCAGAAGGGGGCTTAGAGGTGGCTTGTGCTGTTTTCCATAGTTGCAGAGCAACAGGAAGAGGCAGCAGCTGCTGGTCATGAGTAAATATATAATATACACGCACAAGGTCAGTTACCCCAATGATATATAGGGTCCTTTTGGCCTGCTTCCCAACGCCCTCTGAAACAGGCTCTCTCCTTTCTGGTGGCCTCAAGACCTCCTGCTGTCCTGCTGTGGCAGCAGCAACAGGAACACCATGGTGCTATGATTCCTTGTCTCCATGATTCTGTTCAAGCAGTCGTTCCTGTTTGGCCTTTCTGGCAGCGGCCCTGGCACACCCGGGCGCCCCCTGCTTCGGGTCTCATTTTCTTATGGTCTGTCACTCGTTCCACCGGAGGTGTCTCCCCTGGCGGCTTCGCTTGGCGCTCCGAAGGAAGAGTCGGGTTCTACGCCATCGTTCATTGTTCGAGGGCACTGTTGTCATAATTGGCAGGGCCTGGCTGTGGTAAGAGCAACGCTTAGTGGCGCTAGCAACATGCGGTTACAATGATAGAGCATATGATAGAGTACAGGAAGCACTACTAATCGCATGTCCAAGAAAGGGGTCGGCCTCCAGGTCGCGCGCAACCGTTGGCGGGTTTTCGGGTGGGGCTGGAAACAACACACTCCTGAGTACAACTGTGGTGCAGCCTGCCCTATCGTTTTCGTCATGGCCCCGCGCAGCCTTGCCCCGTAGCGTAGAGCTTCTCGACCTCGTCCTAGTCCAACGAGTAATTTGGTCCACGGTCCATGCCTTCCCAAGACACTGTTTGGCCTGGCCCCCGCTGCCACCGCAGCAAGCCTATCACGGTGCAGAGGTGTGAGATTGGCAGCTCGCGCTTCTGCCTGTTCCTCCAATGGCTCTTTCTGTTTCTTTTGTCCAACGGAGGCCTCACTTCGGCCATTTTCGCCTGGCGAATAGTTTGAGTCACAGACCGCATTCAACGCGCTATATGTACCACTATCCTTTTAGCTCTAATATATTCGCATGCAGCCTACACGATTACACTCAAGGTGATTATTTGAGGGGAAAATAGCAACAGCCAGCCGCGGTTATTATAGCACGTGGTATCCAGCCGGCTGATCAGTCTTCAACAGAAGCTTAGCATGCTTTGTTTTTGCCAGCTGCTGCCGCACTCTGGCCCGATCTTCCGGGGGGATGACATAATTTTCTCGGAGGCATTCTTCAAACGAGTCCCTATTTTTGCAGTGGAAGATGGCGACCCAGCGCGTCTGCTCGCAGGACTCCTTCAGGACCGAGTTATATTTCTGGGTGAGCACCCGAACGCTTTGCGGCACGTGCCGGTCTGAGAAGGCCAGGTCAGATAGCATGTCTTTCTTTTTGGTCAGTGCCTTTGTCGCCGAACACTCGTTATTGATGCTAAAGGTTGGCTTGACTTGGAAAAAGCTAGTAGAAGGCACGGAGGTAGTCAAGGAGCCTTTCGCCTGTGTCGACGACATAGACCTCTGGGTCGCTCCACACCCAGAGACACCCTTGATACATCCGATTGTACCGTATAGTGGGACACAGGACAACAGTGTGTTGAAACAAGCCGCGATCAGGATCCTCCAGGAAGTTGAGAGTGAAAAGGGTTTTCCCACACCTCGTCATTCCGCATGTAATCGCCGAGTGGGGACCCCTGGGCCAGAGGTCATTAGCACAGCGCTGAGACGAATCGGCCATCCTCAATGTGGAGCTGAGCGTCCTTGACCTCGTAAAGGTAGATATTCAAAACGCCCGCAGGCTCTGCTGTTCTTGTGATCAGATTGGTCACTCCCTCACTGGCGTTCTCGATGCGCCGCCCGCTGCCTTGTAGTTGGTTGTCGTCCGTGGAGCGCAGGTGTACTTGGTGGCGAAGAAGCTGGCAAAAGACACGTCCGCCGGAGCTAGGTCTTTTGCGACCATGACCACCTCCGGATGGCGCTTGCACCCGGCTGCAAAGCACTTCCTTGCCTCATCCCACTGCTGGTAGGCGCGCACGGCTTCGCTGTACAGCTGGTTGGGGATCCCCTCGATTTGTAATCTCCACCTTGGTTATTTTGGGGTTGTAGAAAGCCCCGGTGTCCCGCTGAAAGGCCGCGGCTGAGTTCTCGAACAGCATCAAGATGCCTTTCTTATTGCGGGCGGTTGCGTTGATGTTGACGTTCCACACGGTATCTCACTTGTTACAGCGGATTATGCTTTTCTGGAGCACGCGGTCGCGCAGTATTGTCAGGCGCCCGGCGTACTGGTTACGAATCCTCCGGGCGAGCTCGGGCTGGGTGACCATGTCGTACTCCAGACTGATGTTGTCAATGGTGTAACGTGTTGCTGCCAGGTTTTCAGCGTCCCCTGTGACCCGGATTACGCGGCTGTAGTCGTTGAAAGTGAGCTCGCATCCGAGCTTGTCCCCCAGAGCTGACTGGTAGAATGGCATATGGCTCTCCAGCAACTCGAAGTCGAGGGGGACGTAGTATCGGTTGCCATAGGCGGCAGCGATAGCAGTGTCAGAGGAATCGGACGCGCCTTTCACTACAACAAGACGGCTTTGGGTAACACTTTGACCAGCTGAAGTGCCGATTCCCTGGTAACTGGGCATTGTTTCTCTCCTGGGCCATCTTCCAAAGGTCCATGTACCAGTCACAGTCATGGTTATTGAACGTTGCGCCGCAATGTTCAATAGCCAAGAAGGCAGACTTTGATTTCGCTAACCCAACGTTTGAATATGACCAGGCAGAAGACGATGACGAGACCGTCCCCATAGATCATGCTACCATTGACATCGGCACTTACGTTCATGGTTAGACCCCACGTCTGGGAATTTTTTTCTTTTTTTCATCAGACTTTTGCTTTTGCTCGCCGCTCGTGTTGGGGGTTCGATTCCAAGTTTGAAGCAAATTTTTTCTCTCTTTTTTCGATCAGGATATTTTCGTGGCACTTCACTAAGGTAGAAGACTCAAAGCTCAGTCTAGGCCTGGGTTAACAGACTCAATTAGGTCATTTATTTTATGGCTGAATCTGGTAATTTCATCTATTTGGCCTTGTACAGCGTTGTAAAGTTTGTGTATAGTATATACAGCTGACCCCCACTTGACCCAATTGCGGTCAGAGTGAGTATACTGGATAGGGGAGTTGGACCCATCTTATAGCCGACTTATTGGTAATGTTTCAAGTATACCGAACTCTGATATCCCCCCTCCCTTTCGAGAAGTTCAGTTGGCGGACAGCTTTTTCATGAAACCTGCGCGAGCCTCGTCTCGTCCCTGCTGTACTAACTCGTCTTTTGTTTTCTTATCGAATGAAATTGAGTTATCCGTTGGGCCCGCTCGAATCAGCTGTTTCATTTCTGGGTATTTCTCGACTTCAACGAGTAATTAAGCGAAACTCGGTATCCAAAATCTTACAGTCAATCAGCGCAGTAGAGATTCTGTGAGGGTATCAGCTTACTCTCGGCCAGTAAGCGAATTTCATTGTGTTTCTTACCTTTCACGGACAGTGGCCGGCTTGCAAACCTACCCATTCCACTGAGAAGGCTGCACACCAGAGCCGCGCCCACCATGCCCATAGCAATAGGCGTTGCAATTATCATGGACAACATTTCGAATCCGGTGACGAACAAACCCATGCTTACCCTGAGTAGCGTGGTATCAATACCATCAACTGCATTGACTGCCCTATGGTATTTTTTGTATAGAGCAGTTCTGCCATCTCTCTCACATTCCAACCCTTTTTTCAGTCCTAATATGTTGTAATCTATACTCAAGCGGATCTTCAGCCCGGGGGCAGATGGGTCTAAAGCTGGATACAGTTGCGCCATTTTCATGTAGACGCCGTAAGAGTGTTTAATTATAAATCCGATATAGGTTTAGCCTTTATTCTGAACCGTTTCAACTGAATGCCATGCCCTAGATTTTTTCGATCCACACGCACTATTTGTGCCGCACTGGCTTGGACATTGGTCTAACGTCGTCTCGACCTTACTAGATCTTGGAAGCATTTTGTACAACGATCGTGACGTTTTTACAAACATCCTCAAGCCAGGAAGGATTTGGAAGGGATCGGGAACTGGATTAGGACCCAATACAATATCCAGATTGATTACAGAATGTGGGGGTAACATCTCAATGGGAAATCGTGTGTTGATGTCGAGGTAAGATGTTCCCTCTGGACCTCCTCCGATAGTATAGCCTCTTCCCGGCGATTTCATCACAGGAACTGCGCCTTCCTGCGCTATGCATGAGAGAAAAGCCAACCGCTATTAAAAGCCTTTCGAACAACACCACCCTTTGCTGTGTGTACCAGGACCCGGGTCACAGCCAGATTAATGTTCCATTTGTTATCATCCGATTGAAGGAGACCTCATCTCCCCTGAGGAGATGTGGAGCGGATTCGGGGCTTCGATATCCACATCGGCGAGTTCATATAACTTTGGCGGTTCTCCGGATCCCCCCAGCGGTACCTTCTTCCGTGAATAAACAACTTGCGGTAGTTGGAAGGTGTAATTCCGTCCATCCACCCCTTGCCCCTCAAAACGATCAACATCTGCCAGATCCGATAAGGCTATATCAGTGCAATTATGTCGAATGTGTAAATTACGCTTAAGCATGATGTATTTATAGGTTGGCGGCGATTGTTTAACAGCTTTACAGTAAGCCCGACATGCTTTTGTACCGTGGATTGGGAAATGCCATCGTCCTTCCGGAGTTTATGCATTCGTGATATGCCTCGACTGCTCTCAGAAGAGTAGAGCCACTTGCCACACTAGCAGACACTGCGGCGAAGTTTTCGGATGAGCTCACTTGGTTTAGGTGGACAAATACTTCTTTGTCAGGCGTCAGTTTGGGTGGTTTGTCCCCTTCATTTATTCCATCCATGGGTTATTCTGCGTTTGAGAATTCCAGGATATCAACTAGATCTAACAGACTGATAACATCATTCTTTTTGAGTCCCAGCCGCACACGACCATTAACTTCACTCAGTCGCAGTTCAGCACCCAACGGTTGGAACGCTTCTTTGTTGCGGGTCCCGACGATATAATAGACTCTTGGCACGTCTATCGGCTTATCGTTCAACCTGTAACATACGGCGGCGGCAATATTCGCCTGTAGGTACAAGGTAATATCGAGTAGGGAGAGCTCGCACTGACCTTCTTCATTGTCCAGATATAACTGGAGGATAACAGTGTCCCCCTGTTGAATATCGCTCAGTGTAACAATCATATTCAGCAATATGTTTGATAAAGCGTATTCATTCAATAGGAAGGTAACCCATTACCATGTCGGTGGAGTATATTCTAGTAAAGGGATGGAGGAATCCCAGCCTGAACTACTCACAGGTTGCTTTCGAAGTAACCTTCCAAAAGGTGCTTGAACGCCACAATTTACCAAAAATCAACAGCAAAGCATTGGTCGAGAAATGGCACACGTAACCGATGGTCTGGTGGCAGAACCACCTCAATTTCACCGCATGGTGCGCCACGACCAGTTGTGGGGTGTCAAAGAAAAATCAACTTGTAGCAAACACTACACTAAGCAACTCTGCATTGCACTTCCACGTGTACTATCAAGTGCACCGTATTCTAGAAGAGAGTAAGGCGACACCTCCACAAGACGTTGCGGGCCTGCCGGAAGCGGAGAGCACAATGGATCTTTTTCAGGCGCATATCAAGAGACAGGTGAAGTTGTAAGTTGCGGTAGTGGAGCACATAGCGTTCCTTATCGGATGAGCTATACACGCCTCTACTACCTTGGTTCATACCGCGCTGTGACCTGGAACGATTCGTTCGCTGTTACCAGCTTGTCGAGAGACGCCAACAAGAACTGGGGGCTGTCGATGAGGCGGAGCCTCCCCACTGAGAAGGAGATGTATTTCTAGGTCTTGTTGGGGATACAGGATATACGACCTGCATCAGCAGGTGAGAGTCATAGCTTCACAGGTTGTGGAAGACCCTTGGGATGGTGGTGGTTTTGGGGCTTAGCCATAGCGTCAGGTAGCAAACGTTGTATGCGCCACCCCTGTATTTTCCGGTGATGTGGCAGTGGTCGCCATGGAACTAGAATCGGCTTTTCACAGACATGGCAGGTGGTAGCCGTGTTGTATGCCCGCCAGTCCTCTCGGGTCATTGCTATGGCTTTCGGGTTAGCTAGCACTATCTTGATCTTGCGCTCCTCTTCTTGAAGAGCTTGTAAGAAGTGCTCTGCTGTGTTGGGCCCTCTGTATTCCACAGGAGGTGTGCCCATCCATCACACCAAGATGTAGCAGTAGCTGCAGACCTCGTGGTGCTGTGTTTTTGCGGGGTCCAGTCCGGCACTCTCGATTTTGGTGGTGAGAGCTTCAAAGTCGGCATAGATGATGTAAGGGGTTGGGAACTGCTTCTAGTTGTTCTGGAAGGTGAGCTTGTTTTTACCCTCTTCCTCCTCTCCACTCGCACAGCTGTCTGGTCGATCCCACGGCACTCGGGTTTGTGAGCTTCCAGCAGGTCTTCCCTAGAGTATCCATAGAGGCAACGCTCCCAGAAGTGCCTTCGGTCTTTATACTTGGACTGATCTTAAAGCAGACGGCTAAGATCCTTAATCCAGAGGTACTGGAATTGGCCGGCAACAGCAGGGTGACCCGAGGCATGCAGCTGGCCTCTTTGCTGAGCCAGTGTACAATGATGCTGTTGCCCCAGCCGAAGGCGTTGATGGCTAGGTTGTTTTATTTCTCAACCTTTAGGATCTGGGAGATAGGAGTTGGGGAGTCGATCCCCTCAAAATTTAGGCCATCCTCAGTTGGGTATTTGCTAGCCCTCTGTGGGTTTATGACTGCAGGAAACAGAGCTGACCGGAGTGCCTATCGAAGGCAGTGGTCATCGTTGTTTTTCACGTTTACGACTGCCTCCTTGTTCCTTACAGCTACTGGTAGCGCTATGTAAGATCCACCTCTCAGCGGCTGGTATCGAGCGAAGTCCAGCCATGGAGTTTCCACTCGATCGACAACACACCATGACCCTCTCTGCGTCCACTTTTCAAGAGTCTCCAGGATGTGAGGAAAATCCTTGTCTCGCTGATTTCACTGGCCTGCAGAACAACCTCCTGCTTGTGACGGAGCACAGGATCGGTGTACTCCTCATCACCAATAGGCCTGCTTTTTCGGAGTTGGACCTTGTGGGCGAGTTGAAATTTTACACCTCAGATATCTAGGAGTTCTTCTTCAAGCCTTTCTTGGATCTGGGGCGCTAGATCTATAGAGACACCTTCCGATTGCCCGGGGGTTTCCCGGAACGTGAGCTCATCTGCCTTGGCACCCTCAAACAGCTCTAGAACCTCCCTCTGGTAGTCCTTGGTGGTTCGGAAAGTTTTGGGGATTGAGTCAAATTCTTCCTCAATGGCCTTCCTCTTCCTGAGTCGTCAGTTTGCTGTGATGAGTGGAAAAGAGAATTACGGGCTTGCAGCCCTACAAAGGCGGGCACCTTCTTTATATATATATATATGATTCTCTGAATGCGCTCGCACATGGTGACGGGTATGGTGTCACCGTATTTTTCAAGCGTCAACTTACTCTCGAAGATCGTCTCCAAGAGGTCTAGCCACCGAGTACAGAGATTATCGTCGGGCCGCAGGGTGGCTTCTGGATAGAAGATGTGAACCGTCGCAGTCGATGCCATCTTTTCTTTCGGCGTCGAGCTATGTTATCTTTCTGCTCGGTTTCTAACAGAGGGTCGGTCAGCCTATGGCAATTATCTCTAAATGTGAACGCCCCTTTTTGTACATAGATAATTGAGAACAAGTTGTGCACGCGAACACCATATGGCTTGAGCTTGGGTTGCTGGCCCTCCAGGGGGGTGGGGAGGGCCCTAGAGGAAAGTGTGCCAGAACCCCTATTCTGTATACAAGTTGAAATAATTACAAGGGGAAACAACTCACGATGGAACCAGAATAAATCTAATTGAGCACATCTGAGCCTGGTTTTGTCCAATGAGAGGAAGAGACACGTACATGAGATATAAAAATAACGTTTAATTAATGGAAGACATTTACTTCATATCAGAAAGAGGCCTTGAGTTTCATCATAAGGCTAAAAATATGTTAAATGTGGCTCTTCTTTGGCTTGACGCTCTGTATAATGAAAATTCTGCCTTGCTCGTTGGCAGCATACTGTGACTGTCTGGGGCAATACTTCTGGCATCTTGGGGGTGGCCTTTCCAGCGAAGCAGTTTCATAATAGAAAAAAAACTACAGCATGGAGAGTATATCCAGGCCAGCGACGAGAGTGTGACTGTTGGCAAATAGTCAAGCTTAATCAATATAATACGGCCTCTTGTCAATTTATCTAAGTTAAGATTTTATTCTACCAGTTCATGTAAGTGCGGAAATTGTAAGAACACGTGTCTCTCCTTGCAATATAGACTGAGCAGAATTAGATCGAATTAGGCGTCAAGGGCCTTGAATTACTTAGTGCCAAGCTGTCAACACATTTAATAAAGAATTATAGACATAAATTAAATACAATAGTCCACATGAAAAGTAAATTCAGATCAGTGACAACAGATTGACGGATGAGAAATTGTCAAACGTAATCCATTGAATTCAGCATCCTCGTCTTATGAATTTACCTCATCGCGCTACAAGTAGATTCTGTCGTAATCAAATAATGTTGAAAGCAGTGCCAGACCTGAAGCAAAAAAACAAGCAATGGTTATAGCGACTTTTCCTTGTTTCACAATTTCTCTTCCTTGGCTGCAACAGTCTAATAAAAGCATTTGGTGAAATTTTTTTTTTCAGGTGTTTCAGTACCTGTTATCTGCGGACAGTCAGCTTAACCATGACCAGGTGTCAGATGTCATCGACACGGTGTCCACCATGATCAATCCTTCGGATGACTTCATGCAAGTTCTGATTGATTTGTACGAGTCAGATTCCATCGGTCCAGATAACGCTCGTTCCTTAATTCTGGTAATGGGAACATTATCAGGAAAAGACTCTGTCTCGCGCTCTGTCAAGTCGATCATCAGAGGAATTTTGTTGACGCAGCTACACGACATCAAGAAAGGAAACTGCCCTGAAGACACTGACCATATCGACGCTCTGGAAGCTGCTGGGAATATGGCGGACGAGAATCTACTGTCAAGAGTGTTACAGATTGGTTCCACCTGCGAGACACGTGTATCGCTACGGATAGCCGTCGTGCACGCGACCAGGGATTTCCTCAATAAACGAGAAACACTTGATCTTTTCATTCAGATCTTACAATCAGGAGACTGTCAAGTTGTAGAAGAAGTCATACATTTGCTGATGGACGTCATGGCGAATCAGAAATCCGAGGACAATGTCTCCGAATGGCCTCTCGTTGGATTGAATGACTTTGACAGGGCTTTAAGTCATTTGCTTATACAAACTGACAACCTGGGGTGTGTTTTGGAAACAGCTATTCGATACTTCGGAAAGAAATTCCAAGCAGATGTAGTGGAAATCCTAGCACAACTTCATGTAAGAGGCGTGCTTTCTCCATCTCCGGAGACAAACAACACGGACAGAATACAGAAACGAAGCGTAATGCAGCATGCCACGTGTGCTACTTGGAGTTCTTACAGTGGCAGGTACCGTGACATTCAGTCCGCAAGCGCCTTCCTATCTGACGTGAGAACCTACAACAGACGTCGCCATTGTCTCGCTCACTTCCGTGTGGGAGGATCAAAAGCTAGAGCTGATCTCTATGGCGGTTTCTTCGCTGGCTGTGACACCAGATCCTCGCGGGCAAAGTTGTTCGCCCGAGCGGTCGCTAGGGGCAAAGTGTTTTCCAAAACGTTTACTATCGGGACAGTTTACGCGTATTTCCTGAACGGCCGCTCGGGAATTTCGGCGGCAGTTTATGTAAATATTGGAGGGAAAACGTTTGTATCTTCGCTATTTCGTAACCTACCAAGAACTGTAACTCACCGACTGTACACCAATACTTTTACCTTACGTCTATTTAGAATTCCGCTTCTAATTACGTCAATAGATATTAATTTAATCATCACACCCAGCATATAGTTGGACCAAAGCTTCACTTCCTGTTCGTCAGGCACGTGTCTCCAGCTGATCCCAAGGGCCAGAGCACGTATGGCAGCAGGAGCTTCCGTCAGCCTGGTAATGCACTCCGCTCATCATAATTTGTATACCTAGTACTAAATGTTTTGCCAGCAACCTGAGCGTGTGTTTTCCCCCGGCTCCCACCATAATGCTGCCCGTCGTCGTAGAAGAGAAATATTTTTGAGTATGGCGTAAAACACCAATGAAATAAATAAATAAATAAATAAATAGTAATAAATGTCCCTACATGTTGCCAGGGGTAGTAAAGATATTAGTCCGTTCGTAGTGAAACAGAATTTTAAATTTGTTAACCTTGGTTTGAAAAAGTGTTCTATTTGGATAATGGGAGAAGGGACACATGTTTTACCAAAATATAATAATCAGTACAGAGATATAAGCTAGTATTGATGTTATTTTCCAAGTGAAAATTGATTTTATATCTTTCCCTTTTGCATTCCTGTTATTTTGATTGTAGTTTTTGATTCGAGGAGGCGCAGATGTTGGATTTAACTTCAACTACTACCTGAAGGTGAAAGTTGGAGTATTCTCGAGCTGCAGTTTGCCCTGTGTATCGCTGTCACATGGTCACGATCGGAACAGCATCGGTATCGAATTCTGGTACCAGTTACGAACAAAGATACGTGTGAAACTTTGGCCAGTAAGTAGATCGTTGCTATTTTATAATACTACTTGTAAGAGAAACATCTTCATCTGGTCAAACCCTATAAGACCGAGGGGGTTAACAAGCCAGAGTGGCGTAATGACCCAGTTGCCTCTCACAAATGCGGTCGCTGTGAGTTCAAGAACAGCTCAGGCCGGCTTCCTCTCCGGTTGTACGTGGGAAGGTCTGCCAGCAACCTGTGGATGGTCGTGAGTTTCCCACGGGCTGTGCCCGGTTTCCTTCCACCATAATGCAGGCCGTCGTCGTTTGAAATATTCTTGAGTACGGCGTAAAACACCAATCAAATAAATGAACAATTCAAACAGTATATATTTTTATAGCCAGTATTGTCAGTACAGAGAAATTAATAAAAATTAACAATCTTTCCACTGGTATGTAAATATAAAGACACCTTTCTTTTATGCCGTCGATTAATGCGTGAATTTGATTGAAAGGTATTGAACATGTCGAATTAAAACTTCACTCTTTCTTTTTATCAGCCATGGAAGATAAAATTCCGGTGGACGTGGGGTAGTAGGAAGACATACGCTCCAAGCAGTCTGACATGGAGTGTGGGATCATCCAGGGAGCAAAGTATTGCCTCCTCCTGCCCTTAACTGAACCCTGCTACCAAATGCTGCATATTCGATCTTAAATACTTTTACGGCTTCAGCAAACATATACATCGTATATTTTCCTAGCTAACCAGAAAAGCATAATTATACCGTTTCATTTTAAACAAATGTTTTGCAACTGCTGTAATGAATGTGTTTGATGTATTCATTTGTTCACAACTTTACAGGTCACATTAAGTGATTAATATATCAACTGAATTTTTTACATTTTCCTGTTTGTTTGTTTTTTTGTTTTGTTTCTTTTTTTTTTTTTTTTCGTTTTTTGTTTTTTTTTTGCTCGCTAACCAGAAATAAATGATTGTATCGTCTGATTTTAAATAAATGTTTTGCAACTGCTTCAATATACCTGATGCATTCATTTGTTCACAACTAAAGGTTACAATAAATGATTAATCGATCGATTGATTTGTTAACTGACCTAACCATTAACTGCGTCTGGTTCAGCTGATGCTTTGAGTCAGGTACTGGTGAACGCGGGTCGTTCTTTGCCTTGTCCGATGTTATCCTACCATTATCCAGACCGCTGTCAAATCACCCTCAATGAATTACAGGTAGCCTGGCAGCGGGTTAGTGGTTACACGTACTGGTCTTCCAATCGCGGGTTCCAAATCAGCCATCGCCTCGGTGGTTACAGCGTCCGCCTCTGGGTCTGGAAATCCGGAGGCAAATTCTGGGTTCAGCTTAGCATAGCGAGCGCTGACAAAGAACAAGGGAGGTAACTCTCTAAAGTCGTCGTCTGCACAGCCCGGCAACCGACTCAAAATAAACTGTTTCTACCACAGTCGTGACAACACCTGAAATCGACTCCTGAGTTGTACCAGTGGTTAGGTACATTAAGTCAGTTTGGCTCATAGAGTCTGATAAATGTTTCTTAAATGTATGCTGTTCTGTTTAGAACATGGTGGTAAGGTATATAAGTTGCTAAACTTTAAAACATCAACAGTTCAAAACAGATCATTTGAGTACTACGTCATCAGTTTTTCAACATGGTCATGGCAAATGCAGCAAAGGTCCTCCATCTCCCCCACCCACCAAGCCGGTTTTCAGCATTGACGGGGGCTCATGTGCCAACGATCACACTGTTATCGTTACTCTAGTTTTACTTTTTATTCTGACGTCTTTTGTATTTAAGTCAGGTACATGGTTTGTCATGCACTTGACGAGGAGTCCTTTTCAGTTTCCTCCACCAAATATCCTGACTAGCGTCTTATATGTGAAATATTCACATATTACAGAATAAAATATTAAACAAACAAGATACTCATAAGTAATTGGCACTCGTTGGCCCACTAGTATAATGAGTTTTCAAACAATTGTGTTTAACCTAATATGCCTAGCTGCTTTGTATTTTTTTCCGCATTCAGTACACAACTTTTAAGGCATCATGTGTGAGAGGAAAAAAATGTAAAATCCAGGAAGACTTCAAAATCTCGACAAATAACAAATGACTTCATTTTGCAGCTGGAGGTAAAATGACGTCGTAATCCAACGCACCCAATTGCTCGTGGTCAGTGTGATCTGATAATTCCTGATTCAAACATTTTAGTCTTCATATTTAATACGGTCATGCAGTCTGTGTGCTTTCTACATAATTATATTTCTCTCCCGAAGGTGACTCGCAAATTTACCCTTTGAGAAACTCGCACTTACGTTTCTTTGTTTGGCCCCGTATATATTTAGTATGGATACCGGTCTGTTTCATTAAGGGCAACTCGATGCCATGTTTGAAAACAAACATGAACCAGGCATACCTATGGTGTAATACATATCACAAACTGTGCAGAAGGCATTCGGTGACTGTTACCGATAATACAATAATTATAAAATAATAGGTAGCACATGTTACCCATGATGCAATAATATTACATACAAATCTTGCTGTTTTCATTAGATAAGGGAGTATTGAAAGCCTCCACGTGCCAAATACCATGAGATCGACGCCAACCAACAGACCAGCATAAATCTGGGTTTGAACAAGCTTGACTTCACCATATAAACCAGCTTCGTAGAAAGTTATATAACATATAGGGTGGAATCAGAGAACTCGTAGGTGAATTCTTACACCACAAGTCTGCTTTACAGTTACAAAGCAGCATATGTTTACAGTTAAAATTAACATAATATGCTTCTGTTTTCACTTATGTTATATTAGGCCAAAGTCAGTAACGTCGGTAACCATAAAACAAGCGACTGAAGTTTATTCAGAGAAGACCTCACATCACAAGTGGACGTCATTTCAGGGTCTGATGTCACCATCATGAACAAACTATGCCTTTCGTTCTCAAGAGAGTATCTAAATATGTGCGTTTCCCTCTTAGTAGAGTATCTAAATGTGTGCATGGACGAGTATGGGAAATTTTGCTGAAAACTTGGTGTAAGTTGTCTGTACAAAAAAAGAATATACATGGAGGCAATGTAGTTTCTAAAATTTGGAACATGTTTTCCCAAAGCACCTTCAAGTTACGCTTTTTTTAGGTTTGAATGTCTTTAGAGCACGATGTATATGGCAGTTAATCCACTCTTCTGACACAGGTGGAAGACTGGTGTAAAGCCTTAGATAATGCTACACGCTGGAGCCGTATATTTTTCGTCCTCAGGAAAACGTGTGGGGGCCCGCAATGCACGCACACAGCCTCATTCTAGAAAACACTCAAGGCCGATAACCTGTTTGAAAGTTATGGTCAAACTTACTACTATAAGCTTTGATAGCCGTGAACAGTGTGTTGAGAATGTTGGCTGAATGTCAAGAAGGTCGACTTAAGATATTATTGAACATTCTCCTAATGGACTCGATGACAGCACCGCATCATGATTACTCGAGAATGTCAATGATATCCCAATGGAGACATGCTAAAACCTATGCAAAGCTCTGAGTGACTGGTTAGCAGCCAATATTATTTCAGCTCATGCTTGGCGAATTCGAGGGTCTCAGTCCGGCAAATCCAACACTGACTGTCGCGAAATCAGAATTAAAGAGAAAATTCTTCCCTTCACGGAGTCATCCGTTATTAGGTGTAGACTTTAATTATGCCTAGGTTTGGTATGCAATATTGTCAGAACTGCCTAGGTTTGATATTTAACAGTTGTGAGAAAAAAAGTTGTAGAATTAAAAGTTTTTGTCCGTCTAAGCACTATCCTAGCAAAGGAAAGAACATTTATGAAGATCTTTTATAAAACCATAATTTTATAAAAACAATTATACATTTGAATTGTACCTGATTTGTCAAAAAAAAAGTAAAAACAGAGAATCAAGATACTTTCAGATACATTTTTTTAATGATTTTTCTGTTTACTTTTCTACATACAACCACTAACTCCACAATTTGCCGAAATGAACACTGGGAAATTTTCAGTTGGCCATGGCATCTAAATGATATAAAATATTATTTTATGGGTCACGTTGATACATCAGCTGAGTGCCCAGTCCTCGTGTTATCTTCCAACCTATTTTTAAATTTTAGAATCATTTTAACGCTAGTGCAGTTGCACATCTATTCTGTTGAGCTTTTCTTTAGAGAAGATTTGATTTCAGGATATGGATTACTGGCCAAAAATCTCTGGTATGTCGCCTTTTAAAAAGAAGACTGGTCGATATTACTATTTCTGCTTATTCCACATGCAACCCACGTGCGAGGAGAGACAGCGGTATATTCCACTACTCCCTCTCAGATTCATAATACTAAACCTATACATGTTAATTATGAAACCACTCAAAGGAGGCTCCAGTAGTTGAATAACATATATGTTAAATGATTACCTATAACACAACATTGTGTAAAACACTTACTGACATATTATGTACTGTCTGTTCTGAACTAAGCAAATATCGCACAAGGAAAGCTACTGAAAGGCCATAAAGACAAGAGAAGTCAATAATGAACCAATGAGTGAAGAGTCAGTATGTCAACTTTCAGCCAGAAACAAATAAAAGATGGCAAACAGACTATAGTGGATTCAGCCTTCACATCGGATTCAGTAGATCTAGAGTAACATTATACACAAATAGCATTATTTGCAAAATCAGATAAACTTTCAATTGTTATTACTCCTACTGGTTCAGAGACGCTTTAGTTTCACTTTCATGTTAACTCTACCATTGCTTCAATAGAAATGGAGCTGTGGTTCAAGGTCACCACGACCTCATGTGTGCACGTGTGTGCTGAGCACCAGGTACGGGCAAAATGGGGATTTTAGGTTAGTTGTTTGTACTCAGGATTTATTGTTGTAGTCACATGATGTAACTTTACATGTGATCTTGCCATTGATCTCAGTGACAGGACGTGCCCTAATACCTCTTATTCTATGTGGCATCTGATCTACCTTTCTTGTAACAAGGATAAATGTTTCTTCCTTCTCACATGGTTAGTCCATCTAATGAACTAGATATATTACTTTACCTTTCCGAACAAAGGTTAGAGAAATGTAATATTTTGCTTTCAATAGTACTAAAATCTACGTCATAAATTAGAAGAAATAGGGTATCAATAAATCTTAACGCCCTACGAAGAAAGGTACAGAGAATGTGAACGTTATTCCAACGTTGTTAACAACCATATTTCTTATGTAGTAATGGTCGAAAATAAGTATGGATCATAACACTTGTACGCAAAGTTATCGCTTTATTTTGAAAATAAATCAATCGCACAGACAGTATTACCACAGGTGGTTATTAAAATTGTGCATTGAACATTTCAGTGTGGATACTTCGCTTTTTTTGGATAAGTCTTTTTACACCGGGGAATACCATGTTTGCATGGAAAGGGCATTCCATCTGTCATAACTTGTACGATCGTATTTCTCGGCCAAACGTATATGTAGTTATATTGAAAACGGTGACGTTTTTAAGTGTGACTTTACCGACCCTCTGCTGGAAGTATTACCTATAACACTCAATTCCCAATACGTAAGTGAAGTTAGAAGGCGGTTCGCACTTAGCGGCTAGCTATTCAAAAGGGACCAGTCATTATTGGTAAAAAAAAACATAATAGGCCATGTATCCATTATTACTGCGCCTCCAGACTTCATGCTTTGTGCATAAATAAGACTTAATGAGGGCATTCACATAATTCCAGTATTTCCCCATTACCACAAAAAGTTGCGCCTCTGTGAATAGCAGACTGAATAGCTGTCTCCGCTATATCTCTGTTATTACTGGGCCTTCAGACTTCATACATGGTACATAAATAACACCTAATGCGCACTATCACTTCATACAAATACTTTTCCACAATCGCACCAGAGGGCGCCTCTGTGAATAGCAGAGTGAATGCTGTCTGCGCTATATATCCATTACTGCTGCACCTATATTCACAGAGGCGCCCCTAGTGTGGTAATGGAGAAATACTGGCTATATGTGACAACCCGAAATTCTGTATTAGTAGTGCACGAAGTATGAAATCTATAGGTCCAGCGGTAATGGATATATAGAGAAGACAGCCATTCAGTTTGCTCTACACAAAGGCGTCCTCTTCTATGGTAATGCAAAAGCATTGCTGTCAAGTGATAGCCTCATTAAGTATTTTTAACGTACAAAGGATAAAGTCTGTACACGCAGTAGTAATGGATATATAGCGCAGACTGTCCGTTCGGCTGTTCACAGAGGCGCCCCATGGTGTGGTAATGGAGAAATACGGGTATCTTGTGATAGCCCTCATCAAGTATTATTAATGCACCAAGTATGAAGTGTGTAGTTTTAGGTGTAATGAATAGGCCTAAGTAACGCAGACAGCTATTCATTATACTATTGACAAGGGCGCCCCCTGTTGTGATAATGAAGAAATACTGGTATCGTGCTATAGACCTCATTGTTTTACTAATGTACCAAGTACTAAGTCTGTAGATGCAGCAGTAGTGGATTAAGGATTTAACACCACCGTAGCGGTGTTTGTTGTGCAACCCGATGCTGCTGAACCTTGTTTCGTACCGGGCATTGTGGGGACTCGGTACGAAACAAGATTCATCGGTATGGAGTTACACAACAAATACCAAGACGAAGATGTTCAAATCTTAATTCAATTCTACCCCTCAAAAGCCACACTGTAACACATAGATAAGAACTGCAAGGCTGGTATACGGCGCTGGAACATATGAGCATAGGTGAACTGAGCACTTCACCCTTGCAAACACAAGCATAGTTTTATTTATGTTACTGATAGCAAACAAGCAACATAAATAACCTGGAGGAGAGGCCCTTTATTTCTCTTTCATGTATGTAGGCTACGCCTACGTGTTAGGGTTTTGATTTGTTGAGACACGATCAGAAAGAACTGTATAAAAGGGAGCAACCTTATCCCTAGAGAACCAAAGGCCTGTCCTTGGGGCAATGACGATGGGGCAGTGGCGGATCCTGTTCATCTCTGGATTGCTGTCTTCTCTCACCTCTGCTCAGCTAATATGTAACGTATGTATATAAATGTGGTGTTATAGATGTAGTATAACCATGTTAACTTTAAGCAAAAGCCCACAAACGTTTTCAAACTGTAATGAGATGGAAAGACATTTGTTTCACGTATAACTTTGCTTGTTAATCACTGAAATCAACGCTAAGCGCTTTAACTCAAGTTCTCTGGCTATAAACAGTTCCATCAGGGCAGAAAACACTTTTACAGACACATTTCATAAATGGAATTCAATGGATCCTCTCGGACTTGGCTCAACACCTCACGCGTTGTAGGGAGGGCGATTTTGTCGCCTTAGCTCCATCATAGGGACAAAAGAAATGCAGGTGTCGGCCTGATGTATTTGATCATAAATCGGCTATGAATTTCTTTCAGAAGTCACAATCTTCATAATTCAGATCGACGTCACAATTTTCTTTTATTTGTTCATATCTCTGCAAAGAATTCAGTTTAGACATCGTAAAATGATATTTATCACACGTAATAGCATTTACAATTTTGATCATAGATTGGAAAATACCAAATGATTTTACTAATTTGAATTTATGTGTATAATTCTTTCTCAGGATGGGCATACCAACAGTTATGAGTATAAGAATGAGGTGAGCCTGTGGGGAGAAGTTCAGCAGAAACTTGAACTGTCCTGCTCGGTAGAAGTCGACTGTAATGGGAGTAAGTATGTCTAATACATTTCTGCGCTCCGAGAACTTTTTATTTATATGGTCTTAAATGCAAGATGTGTGGTTTTTTTGTTGTTGTTGTGTTTTCTTGTTTGTTTTTTTTTTGATTTTTTTTTTAAACTGTGTCCAACTTGTCCTTTCAGAATCAACCCTATCGACAGAGTTGGAACCGGCGTATGATTTCACGGCTCATTTCATTGATGTGAAAATCAGAGAGAAGAGTATTAGGTGAGGTAAACGCGCAAAACAAACTGCTGCCAAAACTGAAAATAAAACTGAAGACAAATAATGTGAGGTAAAGCCGGGAGTAAGATTTTGAAGTTCACCGCCTTTGACGAGCAACAGAATAAATCGTTACCACATATTATTCGATACAAATTACCGTCTTCTAATCGCCATTGTTCCTTTTATACAATAAAATATAATGAATCTGTATGTGCTTAAGAGACAAAATGTATTCAGGATACACGGCTCTGAATCAAAGTTTAAGGAATATTTTTTGTGCTTTCGTGAATATTTCATAAATTTAAATACACACTGTTTTCATATTGGAAACAGGCCTCAGGATGCTCTCAAGCTCTGCCAATCCACACAAGTAAGTGGACAGGATTTTTTTTTTGGGGGGGGGGGGGGCAATTTCTACTGATGTCACTCAACTAAACAAGGGATACCTTATATAATAACGGCATCCTCCGCCTTATTGCAATTACTTACTGCAACTTGTCCAGCACCGCTTTTCCATGACAATTCATGGCTGATAAATAAATGTTGTTGACTGAACTTACCAGTCCGCAATTCACTGAATCTATTTGTCCAGAGACGCCTATTGTATGTTTTCTCGTACTTCAATGAGGTTGTATACAACTGTACCCAGTGCAGATATCGGTGTGGCTTTACACAGCTTGGCTGAATTGCCTCTTTCATCTAATGCAATAATTCTCATGTTTAAATAATTCTAGTGCTTGTTTTTATACAATAACCCTTATTCTTATTGGATAATCTAATTCATTGTAACCTGTTTCCACTGGTATACACCATTACCACTTGTTCCAGCACTCCAACTCGAGATGCGCACTTGACAATCCTCCCGGTGAGGATGGTGAGGACGCTTCTAGGTCAGGCGACAGTGAAGGGTCACGTGTCATTACGGACCAAGAACTGTTCAGTTTGCCTGTTGTCTTCACACAGACAGCATCCGGCAAAATCCTCCGTGTCCAGTTCATGGAGAAAGACCTGGGTGAGTTTGCATATGCGATGTCTTCAGAGAGCTTAAGTAATTCTTCCGCTTTTTGTGTTAAATGTGAACTGTTTCTGTTGATGACTATTTTCGAGCAAAATTGGGACAGTATATCCTAAAGATATCTTAAACATAGAGCCGAAGTGATTTAAAGAATAAAAATTGCGAGAAGTTTCTAAAAATATATCTTTTCAAGGTCGATAGGCTGAGTTTCGTGAAAATTGGTATTCTCTAAACGCGTAACTACTCTTGATGTCCCGCCTCAAAATGGGATATGCTACAACTGTCACGCATGTTTGACATCATACTATCGCCATTCAAGTGCAGACGAGCGATGTGCAATTTTCTTCTCAGAATTTAGGGTGTTTAATACATTTTAATATTCTGTAAGTAAAAATACTCACAACATACATTTTTTTTGCATCATATTTACTTATATCGCAGGTATTTCATTAAGTTAAGTAGAGCGAAAAATACAATGAGGACAGTTCATCTTTAAAGTGATGAGAATATATTAGTAAATATGTTGGCGTTTTTTGTTTTTTTTTTTACATGATATTGTTCCAGTGCACCAACAACATTACACTGCTCAAAGACAAGAAATTGAAATATCCACACATTATAATAGCTGAGCATATATTCTGTCTATTAGAATCCCCTATGATTAGGTCCGCCAGCAACCTGCGCATGGTCGTTGGTTTCCCCCGGCACAGCCCGGTTTCCTCCCACCATAATGCTGCCGCCGTCGTATAAGTGAAATATTTTTGAGTTCGGCTCAAAACACTTATCAAATAAATAAAGAAAATAAAGAAAATAAAAGCTGAGCGTATATTCTGGCTATTAGAATCGCCTATGTTTAGGTCCACCAGCTACCTGCGGATGGTCGTGGGTTTCCCCCGGGCTCTGCCCGGTTCCATTCCACCATCATGCTGGCCGCCGTGGTATAAGTGAAATATTCTTGAGTACGGCGTTAACACCAATCAAATAAATTATGAAAGAAATCTCACACTTTTACGGCGCTTCTGTCTTATCAGAAGAGTTGTATATAGCTGCTATATGGTGATTGTCACAGTATTATCACCAATGATTTCCCCTATGATTTCAGTATGACTTTTTGTTAAACGGATATCATGTCCAGGCCCGATGAAATTCTGACACAAAATGTCTAGAAGGAAGTACTTATATAATTTTTCATTCTTTTGCAGAAAATGTGGATGTTGTCAACATGAAAAGAGGTATCATTTCTGCCTTACAAACCCAGATACACGCAGGCACGGAGGAGGAGGTGGATGCAATTGGGAGACATACAGTCCATTACAAGTAAATGATAGGGGACTTTTTCGTCACGGGTACTGCCTTAGGTTAACATTCATCTGGTTGATGTTTACATGGACGCGTTCAGCTACTTGTATAAACGTGTACCAGACAGGTGACAACAGAGGTATAGTCGGATAAGTTGCCAAATCCCTGCTTCTGTCAGTTTATTTCAGTTAAAAGAAAAGACAGCACTACACCAAGCGTGTACATGTATCGATAAAAGAATCATATTCGTAGTTCAAAAAATGTCACTTATAATATTTGTGATGTGTGATAACCGAGATAATTGGGGAAATCGAGCCAGGCTCTCAATTTTAACGAATCAAGGGCGAGATATTTGCACCACGCGAGAAGACTTCTGTTTCCGCAGTGACGTCATCAGTACTTAGTTCAACATTTTACCATAGAGAAGTAGTGTTAAATGACATGTTTTCAATCTGATTACGAGATAATTGTGATATGCTCTAGAGCCATTTTCAATGAGAAAGGTCCGCTTAAGGACGGGGAGGTCTGGGTTAAAACCTGGGTCGGGTCATACCAAAGACTTTAAAAAATGGTACATCCTGCTTCCTCGCTAGGCGCTCAGCAATAAGAGGATAGAGGGTGGACTGGTCGGCCCGGTGTCAGTATAATGTGACTGGGTGAGGGGGCTTGTTGGTTATCTTCGGCAAGTCGTCTCGGTGAGGCAGCACCAGATAAAAGAGACGGTGGAAATCCGTCCTGCGCCAAGGAGACACCGCCTTCGTATAAGTGAAATATTCTTGAGTAGGGCGTTAAACAATAAGCATTCATTCATTCATTCAATGAGAAAGTGGTAGTGGAATACACAACCAATAGGGCACAATACGTGGCCTTCGACACAAAGGAGTGTCTCGCGCCTATAGCCAAATCTTGGACCCAATTGCTCCAGTTGCGCATGTGTAACCTTTCGATTCTGTTCTAGCTCTTCTATTTTGACCGTCGATGTAAATGTTTAAATTGTATCAAGTTAGACCCACCCTAGCATAATGGCTTACGACTCTGTCACCCTGCACCTACGACTATAGTTAATCGTGGATCTCGCCGTGAATCTCCGACTGATCGCATTGAATGAAGCTATCGCCTGCAATCGCTAGACTCTGACGGCCACAGTAGTTGACAGCACAAATACCAGTTACGACAAAACTTGTCGTTGGTTGAGCACATAATTTCTGACCAGTCATAATCCCTCGTGAATTTACGTAACCACTGTTATATACACCGAATGTATATTTTTGTCCGGGAACACCTTAGGTCCCTTGTAATCACGTGACTATACCCTGGATAAGGAGCCCAAAGGTCAGAGTTTGATCAGGTGTGACAGCAAAGGATAACCGGGATTTCTCGAGTAAATCTGCCGCGATTGATAGCGATCAAAAATTCTCAGGTTGTAGTATTGTGTAGATTAAGCATCACGGTACAGGTTCAGGGTTTACTCTAAAGTAATAGCGGACTGATATTTTACTAGCACCACAGAGTCTGATGATGTCACGGTGATAACCAAAAACTATGGCAACAAAGATGACCCAGATGCTCCGGTCAGTGGAAAACCAGCTAACGTCCATGTTACAGGTCGGACAATGGTCAGTCACGGCGACATTACGTCAAGCGAAGGGGAGGCCACCAGTCAGTCGGAAACTGGGGTAAGTTAAATTGAATAAGTGGCGATTTTACGGGAAATAGTTTAACAGAGGACAGCATTTGTCAATCTACGCACGAGTTGCCCTCTGCGTGTACCAGTCTGCACGTCCTAGATCTTATTTCGCGGAGGTATTATAAATTCTTTAATTAATAATTATCTTAGTCCGTTATTTTTACGCGATACAGTATATGAAAACTGCTCCATAGAACCTTGCCATTTTCCTTCATAACTCGTGGAACAGGTCTCCTGTTGCGTAAATATTAACAGGCCATGAAATGTAATGAAAATTATATTTTATAGGATGAAGATGAGGACGACATCCCACCGGATGTAGCCACTGACATAGACGCCGGGGATGTGTTGAAAAGTAAATCCAAGTATAAACTGAGCCTAAAACTGAAGCGCAAACGATCGGCTCAGCGTGTCAAGAGAATGGCAGGGTTGAAGCCTACGGAATTCATTGACACCCCCATCACCATGGAAACGTCACAGCACGCCCTAGGTACTGTGGTCAGCAAACATGGAACTATATGACAGAGGAAATCAATTTCCTCATGGCCAGTATATATCTTTTAGTGTGCGCATGTTTAATGCCGTTCAAAAACTCACAATGATAACATAACATCATTATGAACCAAACAAGTCAGTGTGGTGCGTTAGATTCTGATTTCGCCATCCAAGCTTAGGCACGATGAATAGGTTGCTTTTGTGATCGAGGTGGTAGCGCGCCAGCGTAGCGCTAGGACTCCAAAGTTTCTCACCAATGAGGTCACTGTGAGTTCAAGCTCGCCTCATGCTGGCTTCCTCTCTGGCCATACAGGGTCTGCCAGCAACATGCGGATGGTCGTGGGTTTTCCCTGCGCTGCGCTGGGTTTCCCCCTACCATAATGCCGGTCGCCTTCATGTAAGTGAGAAACTGGTGTAAAAGCTAACACCAATGAACTGAATTAATTAAAAAATGTTCTGTAACATGAGGTCCATACGAGATCTCCCGACTGTTTTACATCCGGACATTGTCAGAATACAGTATATGTTCATGTGTTGAATCACTTTATTCCTTTGAATTACATGGTTATATCCGAATAACGGTTTCCCCCAAACAAAACATTAAAAGAACAGATCATATTTTAGAAAGTACGAAAACAGCTAAAACACAGTTTCGTGCTAATTCCAAATATGGTCTTCATTATGAGTTTGGCATTGTTTTAACAGTGTGATTAAAACGGAAATAAGGATGGAGATGGTACGGTGAGCTTCTTGGACCATACTGAAGCACAGTGACGTCACTCATTCATTTTAGCTGCAATACATCCTCTGATGGCTATATGTCTACATTCTACGTGAATATATAGTACAACACCTGTATCTGTATTTAATGTGGAAACATAACAGTTACCGAGTGTTTACAGGCAAAAAAGAATCTGTGACGTCACTTCAATCTTTATTTCTCTTTTAATCATTGTGAAAAACCGCCAAAATATATCTGGCATCAGCACGAAATTGTCTTTCAGATGACGCGTACTTTCTAAATACGTGGAGTGTTTCTTTTAAAATACCAGTTGGAGATAGGGAAAACGGAGATAACTGTCGTCCACGACGATCTCCCAGTCTCTTATCTATTATAGTACAGCGGTGTTGTATGTTGACATTAGGATGTTACAGGGTATAGTCCTACAAGACTGGGTTCAGTTTAGATCATTCAAAATACCCGTGTTCTATGTGGGTAAGAGAATGATCATTAAATTGTAAATAGTATTTTTGCAGTTGAAAAAAAGATGGACTTTCTTTAATTCATTTTGAAACGAAACTAACGCATAGACTGAAATTTAAGCTATAAAATCTCTTTCGTCCAACTCCTTTAATTGATTACACTATCATTTTCAACCAAATTACAGAATTAGAATCAGGATGTCGGTAAGCAAGACAGAAGCAGCGGAATCTCATTCAGCCATGACACATGGTCACATGTGGAAGTATTATGAATCTGCGTTTCTTTTTCTTTTGGGGGGTGGAGGGTGAATATATTATCATATCCAAGAAGATTACTGAGTAAATAATTATCTACATGACATTGATTCAGCAGATGGCCTCTTGACCCGCCTTGAACTGTTATACAAACGATTAGAGACAACTTCCGTTGACAAGATTCTGGCTACATTCCGGCAGTCTAAAGACGAAGACGATCGTGAGTTGCTTACTATTTAAGGAATTTTTTTTTTTCATCATATCAACAATTGTCGTGTTTCACGATCGAACATGTACGTTTTACTATATAAAACAGCGATGACGAAGCCTGGTTGGTGAAGCGTAAGATAAACACATAAAAACTGGTAGGAACGTGTTTCGAAATGTGACGCATATTTCAACAAATTCGTCACTATCTCCCACGCCTATATAGATATGCCCGAAAACGCCGGTTATATCCACTTTGTTTGAAACTTTTTTTACATGTGCTATTTTTTTGAGAAGAGTATGTACGGCATAGTGGACACATCTACATGAGAGCACTGCCATTTGTCTTCAATAGGATAAGGTGCATTTAAATACTCAAATGTTTAGCTGAACATCCCAGAGACGGCCTTGCCTTTACATTTGGCTATATATAACGTGCAATAATGTGTGCAGATCATGGGTAATGGTACATTTAAATGCATGGCTTAGCCAAAACAAGACCAAATCTGATGTATTATACGGACGATACTATGGATATGACCATGAAGAGCACCTCTAGTTTAAAATGTTTAAGCGGAGAAAATCTCTTTTCTGAAATTGTTGACGACGACAAATCAAGAGATGTTTAATTCGTTTTAATTAGTGATGCTCCTGATGACGACGGCGACATTTTATGTTAACTATTTCTCAGTAGTCAACAAACATTTAATTTGGACTGAAAATTGTTTTTTCCTACTTGAACTACTTATACTTGAAGGATTTACTTTTCTATTACATAGTGGACTTGCTAAAAGAAATTGTCACTCTGGAGGCAAAAATTGGACATGAACGGGTTAAAGTGAAATTGAGACGCCCCAACACACCTCCACTTGTGGACCTGTTAGTCCCCCGTACGTACGGGGTGAGTATCCGTAAGATGTTAACCCCCTCAGCAAAGCCAAGGCTATATTACCTAACACGTTGTGAGCCACATGTGGGCTCCATAGCTTATAATACAGTTCATCACTAGTGCTCGTAATATATATTGGTACAGAATTTAATACCCAGGAAATCAAGTTAAATTGAGTGTCCTCTGCCGAAAACAAAATAACTGCTACCGAACCCTCTACTTGTGCTTTACGGAGAGAAATAATGTTTGTTAAGATTTATCCATGTTTTTTTAACAGATTCTGGCTCAGTGTCACGTGACTTGGGACATATGTCAGCCAGTGTTGTCTGTGTATGCACAAGGAGGAGGTGGCCTCGCTGAACAGGTTGGTTAGACTGCATGTGTAAGCCAGCAAATCACGATATTCCACTCTCCAACGGGCAACAGTTGCTTTATTGCACCCAATGACACATCATGGACTTAGATGCCACAGAGTGTTGATTTCCTCTTGGCGTGATATACCAGGCAAGACTCTATACATAAAATTGTCAGTTGTGAACGACAAGCGAAATAGTAGTATATAGAATAGGGGTTTTGGTACACTTTTCGCTGGGGCCCTCCCAACCCATCCCCCCTGGAGGCAATCCTTACCCCTCCCCCGAGGGCCCCCAACCCAAGCTCAACCCAACCTCAAGCCATATGGTGTTCGCGCACTCAACTTTTTGTCAATTATCTATGTACACAAACGGGCGTACGCATTCAGAGATAATTCCCATAGGCCGACAGACCCTCTGTTACAGACTGGGCTTATCTAATGAAATCGACTTCTGTGCTGTACCGACTCGAATCTTGGTTCATTTCTCGGTATTTTTCGACTTCACCGAGTATTAACCGAAACTTGGTATCCGAAATCTTACCGTAAGTCAGCGCTGGAGACTTGGACGGTAATTGATTTATTTGATTTATTTGATTGCTGTTTTTACGCCGTACTCAAGAATATTTCACTTATACGACGGCGGCCAGCATTATGGTGGGAGGAAACCGGGCAGAGCCCGGAGGAAACCCACGACCACCCGTAGGTTGCCGGCAGAACTTCCCACGTACGGCCGGAGAGGAAGCCAGCATGAGCTGGGCTTGAACTCACAGCGACCGCAATTGGGGATAACTACCAACTCCTCCACAGGATCTTAGGCAAGATGAAGGATGAATGTGCTGGGCGTCCGATCGCCGAGTACCTTGGCCTGCAATTGAAGATGTATAGCGTCCTTGAAACCAGCTCGCCGGGCTGGTGCAGATAGCGAACACCAACCCCAGAAGGGAGCTTTTGCTCACGAAGGTAACATGACGGCCTGGAACAGCGGAGGAGGGTTTTTATGCCATAGTTTTTGCCTTAATAGCCTCAGAAGGCTTCTTTCCGGTGACTCGGGCCACTTCTCCGTTCAAAGCCGCCACTACTGCGGATAACCGCTTCACCCACTCAGAAAAACGCCCAGAAGGCAAACGCATCTCTTGGGCGTATTGTGGCCGAATATTGGCTTGGCGAAAATTCGGTTGAAGCCTTCCACGACGCCCTGGTCCCGATGGACCACTCGTTCCCGCCTGACGTCGCACTGTGTTTTGTCAGAAGCTGGTTCACTGCACCCATGAACTCACGCCTAGGGTCAGGCAGCAGTTTAGGCCACCTCAGATTTCCACCTTGTTTTTGACAGTGTCAGAGGGTAGAAAGAGCAGGCCAGCTTGCTGGACCTCGTTTGCCACGTCAACATCAAGCTTCGGCCGACGAATCTGCCGTGGGGCTGGTAGAAAACTCTGCCAGATGGCCTGCTTCTTCAACCAATCGCGAGCTGTGCCTTCAGAAACCTTCGCAGCAGAAGCTAGTTTCTTGATGGCGGCAATGACTTTTCAGTAGCACTTGGGCCTATACTATATCTTAGATATACGAATAGACAACTGGTCGGCCATGATAGTAGGCAACATAAGCGAGGTATTCAAGCAGCCTGATAAGTCTCCAACACGCGCGACTTTCGTGCGCTTTCAATCAGTACATGGGCTATAGGACCAGAATATTGTTGCGGCGGGCACAGTAGTCAACCTCTAGCACCGTGGGATATAGCTCTTCGGGCAAAGCTATCATCACGCAATATCCAAGCGATGTACACAAATGGTATGGAAAAATAACTCGAGCCTCATTACTCATGTTGTGCCTAGTAGCCCGTGGGGCTATCGCATAGTATGTCTTCGATAGAGGAATAGGCAAATGGTTGCCCACATTAGTAGGCACCATAAGCAACGTACTCCAGATGCCTGATCAGTCTTCAACAGGCGGAGGCAACATGCTCAGGCAGCTGCCCGGCCCTATCCCAGAAGTCACTGAGAACGGAATCAAGCGCTACCGTGAAACGCATCGTGGCCTTTTCGTCCTCCCACCAGGCAACGAGCGACTTTGGTGCCTTACGAGTCAGCATATGGTCCATATGGCCAGGAATCTCGCCGACGCAGGCATAATAGTAAACCTCAAGCAGCGCGGAGTATAGCTCTTCGGCCAAACCCATCAGCACGCAATATCCAAGCGATATATTCAAATGGTATGGAAAAATAACTCGAGCCTCACTACTCTTCTCGTGCCTGAAATTTTGGTGAGGAGCCCTTTCTAGAGTCCAGCACAATGTTTTCGGATTATTCCGCGAGTTTGTAGGCGACCAGCGCAGTCACACCCATCCCGAAGATGATGAAGACTATGTCGCGCTCTTTTTACCCCTCGGACGATGTATAGAAATTGCCTAGGACAGGTTCTGGCCCTGTGGGGCTAAGAGTTTGCCCCGTGACCTGAGCATACAGAGGCAGAGGCACGCAGAGCGCACATTTCGCGATTTCGTTATTAATCCAGTCCAGAGTCTGTGTTCTTTTTTGAGACCACGCCGCCTGCGCCGCATGGAGCTCTCTCGTGGCGTTTGTGCACCGCATCGATCCCTGAGTTTCGAAGAGTTGAGAAGTGAAAGTTACTAACTGAGAAAGCAAATTAGGAGAGCGCCTCCAACCATTATAGCAATCGGGATCATTGTTACTTCATACTATCTGCTGGAATGATCCACTGTTTAATTAGCATGTCCTTGGTCGCCATCGGCCACGTCCACGGCCACGTCCACGACCACCATCCCGATATCACGTGGAAGTGAAGTCTGGCTTGGGAGGGGCACCTCCAATGACCATCTTAGCCAATATGGAGTATCCCATAGCTAAGTCATAGCTAAGACTGCGCTGTGATACAACGAGTTTGCGAGCATCTTACCGTCGGTAGCTGAAGTTGTCATGTTGTTATTCCACATAAAGAGGATCGGTGGGAACCTTCAGTTGGTGAGCAGAGGGGTTCTTAGAGGTGGCTTGTGCTGTTTTCTATAGTTGCAGAGCAACAGGAAGAGGCAGCAGCTGCTCGTGATGAGAAGATATATAATAAACACGCGCAAGGACAGCTACCCCAATGATATATAGGGTCCTTTTGCTCTGCTTTCCAACACCCTCTGAAACAGGCTCTCTCCTTTCTGGTGGCCTCAAGGCCACCTGCTGTCCTGCTGTAGCAGTAGCCACAGAAACACCACGGTGCTATGATTCCTTGTCTGTTCAAGGAAGCTGTTCAAGCAGTCGTTCCTGTTTCACCTTTCTGGCAGCGGCCCAGGCACGCCCGGCCGCCCCCTTTTTCGGGTCTCATTTTCTTATGGTCTGTCACTCGTTCAACCGGAGGTGTTTCCTCCGGCGGGTTGGCTTGGTGCTCCGAAGGAAGAGTCGGGTTCTACGCCATCTTTCATTCTTCGAGGGCACTGTTGTCCAAATTGGCAGGGCCTGGCTGTGGTGAGGCCAACGGTTAGCGGCGCTAGCAACATGCGGTTGCAATGATAGCGCACACAGGACCACTACTAATCGCATGTCCAAGAAAGAGGTCGGCTTCCAGGTCGCGCCCAACCGCCGGCCAGTTGTTTTTCGTGGGGCTGGAAACAACTGACCACTCCTGAGTACAATTGTAGTGCAGCCTTCGCTATTGTTTTCGTCATAGCCGCGCCTAGTCTTGCCCCGTAGCGTAGAGCTTTTCAACAACATCTTATCCAACGAGTCAATTTGGTCCACGGTCCATGTCTTTCCAAGACACTGTTTGGCCTGGCTCCCGCTGCCACCAAAGCAAGCCTATCACGGTGCACAGGCGTGAGATTGGCAGCCCGCACTTTTTCCGGTTCCTTGAATGGCTCTTTCTGTTTCTTTTGTCTAGCCGAGGCATTAGCGTCTTCATAGATAAATTCGTCGATTACCTCGACCAGTTCGGCCATATTCGCCGGGCGAATAGTTTGAGTCACAGACCGCATTCAACGCGCGATATGTACCACTATCCTTTTAGCTCTAATATATTCGTATGCAGCCCACACCATTACACTCACGGTGATTATTTGCAAGGAAAAGAGCAACAGCCAACTGCGGTTAAGCAACAGTGTATCGCACATTATACTACGTGGTATTCAGCCGGCTGCTCAGTCTTCAACAGACGCTTAGCATGCTTTGTTTGGTCTAGCTCCTGCCGCACTCTGGCCCCCTCTTCCAGGATGATCACATCATTTTCTCGGAGGCATTCTTCAAACGAGTACCTACTTTTGCAGTGGAAGATGGGGACCCAGCGCGCCTACTCGCGGAACTCCTTCAGGACCGAGTTATATTTCTGGGTGACCACCCAGACGCTTTGCCGCACGTGTCGGCCTGAGAAGGCCAGTTCAGAGGGCATGTCTTTCTTTTTGGGCACCGCATTTGCGGCCGAACACTCGTCAATGATGTACAAGGTTGGCTTGCCTTGGAACAGCTGGTAGAGGGCACGGAGGTAGTCATCGATCCTTTCGCCTGTGTCGACGACATAAACCTCTGGGTCGCTCCACACCCGGGGACACCCTTCATACATCCGATTGTACCGTATAGTGGGACACAGGACAACAATGTGTTGAAACAAGAAGCGATCAGGATCCTCCAGGAGGTTGAGAGTGAAAAGGGTTTTCCCACACCCTGTCAATCCGCATTTATCGCCGAGTGGGTGCCCCTTGGCCAGAGGTTACTAGCACAGCGCTGAGACGAATCGGCCATCCTCAGTGTTGAGCTGAGCGTCCTTGACCTCGTAAAGGTAGATATTCAAAACTCGCACAGCCTCTGGTGTTTTCGTGATCGCAATGGTCACTCCCTCACCACCGTTCTCGATGCGTCGCCCGGTGCCTTGTAGTTGGTCGTCGTCCGTGGAACGCAGGTCAAGGCACAGGGCGTATTTGGTGGCTAAGAAGCTGGCAAAAGACTTGTCCGCCAGAGATAGATCTTTTGCGACCATGACCACCTCTGGATGGCGCTTGTAACCCGCTGCAAAGCACTTTCTTGCCCGTTTCCACTGCTGGTAGGCGTGCAGGCCTTGGCTAGTTGGGGATCCCCTCGATTTGTAATCTCCACCTTGGCCAGCCGAAATGCCGATTCCCTGGTACTGAGCATTGTCTCTCTCCTGGGTCGTCTTCCAAAGGTCCATGTACCAGTGGTAGACGTCGCTGTCATCGATGGACAACACCTCATTGCCGCGATCTGACAGCACGTCCGAGGTTCTCGACCACAGTTCGGTCGTCGTCCGGAGAGTTTAGCGTGATGGTGAAGGCCAATCTCGCGGTCCCTGAGACAATGACGTCGTGGGGGCCGAGATTTGAGAACCGAACAAGAAGCTTTAGGTTATGGTTGATCGGACTCGGGTTATTTCTGATGAAAACCAACTGGCGCACACTCTTGAACCGAAGGGAGTTCTCAGGCGGCGATAAAGATTGAGATTCCGTCCGTATACGTTTGAATTTATGGTTATTGAACGTTGGGCCGCAATGTTCAAAAGTCAACATGGCAGACCTAACGTTTGAACATGACGATGTAGAAGACGAAGACGAGACCTTTCCCATAGATGATGCTGGCATTGATCCCAGGTGTGGGAATTTCTTTTTCCTTTTTTTCATCAGGCTTTTGCTTTTACTCGGCGCTCAGGTTGGTGGTTCGTTTCCAGGTGTTGGAATATTTTTTTTCTCTCTTTTTTTCATCAACCTTTGCCTTTCCTCGGCACTCGGGTTGGGGGCCCGATTCCAAGTGTGTAGCAATTTTTTTCTCTCTTTTTTTCATCAGGATATTTTCGTGGCACTTCACTAAAGTAGAAGACTCATGGCTCAGTCTAGGCCTGGGTTTCCAGACTCAATTAGATCATTTATTTTATCGCTGAGTCTGGTAACTTCATCTGTCTCATCTTGTACAGCGTTGTAAAGTTTGTGTATAATATATACAGCTAACTCCCACTTGACCCAATTGAGGTCAGAGTAAGTATACTAGATGGGGGGTGGGTGGGCACATCTTCCCCAGGGCTTACCCAGGCAGGTGTGGAACGCGTGAAAGATACCTTTCTGATTTATGTGTGGGCCATCCTCGGATCCGCCCTCGGCCTTAGCTCCAAAACTCCAGGACTACCAGAAGGAGGTTCTAGAGCTGTTCGAGGGTGGCAGTTGAGATGAGTTGATGTTCCAGGAAAACAACTGGGCAATCGGAATGTATCTTCTCAGCTGGCAGATGGCTGTGCCAGAAGGGCATCCCCAAGGTGCAGGCCCTAGAGTTTTTCCGGAAGGGTGCGGTGGTTTTTCCGCGATTGATTTCTCGTGGTGCCACCTGACACTCACCTTTCGCCTGATAGGCGACAGGGCTCCTGAGTTTGTCTTCTTCGCTTTCTTGCACGAGTTTGACATCTACTCACTTTCGGAGGTTTTCCATGTTCGAAGACAGAGTTGTTCAAGAACTTGTAGAAGTCCTTCGCCAAATCGCTCGTCGTCTTTTTCCGGAGCTCGGTATTCATTCGGATGTAGGGCTCCATCCTGGGGCTTGCCGGAAACGGAGAGCACGATGGATCTTTTTCGGGCGCATACCCAGAGACAGGTGAAGTTGTAAATGGCGGCAGTGGAGCACATAGCGCTCCTTATCGCGGAGGTTAGGGACAAGCTTGTCAACCTCAATAGGCGCCACCCCAACGCCGAGGAGATCATGCTGGCCCTCCGACATCCACTCTTTGGGAACCACCATGCGCTCCGGAGCCAGCGGATAAGAGTTGTGCACCTTATGCAGCTCTTCTGGGTACTCCAGATCCGATATAACCCTCTGGGTAGCTCGCCGGATACTCTGCGATGCTTTTTGTGAGTTGATCGTACTTTGCCACCCTCCGGAAGTCACCTGTTGGTGAGAGCAGACTCATCTCCCAGCCGTAAAGGTCGTTGGCATCGAGGTAGAAGATGTGGCTCTTAGGCTTCTTTGGGTCATATACTTCCACCCTGTGGTTGTTAGCCCGGGCGTGACCCCCTCCTATTCCCTTCTCGATTAAGAGGTGGTGGTCGTAGTCTGTCAGCAGTTCGAGCACTATGCCGGTTTTCTTGAGGAGAGCATCTCAACAGAGACCTGGCTGGTGCAATAATGCGCAGTGTTTAGGCCATACTGCCGTAGGCAGGTCTTCAGGAACGTCTCGAAGACACCTGCTAGCAGTTGGACATATGTGCGGTTGAGGAAGGTCGTGGAAGTTGCCCAGGGTTGTGCAGTCGAAGGCCTTCCTGACCTTTGCGCGTGTGCATAATTCTCATCGCTGATGTGTGTGTGTGAAAGTCTGCTGTCGAAGGCTTCTTTTGTGAAAAGCTGAGGCGCATCAAAGCATTGCCAGTAAATGTACTCATTTGGGTAGACACCCTTGCGCAACAGCTATACACTTCTCTGCTGGCTTGGTTCATACCGCGCTGTGATCTGGAACGATTCGTTAGCTGCTACCAGTTTGTCAAGAGACGCCAACAAAAACTGGGCGCTGTCTATGAATCGGAGCTGCCCTAGGGAGAAGATGTATTTCTCGGTGTTGTTGGGAATACAGGATATACGACTCTCTACCTTCGATATCGCCTGCATCAGCAGGTGAGAGTCATAGCTTCGCAAGCTGTGCAAGACCACTGGGATGGTGGTGGTTTTGGGGCTCAGCCGGAGCTTCAGGTTGCAGGCGTTGTGTGCGCCACCCCTGTATTTTCCGGTGATGTGGCAGTGGTCGCGGGCCTAGTCCCGTTGTGATACAACTAGAAGCGGCTTTTCTCAGACATGGCAGGTGGTAACAATGTTGTATGCCCACCAGTCCTCTCGGGTCATTGCTATGGCTTTCGGGTTAGTAAGCACCATCTTGATCCTGCGATCCTCTTCTTGGAGAGCTTGTAAGAAGTGCTCTGCTGTGTTGGGCCCTCTGTTTTCCTCAGGAGGCGTTGTGTGCCCATCGCATCACACCAAGATATAGCAGTACCTCCAGACCTCTTGGAGCTGTGTTTTTGTGGGGCCCAGCCCGGCACTCCCCATTTTGGTGGTGAGAGCTTCAATGTCAGTATAAACGATGTACGAGGTTAGGAGCTGCTTCTAGTTGTTTTGGAAGGTGAGCTTGTTTTTACCCTCTTCCTCCTCTCCACTCGCACAGCTGTCTGGTCGATCCCACGGCACTCCGGTTTGTGAGCTTCCAGCAGGTCTTCCCTAGAGTATCCATAGAGGCAACGCTCGCAGAAGTGCTTGGTCTTTATACTTGGATTGATCATAAAGCAGACGGTTAAGATCCTTATTCCAGGTGTACTGGAATTGGCCGGACTTCTCGATCAACAGCAGGATGATCCGAGGCCTGCAGCTGGGCTCTTTGCTCAGCCAGTGTACAATGATGCTGTTGCGCCAGCCGAATGCGTTGTTGGCTAGGTATTTTTTGTTTCTCAACCTTTAGGACCCGGGAGATGGGAGTTGGGGAGTCGATCCACTCAAAGTTTAGGCCATCCTAAGTTCGTATTAGCTAGCCCTTTGTGAGCTGACCGGAGTGCCCATCGAAGGCAGTGGTCATCGTTGTTTTTCACGTTTACGATTACCCTCTTCTTTCTTACAGCTACTGGTAGCGCTATGTAAGATCCACCTCTCTGCGGTTGGTATCGAGAGAAGTCCAGCCATAGAGTTTCCCACCTGATCGACAACACACCATGACCCTCTATGCGTCCACTTTTCAAGAGTCTCCAGGATGTGAGGGAAAGCCTTGCCTCGCTGATTTCACTGGCCCGCAGGGCAGCCTCCTGCTTGTGGCAGAGCACAGGATCGGTGTACTCCTCATCACCATCAGGCCTGCTTTTTCGGAGTTGGACCTTGTGGGTGAGTTGAAATTTTACACCTCTGATGGCCCGGATTTCTTCTTCAAGCTTTTCTTGGATCTGGGGCGCACCTCTTCGAGAAAAGATCTGGGGTCTGCACCGTGCGGATGCCTTTCGGGTACAGCTATCTGCCAAGATATGGAGATACTTTCCGATTGCCCGGGGGTTTTCCTGGAACGTGAGCTCATCTGCCTTGGCACCCTCAAACACCTCTAGAACCTCGTTCTGGTAGTCCTTGGTGGTTCGCAAAGTTTTGGTGATTGGGTCAAATTCTTCCTCAATGGCCGCCCTCTTCCTACCCCTCTCCCTGCGTCGTCGGTTCGCTGTGATCAGTCGAAAAGAGAATTGCGGGCTTGCAGCCCTACAAACGCGGGTACCTTCTTTATATATATATATGATTCTCTGTATGCGCTCGCACAAGGTGACGGGTATGGTGTCACCGTATTTTTCAAGCGTCGAAGATCGTCTCCAAGATGTCAGCGCGGTCGGTCGGCGTGACCTCTAGCCGCCGAGTACAGAGATTATCGTCGGGCCACAGTGTGGCTTCGGGATAGAAGAGGTGAACCGTTGCAATCGATGCCATCTTTTCTTTCGGCGTCGAGCTATGTTATCTTTCTGTTCGGTTTCTAACAGAGGGTCGGTCAGCCTATGGCAATTATCTCTGAATGTGAACGCCCCTTTTTGTACATAGATAATTGAGAATAAGTTGTGCACGCGAACACCATATGGCTTGAGCTTGGGTTGCTGGCCCTCCAGGGGGGTGGGGACGGCCCTAGCGGAAAGTGTGTATACAAGTGAAATTGATTACAAGGGGAAACAACTCACGATGGGACCAGAATAAATGTGATTGAGCACATCTGACCTTGGTTTTGTCCGTACATGAGATATAAAAATAACGTTTAATTAATGGAAGACATTTACTTCATATCACAAAGAGGCCTTGAATTTCATCATAAAGGTAAAAATATTTTACCTGTGGATCTTCTTTGGCTTGACGCTCTGTATAATGAAAATACTGCCTTGCTCGTTGGCAGCATACTGTGACTGTCTGGGGCAATACTTCTGGCATCTTGGGGGTGGCCTTTCCAGCGAGGCAGCTTTGTTATAGAAAAAAACTACAGCATGGAGAGTATATCCAGGCCAGCGACGACATTGTGACTGTTGGCAAACAGTAAAGCTTAATCAATATAATACGGCCTCTTGTCAGTTTACTTAAGTTAAGATTTTATTCTACCAGTTCATGTAAGTGCTGAAATTGCAAGAACCCATGTCTCTCTTTGCACCATGGACTGAGCAGAATTGGATAGAATTAGGCGTGACAGGCCTTAAATTCGTTAGTGCTGTGCTGTTATCACATTTAATAAAGAATTATAGACATAAATTAAATACAATATTCTACATGAAAAGTAAATTCACATCAGCGACGACAGGTTGACAGATGGGAAATTGTCAAACGTAATCGATTGAATTCCGCATCCAGTCAATTTACCTCATCGCGCTACAAGTAGATTCTGTCGTAATCAAATAATGTTGAAAGCAACGCCAGACCTGAAGCAAAAAAACAAGCAATGATAAAAGCGACGTTTCCTTGTTTCACAATTTCTCTTCCTTGGCTACAACAGTTTGATGAAAGCACTTTGGTGCCATTTTTGTTTTGCAGGTGTTTCAGTATCTGTTATCTGCGGACAGTCAGCTTGACGATAACCAGGTGTCAGATGTCATCGACACTGTGTCCACCATGATCAATCCTTCGGATGACTTTATGCAAGTTCTGATTGATTTATACGGGTCAGATTCCACCGGCCCAGAGAACGCTCGTTCCTTGATTCTGGTAGTGGCAACATTAGCAGGAAAGGACTCTGTCTCGGACTCTGTCAAATCGATCATCAGAGGAATTTTACTGACGCAGCTAAACGACATCAAGGAAGGTAACTGTCCTGAAGACACTGACCATATCGACGCTCTGGAAGCTGCTGGGAATATGGCGGACGAGAATCTACTGTCAAGAGTCTTAGAGATTGGTTCCACCTGCGAGACACGTGTAGCGCTACGGATAGCCGTCGTGCACGCGACCAGGGATTTCTTCAATAAACGAGAAACAGTTGTTTTTTTCATTCAGATCTTAGAATCGGGAGACTGTGAAGTTGTAGAAGAAGTCATACATCTGCTGATGGACGTCATGGCGAATCAGAAATCCGAGGACAATGTCTCCGAATGGCCTCTCGTTGGATTGAATGACTTTGACAGGGCTTTAAGTCATTTGCTTACACAAACTGACAATCTAGGGTGTGTTTTGGAAACAGCTATTCGATACTTCGGAAAGAAATTCCAAGCAGATGTAGTGGAAATCCTAGCACAACTTCATGTAAGAGGCGTGCTCTATGCATCTCCGGAGACAAACAATACTGACAGAATACAGAAACGAAGCATAATGCAGCATGCCACGTGTGCTACTTGGAGTTCTTACAGTGGCAGGTACCGTGACATTCAGTCCGCAAGCGCCTTCCTATCTGACGTGAGAACCTACAACAAACGTCGCCATTGTCTCGCTCACTTCTGTGTGGGAGGATCAAAAGCTAGAGCTGATCTCTATGGCGGTTTCTTCGCTGGCCGTGACACAAAATCCTCGCGGGCAAAGTTGTTCGCCCGAGCGGTCGCGAAGGGCAAAGTGTTTTCCAAAACGTTTACTATCGGGACAGTTTACGCGTATTTCCTGAACACCGGCTGGGGAATTACGGCGGGAGTTTATGTAAATATTGGAGGGAAAACGTTTGTATCTACGCGATTTCCTAACCTACCAAGAACTGTAACTCACCGACTGTACACCAATACTTTTACCTTACGTCTATTTAGAATTCCGCTTCTGATTACGTCAATAGATATTTATTTAAGCATCACTCCCAGCATAGAGTTGGACCAAAGCTTCACCTCCTGTTCGTCAGGCACGTGCCTCCAGCTGATCCCAAGGGCCAGAGCACGTATGGCAGCAGGAGCTTCCGTCAGCCTGGTAATGCACTCTGCTCATCATAATTTGTATTCCTAGTACTAAATGTTTTGCCAGCAACCTGAGCGTGTGTTTTCCCCGTCTACCACCATAATGGTGCCCGCCGTCGTAGAAGTGAAATATTTTTGAGTATGTCGTAAAACACTAATCAAATAAATAAATAAATAGTAATAAATGTCCCTACATGTTGCCAGGGGTAGTAAAGATATTAGTCCGCTCGTAGTGAATCAGAATTTTAAATTTGTTAACCTTGGTTTGAAAAAGTGTTCTATTTGGATAATGGGAGAAGGGACATATGTTTTACCAAAATATAATAATCAGTACAGAGATATAAGCTAGTATTGATGTTATTTTCCCAGTGAAAATTGATTTTATATCTTTCCCTTTATTGCACATGGCGTGTGTTTGATTCCTGTTATTTTGATTGTAGTTTTTGATTCAAGGAGGTGCAGATGTTAGATTTAACTTCAACTACTACCTGAAAGTGAAAGTTGGAGTATTCTCGAGCTGGATTTCGCCCTGCATATCGCTGTCACATGGTCATGATCAGAACCGCATCAGTATCGAATTCTGGTACCAGTTACGAACAAAGATACGTGTGACACTTTGGCCAGTAAGTAGATCGTTGCTATTTTCTAATACTACTTTGCAAGAGAAACATGTTCGTCTGGTCAAACCATGTAAGACTGAGGGCGTTAACACGCCAGCGTGGCGTAATGACCCAGTTGCCTCTCACCAATGCGGTCCCTGTGAGTTCAAGCCCAGCTCAGGCTGGCTTCCTCTCCAGCTGTACGTGGGAAGGTCTGCCAGCATCCTGCGGATGATCGTGGGTTTCCCACGGGTTGTGCCCGGTTTTCTTCCACCATAATGCAGGCCGTCGTCGTTTGAAATATTCTTGAGTACATCGTAAAACACCAATCAAATCAATAAACAATTCAAACAGTATTATTTATATAGCCAGTATTGCATTGTCAGTACAAAAATATTAATAAAAATTAACAATCTTTCCACTGGTATGTAAATATAAAGACACCCACGTTTCTTTTATGCCGTCGATGAATTCGCGAATTTGATTGAAAGGTCTTGAACATGTCGAATTAAAACTTCATTCTTTCTTTTTATCAGCCATGGAAGATAAAATTCGAGTGGAACTGGGGTAGTAGGAAGACATACGCTCCAAGCAGTCTGACATGGAGTGTGGGATCATCCAGGGAGCGAAGTATTGCCTCCTCCTGCCCTTAACTGAACCCTGCTACCAAATGCTGCATATTTGATCTTAAATACTTTTACGGCTTCAGCAAACATATACATCGTATATTTTTCCTAGCTAACCAGAAAAGCATAATTATACCGTTTCATTTCAAACAAATGTTTTGCAACTGCTGTAATGAATGTGTTTGATGTATTCATTTGTTCACAAGTTTACAGGTCACATTAAGTGATTAATATATCGACTGACTTTTTTACATCTTCATCAAACATCTTTTGTTTTTCTTCGTTGTTTGTTTCTTTGTATTTTTTTGTTTGTTTTTTTTTTTGTTGTTGTTTTTTTGGTTTTTTTTGGTTTTTTTTTTTTTGGGCGCGTTAACCAGAAATGAATGATTGCATCATTTGATTTTAAATAAATGTTTTGCAACTGCTTCAATATACCTGATGCATTCATTTGTTCACAACTAAAGGTCACAATAAATGATTAATCGATTGATTGATTTGTTAATTGACCTAACCTTTAACTGCGTCTGGTTCAGCTGAGGCTTTGAGTCAGGTACTGGTGAAAGCGGATCGTTCTTTGCCTTGTCCGATGTTATCTTACCATTACCCAGACCGCCGTCAAATCCCCTTGAATGAATTACAGGTAGCCTGGCAGCGGGTTAGTGGTCTTTCAATCGCGGGTTCCAAATAGGCCATCGCATCGGTGGTTACAGCGTCCGCTTCTGGGTCTAGCCTGGGATCAGTTTAGCATAGCGAACACTGACAAAGAACAAGGGAGGTAACTCTCTAAAGTCGTCGTCTGCACAGCCCGGCAACCGACTCAAAATAAACTGTTTCTACCACAGTCGTGACAACACCTGAAATCGACTCCTGAGTTGTACCAGTGGTTAGGTACATTAAGTCAGTTTGGCTCATAGAGTCTGATAAATGTTTCTTAAATGTATGCTGTTCTGTTTAGAACATGGTGGTAAGGTATATAAGTTGCTAAACTTTAAAACATGAACAGTTGAATTAAACCCTAACAGAGGCGAATGGCGCCTCCGACTCACACTGGACGGAAAACTGTTTTCCCGGATCATTTGAGTACTACGTCATCAGTTTTTGAACACATCGCCATGGTAAATGCAGCAAAGGTGCTCAATCTCCCCAACCCACGAAGCCCCCAACCACCCGCCAAGCCGGTTGTCAGCACTGGCGGGTGCTCATGTGCCAATGATCACACTGTTATCGTTACTCTAGTTTTACTTTTTATTCTGACGTCTTTTCTATTTCAGTCAGGTACATGGTTTGTCATGCACTTGACGAGGAGTCTTTTTCCGTTTCCTCCACCAAATATCCTGACCAGCGTCATATATGTGAAATATTCATGAATACGGAGTAAAATAAAACGCCCACTAAACAAATAAGATAGTCATAATTAAGTGGCACTAGTTGGCCCACTAGTATAATGAGCTGCTTTGTATCTTTTGCGTTATTCAGTATACCACTGTTAAGGCATCATGGGTAAGAGGAAAAAAATGTAAAATCCAGGAAGACTTCAAAATCTCGACAAATAACGAATGACTTCTTTTTACAGCTGGAGGTAAAGGCACGTCGTAATCCAACGCACCCAACTGCTCGTGGTCAGTGTGATTTGATAATTCCTGATTCAAACGTTTTAGTCTTCATATTTAATGCGGGCATGCAGTCTGTGTGCTTTCTACATAATTATATTTCTCTCCCGAAGGTGACTCGCAAATTTACCCTTTGAGAAAATTCGCACTTACGTTTCTTTGTTCGGCCCGCATATATTTAGTATGGATACCGGTCTGATTCATTAAGGGCAACTCGATGCCATGTTTGAAAACAAACATGGACCAGGCATACCTATGGTATGCCATACCTATACGCACATATTACAAACTGAGCAGAGGGCATTCGGTGACTGTTACCGATAATATAATAATTATTACATAACAGGGACCACATGTTACCCATAATGTAATAATATTACATAGAAATCTTGCTGTTCAGATTAGATAAGGCAGTATTGAAAAGCCTCCACGTGCCAAATACCACGAGATCCACGTCAACCAATAGGCCAGCATAAATCTGGGTTTGAACAAGCTTGGCTTCACCCTATAAACCAGCTTCATAGAAAGTTACGTAACATATAGGGTGGTATCAGAGAACTCGTAGGTGAATTCTTACACCAGAAATCTGCTTTAAAGTTACAAAGCAGCATATGTTTACAGTTAAAATTACCATAATATTCTTCTGTTTTCACCTACGTTATAGTACGCCAAAGTGAGTAACGTCGGTAACCATAGAAGAAGCAATTTAGAGAAGACCTCAGATCACAAGTGACGTCATTTCAGGGTCTGATGTCACCACCACCTTTCGTTCTCAGGAGAGTATCTAAATATGTGAGTTCCCTTCATAGGAGAGTATCTAAATATGTGCGTTTCCTTCTTAGGAGAGTATCTAAATGTGTGCATGGACAAGTATGGGAAATTTTGCTGATATCTTGGTGTAAGTCGTCTGTACAAAATGTTATGCCAAAGAAAGAAAGAATATACATGGAGGCAATGTAGTTTCTAAAATTTGGAACATTTTTTCCCAAAGCACTTTCAAGTTACGTTTTTATTTACGTTTGAATGTCTTCAGAGCACGATGTATATGACAGTTAATCCACTCTTCTGACACAGGCGGAAGTCTGGTGTAAAGCCTTAGATAATGCTACACGCTGGAGCCGTATATTTATCGTCCTCAGGAAAGCGTGTGGGGCCAGCAATGCACGCACACAAGGCCGATAACCTGTTTGAAAGTTATGGCAAACTTACTTCTAAAAGCTTTGATAGCCGTGAACAGTGTGTTGAGAATGTTGGCTGAATGTCAAGAAGGTCGACTTAAGATATTATTGAACATTCTCCTAATGGACTCGATGACAGCACCGCCTCATGATTACTCGAGAATGTTAATGATATCCCAATGGAGACATGCTAAAAACTGTGTAAAGCTCTGATTGATTGGTTAGCAGCCAATATTATTTCAGCTCAGGCTTGGCGAATTCGAGGGTCTCAGTCCGGCAAATCCAACACTAGCTTTCGAGAAATCAGAATTAGAAGAGAAAATTCTTTGCTTCACGGAGTCATCCGTTATTAGGTGGAGACTTTAACTATGCCCAGGTTTGATATGCACTAATGCCAAAATTGCCGAGGTTTGGTATGCAATATTGTCAGAACTGCCTAGGTTTGATATTTAACAGTTGTAAGAATGTTGTTGAATTAAATGTTTTTGTCCGTCTAAGCACTATCCTTTTAAAGGAAATAAAACAATTATACATTTTGATTTTACCTGATGTGTGAAAAAAATGCAAAAACAGATAACTCAAGATACTTTCAGATACATTATTTTAAAGATTTTTACTTTTCTACATACAACCACTAACTCCACAATTTGCCGAAATGAACACTGGGATATTTTCATATGGCTATAGCATCTAAATGATATAAAATATTATTTTATGGGTCACGTTGATACATCAGCTGAGTACCCAGTCCTCGTGTTATCGTCTAACCGGCTTTATAACGCGGAACGCTTTATAGCTATTTTTAAATTTTCGATTCATTTTTACGCTATAAATAGTGCGGTTACACATCTATTTTGTGGAGCTTTTCATTAGAGAAGATTTGATTTCATTACAGGATATGGATTACTTGCAAAAAATCTCCGGTATGTAGCCTTTTAAAAAGAACACTGGTCGATATTACTATTTCTGCATATTCCACATGCAACCCACGTGCGAGGAGAGACAGCGGTATATTCCACTACTCACTCTCAGATTCAAAATCGTAAAGTTATGCATGTTAATTATGAAACAACTCAAAGGAGGCTCCAGTAGTTGAATAACATATATGTTAAATCATAACTTATAGCACAACATTGTGTGAAACACTCAATGACATATTATGTACTGTCTGTTCTGAACTACGCAAATATCGCACAAGGAAAGCTACTGAAAGGCCATAAAGACAAGAGAAGTCAATAATGAACCAATGAGTGAAGAGTCAGTATGTCAACTTTCAGCCCGAAATAAATAAAAGATGGCAAACAGACTACAGAGGATTCAGCCCTCTCATCGGATTCACGACATCTAGACTAACATTATACACAAATAGCATTATTTGCAAAATCATATAAACTTTCAATTGTTATTACTCCCAGTGGTTCATCACAACCGCTTTAGTTTCACTTTCATGTTAACTCTACCACTGCTTCAATAGATAAGTTTTCTTCTATGTGAGAACAAATGAAGCTTTGATTCAAGGTCACCACGACCGCATGTGTGCACGTGTGTGCTGAGCACCAGGTACGGGCAAAATCCGGATTTTAGGTTAGTTGTTTGTACTCAGGATTTATTGTTATACTCACATGATGTAACTTTACATGTGATCTTGCAATTGATCTCAGTGACAGGACGTACCCCAATACCTCTTATTCTATGGGGAATCTGATCTACCTGTCTTGTAACAAGGATAAATGTTTCTTTCTTCTCACATATAAGTTATATTACTTTACCTTTCCGAGCAAAGGCAAGAGAAATTTAATATTTTGCTTTCAGTAGTACTAAAATCTATGTCATAAATTAGAAGAATTAGGGTATCAATAAATCTTAACGCCCTACTAAGAAAGGTACAGAGAATATGAACGTTATTCCAACGTTGTTAACAACCATATTTCCTATATAGTAATGGTCGAAAATACCCATGTATCATAAAACCCGAATGAATTCGAAATTTAAATAAGGAGTGTATTTTATTTATTTAATTCTCTCGTGGGGCCTCCGTGGCTCAGTCGGTTAGCGCGCTATCGGAGCACAATGATCCGAAGCCTCCCACCAATGCGGTCGCTGTTAATTCAAGACCAGTTCATGCTGGCTTCCTGTCCGGCCGTACGTGGGAAGGTCTGCCAGCAACCCGTGGATGGTCGTGGGTTTCCCCCGGGCTCTGCCCGGTTTCCTCCCACCACAATGCTGGCCGCCGTTGTATAAGTGAAATATTAAAACACCAATCAAATAAATAAATAAATAAATTTAATTCTCTCGTGTTTTACGCCTTTCTCAAGAATATTTCACTTATACGATAGTGGCCAGCAACATCATGGTGAGAAACCAGGTCGAGCCCGTGGGAAACCCACGGCCAGGTTGCTGGCACCCCACCAGTGCATTGTACTGAATACTTCACTTACAGGTGCCGACAGAAATACAAGATTTATGTGTTGTTAACATGGTAGATACATTCAAACATTACCTGTACAGCTACTAGATCGACACATTTTGACAATCAATAGTCAAATAATAAATCGCATATTAAAGCCGAAAAGTAGGCCCATATTAGTGGAAACCACGTAAATCTACCTTTAATAAAGTTGTCCAAAGTCGAGTGCTCCTTCCTTTGATTAAGTCAGACTTCTAGGTGTGTGTGTGCATAGAAAGCACCTCTGCAGCACACAGACACTGCAGCGTAACAGCAGAAAACGATGTGTTCCTCTGCGACCCTTTTGGACCCTTTTGAGTGGCCCGTCAGAATCTCCCATTGAAAAGTATAAACTGTTGCACGCAGAGTTATAGCTTTATTTTGAAAATGAATCAATGGCACTGACAGTATTACCACAGGTGGTTATTAAAATTGTGCATTGAACATTTCAGTGTGGATTCTTCGCTTTTTTGGATAAGTCTTTTCACAAAGGGGAATAACATGTTTGCATGGAAAGGGCATTCCATTTGTCATAACTTGTACGATCGTAATTCTCGGCCAAACGTATATGTAGTTTGGTCTATTGAAAACGGTGACGTATTTAAGTGTGACTTTACCGAACCTCTGCTGGAAGTATTACCTATAACACTCAATTCCCAATACGCAAGTGAAGTTAGAAGGCGGTTCGCACTTAGCGGCTAGCTATTCAAAAGGGACAAGTCATTATTGGTAAATAACATAATAGGTCATATATCCATTATTACTGCACCTACAGACTTCATGTTTGTTGCATAAATAATACTTAATGAGGGCTTTCACATAATACCAGTATTTCTCCATGACCACAAAAAGGGGCGCCTCTGTGAATCGCAGAGTGAATAACTCTATTACCACTGGGCCTTCAGACTTCATACATGGTACATAAATAACACCTAATGCGCACATCACTTCATACCAATACTTTTCCACAATCGCACCAGAGGGCGCCTCTGTGAATAGCAGACTGAATGCTGTCTCCGTTATATAACCATTACTGCTGCACCTACAGACCTGTAGACGAGTTTTGCCCAGTTTTCGCCCACCATAATGCTGGCCACCCTCGTATATGTGAAATATTCTTGAGTACGGCGTAAAACTCTAATGAAATAAATTAATTAATTAATTAATAACCCAGATATATCGGGTTTGATTTAGTTTTTATTGAAATTGTCAGCCTCTCGTGTCTCCGTATGGAAAATATGTGATATGGCATAAAATATAATGTTGTACAGAAATATCGTAATGGATTCCACATAAGAAATGATTTATCATTGGTTAATTAAGTAACAGTATCTGGAAGTATCAGATAGTATCAGGAACTTCGTGATGGTGGTGTTATGGTGGGATGAAACTAATACGGCCATTAATTGTCACAATGATTTTACCTGGAAAAAACCACTCTAGCGCGACGCCTCTTTCATGTATGTAGACTAGGCCTACGTGTTAGGGTTTTGATATGTTGAGACACGATCAGAAAGAACTGTATAAAAGGGAGTAACCTTATCCCTAGAGAACCAAAGGCCTGTCCGTGAGGCAATGACGATGGGGCAGTGGCGGATCCTGTTCATCTCTGGATTGCTGTCTTCTTTCACCTCTGCTCAGCTAATATGTAACGTATGTATATAAATGTGGTGTTATAGATGTAGTATAACCATGTTAAATTTAAGCAAAAGCCCACAAACGTTTTAAAACTGTCATAAGTTGGAAAGACTTTTGTTTCAAGAATGACTTTGCTTGTTAATCACTGAAATCAATGCTAAGCGCTCAAGTTCTCTGGCTATAAACAGTTCCATCAGGGCAGAAAACACTTTTATAGACACATTTCATAAATGGAATTCAATAGTTCCTCTCGGACTTGGCTCAACACCTCACGCGTTGTAGGGATTGCGATTTTATCGCCTTAGCTCCATCATAGGGACAAAAGAAATGCAGGTGTCGGTCTCATGTATTTGATCATAAATCGGCTATGAATTTCTTTCAGAAGTCACAATCTTCATAATTCAGATCGACGTCACAATTTTCTTTTATTTGTTCATATCTCTGCAAAGAATTCAGTTTAGACCTCGTAAAATGATCTTTATCAAAGATATATAATAACATTTATTATTTTGATCATAGATTGGAAAATACCAAATGATTTTACGAATTTAAATTTATGTGTATAGTGCTTTCTCAGGATGGGCATACCAGCAGTTATGAGTATAAGAATGAGGTGAGGCTGTGGGGAGAAGTTCAGCAGAAACTTGAACTGTCCTGCTCTGTAGAAGTCGACTGTAATGGAAGTAAGTAGGTCTAATACATTTCTGCGCTCCGAGAACTTTTTATTTATGTGGTGTAAATGCAAGCTGTGTGTTTTTTTTGTTGTTGTTGTTGTTTTTTTCTTTTGTTTTGTAAACTGTGTCCAGCTTGTCCTTTCAGAATCAACCCTATCGACAGAGTTGGAACCGGCGTATGATTTCACGGCTCATTTCATTGATGTGAAAATCAGAGAGAAGAGTATTAGGTGAGGTAAACGCGCAAAACAAACTGCTGTCAAAACTGAAAATAAAACTGAAGACAAATAATGTGAGGTAAAGCCGGGAGTAAAATTTTGAAGTTCACCGCCTTTGACGAGCAACAGAATAAATCGCTGCCACATATTATTCGATACAAATTACCGTCTTCTAATCGCCATTGTCCAGTTTATACAATAAAATATTATAAATCTGTATGTGCTTAAGAGACAAAATGTATTCAGGAAACACGGCTCGAATCAAAGTTTAAGGAATATTTTTTGTGCTTTCGTAAATATTTCATAAATTTAAATACATACTGTTTTCATATTGGAAACAGATCTCAGGATGCTCTCAAGCTCTGCCAATCCACACAAGTAAGTGGACAGGATTTTTTGACAATTTCTACTGACGTCACTCAGCTAAACAAGGTATAGCTTATATAATAACGGCATCCTCCGCCTTATTGCAATTACTCCTTATCCAACTTGTCGAGCACCGCTTTTCCATGACAATTCATGGCTGATAAATAAATGGTGTTGACTGAACTTACCAGTCCGCAATTCACTGAATCTATTTGTCCCGAGACGCCTATTGTATGTTTGCTCGTACTTCAATGAGGTTGTATACAACTGTAGCCAATGCAGATTTCTGTGTAGCTTTACACAGCTTGGCTGAATTGCCTCTTTCATCTAATGCAATAATTCTCATGTTTAAATAATTCTAGTGCTTGTTCCTATACAATAACCCATATCCTGATTGCATAACGTAATTCATTGTAACCTGTTTCCACTGGTATACGCCATTACCACTTGTTCCAGGACTCCAACTCGAGATGCACACTTGACAATCCTCCTGGTGAGGAGGATTCTGAGTCAGGCGACAGTGAAGGATCACGTGTCATTACGGACCAAGGACTGTTCACTTTGCCTGTTGTCTTCACACAGACGGCGTCCGGAAAAATCCTCCGTGTCCAGTTCATGGAGAAAGACCTGGGTGAGTTTGCATATGCGATGTCTTCAGAGGGTTTAAGTAACGTTCATGCCTTTTCGTGTTGAAGTAATGTGGATGGATGTAAACAATAAACTCATACATGTTTTTACATTACATTACTTCAATACGTTAACATGGTGATTTTTGTTTCAAGCAAGAAATTCGAATATATAGATAGGTAGATAGATAGATATATAGATATACTGACACACATTATATAGAATGAAACACAATCGGTCAATTTGAGAACATTTTTTGTTACATTTATACTATATTGCACGCTTGATAGTGCCGCCTTGATAATGTCGAAAAGAAAATACTTATATTATTAATTTTTGAGAAATTTTTTTTCACAGTAAATATGGATGTTGTTAACATCAAGAGAGGTATCATTTCTGCCTTACAAACCCGGATAAACGCATACCTTGAGGAAGAGGTGGATGCAATTGGCAGACATACAGTCCATTACAAGTAAGTGATCGGAAACTTCTTCATTACAATAGGGGTAATGGTTTATAGGGTATCACATACACCCGCTGAAATCCTTCCACTTGTCAATTAGCCTAAATTAGCTGAAATGGTGGCACCCTAAACAACCCCTTAAACCATGACTGTCGCAGAATTAAAACAAAAAAGTCAGTGGTCTTAATTGAAATTAACTGAACGTCACAGAACGAGAATTACTTGAACTGTTGTGTTGTCAGCGCATATTCTAAACAAGCACATGAAAACATTGCAAATGGATCAGGACTCGAGGACACTTTGTCCACCAGCAGAATCCTGCATGTTTTTATGCAGGAATACTATGTAAAAACTGTAAATACTAGAGTAAAACCAGATCAGCGGCGACATTGTGATAATTGCCGGTCACCAGTAACCGGTGAAATCCCGCCTCTTATCATTTACCTCCTTTACGGTCTTATTTTAGATGTCCATGAAAATGCTTAAATCGTTGCAGCTTATAGCCACCTTAATACTATGGGTTAAGACCGTGAAACAAAAACACTAGTTAAGGGCACCTGTGGATTACAGATCTTGTCGTGAATCTTGGACTGATCGTACGATAAATCGTAGATACACTTGGCGATTCTCTGAAGATATCGCCAGCAATAAACCTGAAGCAATTGGCAAAAATAATTCAGGGGTGATATCTGCAATTCATTGAATGTCACTATTCTAGAATTACTTTATCGCAAGTTAATGTTCAGTTCAAACTTAGAGTATAATACATCTACAGGATATATAACGTTACAGCATAACGTTTTTTTCTAACATGATGGTAGAATGATGTTTTACAGGCACGTTGTAAAAACCCGTTTACAGTAAGACTTCGAAGACGCTCACTTGGGACCGCATTACTGAGTAGTTTTAAAACTGTTCGTGCAAGCTTTGTTTTGGTATCAGTTGGCGCGAGAGCGAATGAATAAATGAACAATTGTTCGAGTAGGATTTGTTCTGGTAAAACAATTTCATTCTAGCACCACAGAGTCTGATGATGTCACGGTGATAACCAAAGACTTTGATAACACGGCTGACCTAGATGCTCGGGCCAGTGGAAAACCAGCTAAGTTCCATGTTACAGGCCGGACAATTGTCAGCCACGGTGACATTATGTTAAGCGAAGGGGAGGCAACCACTCAGCCGAAAACTGAGGTAGGTTAAGTTAAGGATACGGTAAGCTCCGGTTTACTTTACAAGGGTGTTTCTGGCAATACAACCCATCACGTGTCATTGAATTCATTTTGTAGAGGCCTTTACATTTAACACAAGTTCTTTGACGGTTATTTTAAACCCGATTTGTCACGTGAGACGGTAATTCTAACTGCTCGTTAGAACTGCGCCATCAAGTGGAACATGCTGGATTGTGTAAAAGCCTGAGATTGTTTTAATATGATGTTATTTAGACCAGGAAATGTGATTACAATTATATTTTACAGGAAAATGAAGATGAGGACGACATCCCACCGGATGTAGCCACTGACATAGACGCCGGGGATGTGTTGAAAAGTAAACCCAAGTATAAACTGAGCCTAAAACTGAAGCGCAAACGATCGGCTCAGCGTGCCAAGAGAATGGCAGGGTTGAAGCCTACTGAATTAATCGACACTCCTATCACCATGGAAACGTCACAACACGCCCTAAGTACCGTGGTCAGCAAATATTGAACTATATGACAGGCGAAATAATATTCTGGCAATAAATGTTCCAGTGTGCTTGCATTTAATGTTGTCAACAAATTTAAAAACAAGATCTCTGTTTACAAAACGACCGTATTATAAAAATGAAATTACTAGTGTTGCCATGGTTTATCTCTTAAACTTAGCCAATCTAACCATCCAAGCCTCGTCCTGTAATATCCACTCGCTTGTTCTTTTCATGACTATTCCTACGGAATATATATATATGAAGCAATAATGCCATTGTATTAGTTTTCTGATCGTTGGGATAAGACCAGCATCTTTAGCTTAAAACGTTCATAAGTTTTGTTTACGTCTTTGTTATATTGCATGGGTAATCATGTATTTAGCTGTAGAACTTGCCCCAAAGCAATTTTAACCACATTTTTAAATTAACAAAAATATCAGCAGGAGAGAGGGTAAGGGGGGATAACTGCTGTCGAGAAATGTCCCTCAGTTTCTTGAGATGATGCAAATAGACCTTGTTCACAGTTGGAGCAAATTACCGATCTAGTACTGAGATGTTCGACGATGACATTGCGATGATATCATACGGTCACATTCATACGATGTTTTGATTCCGCTGTGTAAAACTCATATATTGTCTAAATGTGTAAACGCCTCATGATGGGATTAGTTAAAGTTGAAAAGATGAAAGGGAGTGTTTTTGGTTGTTGCTGTTTTAATTTGATCACATTCAAGAACATTCTTGGATAAATATTTGTCTACATGACCTTGTTTCGGCAGATGGCCTCTTGACCCACCTTGAACTCTTGTATGATCGATTAGAGACAACATCAGTTGACAAGATTCTGGGTACATTCATCCAGACGAAAGCGATCGTAAGTTATCATATCTTTGATGGATGGTTTCAGAAACTAATCATATTTGGCTGTAATCAAAGCATCAGTCTTTGTGTACTTACCCAATAAAACAACAAAGAAACAAGGTATAAAACTTTTGGCTGGACTAGGTATAAAATAAACTTGGCTTAAATGTGACGCACATGAAATGTGACTCGCAAAGAGCAGCATTTCTTTTCTGAGATGATGAAATGCATTCAAATATATGAATTCAGATACGTTTTTTTTTCCTGTGTATTTGGCTATTTACAAAATGGTTGTGCAGTAATGGGGTAATGAGATATTTGGATGGTTAATACAATCTTTAAGCGAAATGAAGGAAATAAATCTGATGTAATACTCGATCAGTACTAACTATTTGATCCATCCCTTTTAAGATTTAAATATTTACATGAAATTAATTCTTAGTAGTGTTTCCGAGAACAGCAACGACATTCTCTGTTCTCGTTTCCAAAAGAAAAGGTAGGAAGGTACTCATTGGACTAATTTCTTTGCTTTCTCCAAATTGGAGTACTAATATGTCAAATTTATGCATTTTCTTGTCGTGTTTTTTTACATAGTGGACTTGTTGAAAGAAATTGTCACTCTGGAGGCAAAACTTGGATATGATATGGTTGAGGTGAAATTGAGACCGGCCCACACGCGTCCGCTTGTGGACATGGTGGTTCCACGTACGTTTTGGGTGAGTGGACAAAAGTTGCTATAATATATAAAAGAATATAAAAGACCACAAAGACAATTAAACAAGAGCAGTGACGACAGCTGGTACTTTTCTAAATAAACGAGAAACAGTTGATCTGTTTGTTCAGATCTTAGAATCGGGAGACTGTGAAGTTGTAGAAGAAGTCATACATCTGCTGATGGACGTCATGGCGAATCAGAAATCCGAGGACAATATCTCCGAATGGCCTCTCGTTGGATTGAATGACTTTGACAGGGCTTTAAGTCATTTACTTACACAAACTGACAACCTCGCGTGTGTTTTGGATATAACTATCCGATACTTCGGAAAGAAATTCCAAGCAGATGCACTGGAAATCCTAGCACAACTTCGTGTAAGAGTAGCTTTCTCTATCTCCGAGACAAATCACACTGGTAGAATAAAAAAAGCGAGATATTCAGCACTCGATGTGTTGTGTTTGGGACAGTTTTGGTGACAGGTATAATGACATACAGTCTGCTCGCACTTTCCGATCTGACGTGAAAACGTACAACAAACGTCGCCATTGTCTCGCTCACTTCCGTGTGGGAGGATCAAAAGCTAGAGCTGATCTCTATGGCGGTTTCTTCGCTGGCTGTGACACCAGATCCTCGCGGGCAAAGTTGTTCTCCCGAGCGGTCGCTAAGGGCACAGTCTTTTCTTCTCAGTACACCATCGGGACAGTTTACGCATACTTCCTTAACGACAACTCAGGAATTTCGGCAGGAGTTTATGTAAATGTTGGAGGGAAAACGTTTGTATCTTCACGATTGAGGGTGAAGCCAACAACTGTAACTCGCCGTCTCTACAGAAATTCTTTTACACTACGCCTACTTAAAATTCCTCTTTACATTACGTCAATAAATATTTACCTAAGACTTACTCCCAGCCTCGATTTAGACCAAAGTTTCACTTCCTGCTATGGGTCAGTCACGTGCCTCCGACTGATACCGAGGGCCCGAGTAAGTGCGGCAGCAGAGGCATCCGTCAACCTGGTAATGTAGCCATCTATCACACTTGTTTCACCGAATTCTTGTTAATGAACCTTGGTGTCAAATGCTCATACTGGCTTCCTTCCCGGCCGTATGTGGGAAGGTCTGCCAGCAATCTGCGGATGGTCGTGGGTTTCCACCGGGCTCTGTCCGGTTTCCTCCAACCATAATGCTGGTCGCCGTCGTATGAGTGAAATATTCTTGAGTACGGCGTAAAACACCAGTCAAATAAATAAATAAATAAATGTAAAACGCGTTCGTGGGTATGATATGAAGAGTCATGTATTTTACTCAAAATTATGTAACAACTGCAAATATACATTCTTGTTCGCAGCGAAAATTAAAATCTGTTGATACTGTTTAAAATACATGTTATGTAAGTTTAGGGCATTCTGATATTTTATTTGTGACAGGCCGCTATTCGAGGGGGTGCAGTTGTTAAATTTGACTTGAACTACTACCTTAAGGCGGAAGCGCGGGTTTTCTCGAGCTGCAGTTTGCCCTGTGTATCGCTTTCACATGGTCACGATCGGAACAGCATCGGTATCGAATTCTGGTACCAGTTGCGAACAAAGATACGTGTGAAACTTTGGCCAGTAAGTAGATCGTTGCTATTTTATAATATTACTTGTAAGAGAAACATCTTCATCTGGTCAAACCCTATAAGACCGAGGGTGTTAACAAGCCAGAGTGGCGTAATGACCCAGTTGCCTCTCACAAATGCGGTCGCTGTGAGTTCAAGCCCAGCTCAGGCCGGCTTCCTCTCCTGTTGCACGTGGGAATGTCTGCCAGCAACCTGAGGATGGTCGTGGGTTTCCCACGGGCTGTGGGAAAACACCAATCAAATAAATAAACAATTCAAACAGTATTATTTATATAGCCAGTATTGCATTGTCAGTATAGAGAAATTAATAAAAATTAACAATCTTTCCACTGGTATGTAAATATAAAGACACCCACGTTTCTTTTATGCCGTCGATGAATTCGCGAATTTGATTGAAAGGTCTTGAACATGTCGAATTAAAACTTCACTCTTTCTTTTTATCAGCCATGGAAGATAAAATTCCAGTGGAAATGGGGTAGTAGGAAGATATACGCTCTAAGCAGTCTGACATGGAGTGTGGGATCATCCAGGGAGCAAAGTATTGCCTCCTCCTGCCCTTAACTGAACCCTGCTACCAAATGCTGCATATTCGATCTTAAATACTTTTACGGCTTCAGCAAACATATACATCGTATATTTTCCTAGCTAACCAGAAAAGCGTAATTATACCGTTTCATTTTAAACAAATGTTTTGCAACTTTTGAAATGAATATGTTTGATGTATTCATTTGTTCACAAGTTTACAGGTCACATTAAGTGATTAATATATCGACTGAATTTTTTACATCTTCATCAAAAATCTTTTGTTTTTCTTCTTTGTTTGTTTCTTTTGTTTTTCTATTTGTTTTGTTTCTTTTTCCTTTTTTTTCGTTTTTTGTTTTTTTTTTGCTCGCTAACCAGAAATTAATGATTGTATCATCTGATTTTAAATAAATGTTTTGCAACTGCTTCAATATACCTGATGCATTCATTTGTTCACAACTAAAGGTTACAATAAATGATTAATCGATCGATTGATTTGTTAACTGACCTAACCATTAACTGCGTCTGGTTCAGCTGATGCTTTGAGTCAGGTACTGGTGAAAGCGGGTCGTTCTTTGCCTTGTCCGATGTTATCCTACCATTATCCAGACCGCTGTCAAATTACCCTGAATGAGTTACAGGTAGCCTGGCAGCGGGTTAGTGGTTATACGTACTGGTCTTCCAATCGCGGGTTCCAAATCAGCCATCGCCTCGGTGGTTACAGCGTCCGCCTCTGGGTCTGGAAATCCGGGGTCAATCCTGGGTTCACTTTAGCATAGCGAGCACTGACAAAGAACAAGGGAGGTAACTCTCCAAAGTCTTCGCCCTATATAACATATAGGGTGGTATCAGAGAACTCGTAGGTGAATTCTTACACCACAAGTCTGCTTTACAGTTACAAAGCAGCATATGTTTACAGTTAAAATTAACATAATATGCTTCTGTTTTCACCTATGTTATATTAGGCTAAAGTCAGTAACGTCGGTAACCATAAAACAAGCAACTGAAGTTTATTCAGAGAAGACCTCACATCACAAGTGGACGTCATTTCAGGGTCTGATGTCACCATCATGAACAAACTATGCCTTTCGTTCTCAGGAGAGTATCTAAATATGTGCGTTTCCTTCTTAGGAGAGTATCTAAATGTGTGCATGGACAAGTATGGGAAATTTTGCTGATATCTTGGTGTAAGTTGTCTGTACAAAATGTTATGCCAAAGAAAAAAAGAATATACATGGAGGCAAAGTAGTTTCTAAAATTTGGAACATCTTTTCCCAAAGCACCTTCAAGTTACGCTTTTATTTACGTTTGAATGTCTTTACAGCAGGATGAATATGGCAGTTAATCCACTCTTCTGACAGGAAAAGCGTGTGGGGGTCAGCAATGCACGCACACAGCCTCATTCTAGAAAACACTCAAGGCCGATAACCTGTTTGAAAGTTATGGCAAACTTACTACTATAAGCTTTGATAGCCGTAAACAGTGTGTTGAGAATGTTGGCTGAATGTCAAGAATGTCGACTTAAGATATTATTGAACATTCTCCTAATGGACTCGATGACAGCACCACATCATGATTACTCGAGAATGTTAATGATATCCCAATGGAGACATGCTAAAAACTGTGTAAAGCTCTGATTGATTGGTTGGCAGCCAATATTATTTCAGCTCAGGCTTGGCGAATTCGAGGGTCTCAGTCCGGCAAATCCAACACTAACTTTCGCGAAATCAGAATTAGAAGAGAAAATTCTTTGCTTCACGGAGTCATCCGTTATTAGGTGGAGACTTTAACTATGCCCAGGTTTGATATGCACTAATGCCAAAATTGCCGAGGTTTGGTATGCAATATTGTCAGAACTGCCTAGGTTTGATATTTAACAGTTGTAAGAATGTTGTTGAATTAAATGTTTTTGTCCGTCTAAGCACTATCCTTTTAAAGGATAGAACATTTATGAAGATCGTTTATAAAGCCATAATTTTATAAAAACAATTACACATTTTGATTGTACCTGATTAGTGAAAAAAAAATGCAAAAATAGATAAATCAAAATACTTTCAGATACATTTTTTTAATGATTTTTCTGTTTACTTTTCTACATACAACCACTAACTCCACAATTTGCCGAAATGAACACTGGGATATTTTCAGTTGGCTATAGGATCTAAATGATATAAAATATTATTTTATGGGTCACGTTGATTCATCAGCTGAGGGCCCAGTCCTCGTGCTATCGTCTGACCGACTTTATAATGCGGATCGCTTTATAGCTGTTTTTAAATTTTAGGATCATTTTTACGCTATAAATAATGCAGTTACACATCTATTTTGTGGAGCTTTTCATTAGAGAAGATTTGATTTCATTACAGGATATGGATTACTTGCCCAAAATCTCCAATATGAAGTCTTTTAAAAAGAACACTGGTCGATATTACTATTTCTGCATATTTCACATGCAACCCACGTGCGAGGAGAGACAGCGGTATATTCCACTACTCACTCTCAGATTCAAAATACTAAACTTATATATGTTAATTTTGAAACAACTCAAAGGAGGCTCCAGTAGTTGAATAACATATATGTTAAATCATAACCTATAACACAACATTGTGCAAAACACTCAATGACATATTATGTAATGTCTGTTCTGAACTACGCAAATATCGCACAAGGAAAGCTATTGAAAGGCCATAAAGACAAGAGAAGTCAATAATAAACCAATGAGTGAAGAGTCAGTATGTCAACTTTCAGCCCGAAACAAATAAAAGATGGCAAACAGACTATAGTGGATTCAGCCTTCACATCGGATTCACGACATCTAGACTAAAATTATACACAAATAGCATTATTTGCAAAATCATATAAACTTTCAATTGTTATTACTCCCAGTGGTTCATCACAACCGCTTTAGTTTCACTTTCATGTTAACTCTACCACTGCTTCAATAGAAAAGTTTTCTTCTATGTGAGAACGAATGGAGCTGTGATTCAAGGTCACCACGACCTCATGTGTGCACGTGTGTGCTGAGCACCAGGTGGGAGCAAAATGGGGATTTTAGGTTAGTTGTTTGTACTCAGGATTTATTGTTATACTCACATGATGTAACTTTACATGTGATCTTGCCATTGATCTCAGTGACAGGACATGCCCTAATACCTCTTATTCTATGTGGCATCTGATCTACTTTCTTGTAACAAGGATAAATGTTTCTTTCTTCTCACATGGTTAGTCCATCTAATGAACAAGATATATTACTTTCCCTTTCCAAACAAAGGCAAGAGAATTTTAATATTTTGCTTTCAGTAGTCCTAAAATCTATGACATAAATTAGAAGAATTAGGGTATCAATAAATCTTAACGCTATACTCAGAAAGCTACAGAGAATGTAAACGTTATTCCAAGGTTGTTGACAGCCATATTTCCTATATAGTAATGGTCGGAAATAAGTATATATCATAAAACTCGGAGGAATTCCGAAATTTAAATAAGGAGTGTATTTTATTTATTTAATTCTCTCGTTTTTTATGCCTCAAGAATATTACACTTATACGACAGTGGCCAGCAACATCATGGTGGGGAAACCAGGTCGAGCCCGTGGGAAACCCACGGCCAGGTTGCTGGCACCCCACCAGTGTATTTTACTGAATACTTCACTTACAGGTGCCGATAGAAATACAAGATTTATATGTTGTTAACATGGTAGATACATTCAAACATTACCTGTACAGCTACTGGATCGACACATTTTGACAATCAATAGTCAAATAATAAATCGCACATTAAACCGAAAAGTAGGCCCATATTTGTGGAAACCACGTAAATCTACCTTTAATAAAGTTGTCCAAAGTCGTGTGCTCCTTTGTTCTTTCTTTGATTAAGTCACACTTCTAGGTACATGTGTGCTTAGAAAGCACCTCTGCAGCACACAGACACTGCAGCGTAACAACAGAAAACGATGTGTTCCTCTGCGTCTTGGACCCGTTTGTGTAGCCCGTCACAGTCTCCCATTGAAAAGTATAAACTGTTGCACGCAGAGTTATCGCTTTATTTTGAAAATAATTCAATCGCACTGACAGTATTACCACAGGTGGTTATTAAAATTGTGCATTGAACATTTCAGCGTGGATTATTTGCTTTTTTGGATAAGTCTTTTTACACAGGGGAATACTATGTTTGCATGGAAAGGGCATTCCATTCATCACAACTTGTACGATCGTAATTCTCGGCCAAACGTATATGTAGTTTGGTCTATTGAAAACGGTGACGTGTTTAAGTGAGGCTTTACCGAACCACTGCTGGAAGTATTACCTATAACACTCAATTCCCAATACGCAAGTGAAGTTAGAAGGCGGTTCGCACTTAGCGGCTAGCTATTCATAAGGGACCAGTCATTATTGGTAAAAAACATAATAGGTCATATATCCATTATTACTCCACCTACAGACTTCATGCTTGGTGCATAAATAAGACTTAATGAGGGCTTTCACATAATACCAGTGTTTCCCCCATTACCACCAAAAGGGGCGCCTCTATGAATAGCAGAGTGAATAGCTCTCCCCGCTATATATCTATTATCACTGGGCCTTCAGACTTCATACATGGTACATAAATAACACCTAATGCGCATCACTTCATACCAATACTTTTCCACAATCGCACCAGAGGGCGCCTTTGTGAATAGCAGAGTGAGTGCTGTCTGCGCTATATGCCCATTACTGCTGCACCTATGGACTTCATACTTGGTGCACTTATAATACTTAATGCAGGCTATCACGTGATACTTCTCCTCTACCTCACCAGGCGGGGGCGCGTGTGTGAATAGCATACTGAATATCGGTCTGCGTGGTGACAGGGTGCACTAAGTATTACATGGATTAATGTACCAAGTATGAAGTCTGTACATGCAGTAGTAAGGAATATATAGCGCAGACAGCTATTCAGTCAGCTATTCACAGAAGAACCCCCTGGAGCGGTAATGGAGAAATACTAGTATCATGTGATACCATCGGTTAGATATTATTAATGTACCAAGTATGAAGTTTGTAGGTGCAGTAGTAATGGATATATAGCACAAACAGCTATTCAGTGTACTATTCACAGAGGCTCCCCTAGTGTGGTAATGGAGAAATACTGGATATATGTGATAGCCCGAAATTCAATATTAATAGTGCAATATGAAATCTATAGGTGCAGCTGTAATGGATATATATGTGAGTTCAAGTCCAGCTCATGTTGGCTTCCTCTCCGGCGCCATACACGTGGCAAGGTCTGCCAGAATCCTGCGGATGGTCGCCGATCGGCCCCGAGTTTTGCCCAGTTTTTGCCCACCATAATGCTGGCCACCCTCATATACGTGAAATATTCTTGAGTACGGCGTAAAACTCTAATGAAATAAATAAATTAATTAATTAATAACCCAGATATATCGGGTTTGATTTAGTTTTTATTGAAGTTGTCAGCCTCTTGTGTCTCAGTATGGAAAATATGTGCTATGGCATAAAATATAATGTTGTACAGAAATATCGTAATAGATTCCACATAAGAAATGATTTATCATTGGCTAATTACGTCGGGGTATGCGATAGTATCAGGAACCTCGTGATAATCTACCTATAAAAAGACAGCACTTGGCTCCATTAAACAGCTCGCCTATTGGCCATTCAGAGCTTATCTAAATATAGAAACAACAAAACTTAAGAAAAACATTCTCTGTTTTGATATTCAAAAAATACATTTTCCTCCGTAACTATAAGTTGGAGTGAAAATATTTTCTTTTAGGAGCCTTCCAAACGAAAGTTATATCTTCCAAACTGCGACAATGAAGACTGAAACAGTCTTTTTCATAATTTTGCTTTCAACAAGAAAGTTTTTTCTCCCTAATTTTAACAATTTATCAAATTGTCGATTTTTGTTTACAGGATACTGACAATAAATGGCATGTCTCTCCACGCTTCAAGAGTTCTACTTAGAACTGTAGAATATTTCACTTGGTGGTGTTATGGTAGGAAGAAACTAATACGGCCATTAATTGTTACAAGGATTTTACCTGGAAAAAACCACTCTTGCGGGACGTCTCTTTCATGTATGTAGGCTAAGCCTACGTGTTAGGGTTTTGTTGAGACACGATCAGAAAGAACTGTATAGAAGGGAGTAACCTTATCCCTTGAGAACCAAAGGCCTGTCCGTGAGGCAATGACGATGGGGCGGTGGCGGATCCTGTTCGTCTCTGGATTGCTGTCTTCTCTCACCTCTGCTCAGCTAATATGTAACGTATGTAAATAAATGTGGTATTATAGATGTAGTATAACCTTGTTAACTTTAAACAAAAGCCCACAAACGTTTTAAAACTGTCAAAAGATGGAAAGACATTTGTTTCAAGAATGGCTTTGCTTGTTAATCAACGAAATCAACACTAAGCGCTTTAACTCAAGTTCTCTAGCTATAAACAATTCCATCAGGGCAGAAAACACTTTTATAGACACATTTCATAAATAGAATTCAATGATTCCTCTCGGACTTCCACTCTCACCTCACGCGTTGCAGGAATCGCGATTTTATCATAGGGACAAAAGAAATGCAGGTGTCGGTCTCATGTATTTGATCATAAATCGGCTATGAATTTCTTTCAGAAGTCACAATCTTCATAATTCAGATCGACGTCACAATTTTCTTTTATTTGTTCATATCTCTGCAAAGAATTCAGTTTAGACCTCGTAAAATGATCTTTATCACACGTAACAACATTTATTATTTTGATCATAGATTGGAAAATACCAAATGATTTTACGAATTTGAATTTATGTGTATAGTTCTTTCTCAGGATGGGCATACCAGCAGTTATGAGTATAAGAATGAGGTGAGGCTGTGGGGAGAAGTTCAGCAGAAACTTGAACTGTCCTGCTCTGTAGAAGTCGACTGTAATGGAAGTAAGTAGGTCTAATACATTTCTGTGCTCCGAGGGATTTTTATTTATATGGTGTAAATGCAAACTGTGTCTTTTTTGTGTTGTCTTTTTTTTTGTTTGTTTGTTTGTTTTGTTGTTGTTGTTGTTGTTTTTTGTTTTTCGTTTTTTGGGTTTTTTTTCTTCTTTTTTTTGTTTTTTAAACTGTGTCCAGCTTGTCCTATTAGAATCAACCCTATCACGGCTCATTTCATTGATGTGAAAATCAGAGAGACGAGCATTAGGTGAGGTAGACGCGCTCAAAAAACTGGTACCAAAACTGAAATTAAAACTGTAGACAAATAATGTGAGGTAAAGCAGGGAGTAAGATTTTAGAGTTTAGACAAAAATGTATTCAGGAAACACGGCTCTGAATCAAAATTTAAGGAATATTTTTTGTGCTTTCGTAAATATTTTATAAATTTAAATTCACACTGTTTTCATATTGGAAACAGACCCCAGGATGCTCTCAAGCTCTCCCAATCCACACAAGTAAGTGGACATGATTTATTTTGCAATTTCTACTGATGTCACTCAGCTAAACAAGGCATTGTCATGGAAAAGCGGTACTTATACTTATATAATAACGGCATCCTCCGCCTTATTGCAATTACTCCTTATCCAACTTGTCGAGCACCGCTTTTCCATGACAATTCATGCCTGATAAATAAATGTTGTTGACTGAACTTACCAGTCCGCAAGTCACTGAATCTATTTCTCCGGAGACGCCTGTTGTATGTTTACTCGCACATCAATGAGGTTGTATACAACTGTAGGCAATGCAGACTTCTGTGTAGCTTTACACAGCTTGGCTGAATTGCCTCTTTCATCTAATGTAATGATTCTCATGTTTTAATAATTCCAGTGCTTGTTCTTATACAATAACCCTTATTCTTATTGGATAATCTAATTCATTGTAACCTGTTTCCACTGGTATACACCATTACCACATGTTCCAGGACTCCCACTCGAGATGCGCACTTGACAATCCACCAGATGAGGATGGTGAGGACTCTGAGTCACGTAACAGTGAAGGGTCACGTGTCATTACGGACCAAGGCCTGTTCAATTTCTCTAGAATTACTTTATCGCAAGTTGATGTTCAGTTCAAACTTACAGTATAATACATCTACAGGATATATAACGTTACAGCATAACGTTTTTTTCTAACTTGATGGTAGAATGATGTTTTACAGGCACGTTGTAAAAACCCGTTTACAGTAAGACTTCGAAGACGCTCACTTGGGACCGCATTACGGAGTAGTTTTAAAACTGTTCGTGCAAGCTTTGGTTTGGTATCTGTTGCCGAGAGATCGAATGAAGAAATGAACAATTGTTCGAGTAGGATTTGTTCTGGTAAAACAGTTTCATTCCAGCACCACAGAGTCTGATGATATCACGGTGATAACCAAAGACTTTGATAACACGGATGACCTAGATGCTCGGGCCACTGGAAAACCAGCTAAGTTCCATGTTACAGGCCGGACAATTGTCAGCCACGGTGACATTATGTTAAGCGAAGGGGAGGCAACCAGTCAGCCGAAAACTGGGGTACGTTAAGTTAAGGATATGGTAAGCTCCGGTTTATTTTAGAAGGGTGTTTCTGGCAGTACAACCTAACACGTGTCACTGAATTCATTTTATAGAGGCCTTTACATTTAACACAAGTTCTTTGACGGTTATTTTAAACCCGATTTGTCACGTGAGACGGTAATTCTAACTGCTCGTTAGAATTGCGCCATCTTGATTTGGAGCAAGTGGAACATGCTCGATTGTGTAAAAAGCCTGACGTTGTTTTAATACGATGTTATTTAGGCCAGGAAATGTGATTACAATTATATTTTACAGGAAAATGAAGATGAGGACGACGTCCCACCGGATGTAGCTACTGACATAGACGCCGGGGATGTGTTGAAAAGTAAATCCAAGTAAAAACTGAGCCTAAAACTGAAGCGCAAACGATCGGCTCAGCGTGTCAAGAGAATGGCAGGGTTGAAGCCTACTGAATTAATCGACACTCCTATCACCATGGAAACGTCACAGCACGCCTTAGGTACCGTGGTCAGCAAATATTGAACTATATGACAGGCGAAATAATATTCTGGCTATAAATGTTGCAGTTGCTTGCATTTAATCCACAAATTTAAAAACAAGATCTCTGTTTTCAAAACAACGACCGTATTATAAAAATGAAATTACTAGTGTTGCCATGGTTTATTTCCTTTTCTAAACTTAGCCAGTCTAACCATCCAAGCCTCGTCCTGTAATATCCACTCGCTTATTGTTGTCATGGCTATTCTTACGGAATATGTATATATGAATCCATAATATAACATTGTATCATTTTTCTGATAGTTTAGATAAGACCAGCATCTTTAGGGTAAAATGTTCATAAGTTTTGTTTACGTCTTTGTAATATTGTATGGGTAATCATATATTTAGCTGTAGAACTTGTCCCAAAGCAATTTTAACCACATTTTTAAATTAACAAATATATCAGCAGGAGAGAGGGAAAGGGGGGATAACTGCTGTCGAGAAATGTCCCTCAGGTTCTTGAGATGATGCAAATAGACCTTGTTCACAGTTGGAACAAACTATCGATCTTGTACATCGTGTTCGACGATGACATTGCGATTATATCATACGGTCACATTCCTACGACGTTTTGATTCCGCTGTGTAAAACTCATATATTGTCTAAATGTGTAAACGCCTTATGATTAGTTAAAGTTGAAAAGATGAAAGCAGACGTTTTTTACTGCTTTAATTTGATCACATTCAAGAACATTCTTGGATAAATATTTGTCTACATGACCTTGTTTCGGCAGATGGCCTCTTGACCCACCTTGAACTGTTGTACGATCGATTAGAGACAACATCAGTTGACAAGATTCTGGGTACATTCATACAGTCTAAGTACGAAAGCGATTGTAAGTTATCAAATCTTTGATTGATGGTTTCAGAAACTAATCATTTTTAGCTGTAATCAAAGCATCAGCCCAATAAAACAACAAACAACAAAGTATAAAACTTTTGGCTGTACTAAGTATAAAAAACTTGGCTTAAATGTGACGCACATGAAATATGACACGCAAAGAGTAGCATTTCTTTTCTGAGATGATGAAATGTACTTAAATATATGAATTCAGATACGTTTTTTTTTCCTGTGTATTTGGCTATTTACAAGATGTAAATGGGGTAATGAGATATTTGGCTGGATAATACAATCTTTAAGCGAAATGAAGGAAATAAATCTGATGTAATACTCTATCACTACTAACTATGCTCAAGGAGGGGGTACCTTGGCTGAAAAGGTTAGACAATCTGTGTCACCCAAGAATGATTATCAGAAAATTAAACGTATTTGTTTATTTATTTGATTCGTGTTTTAAAGCCTTAATGAAGAATATTTCACTCATACTATGGTGGGAAGAAACCAGGCAGAGTCCAGGAGAAACCCACGACCATCCGCAGCTTGCTGACAGACCTTTCCACGTGAGGCCAAAGAGGAAGCCTGCATGAGCTGGACCTGAACTCACAGCGACCACATTGGTGAGAGGCTTTTGGGTCATTATTCTGCGGCAGCGCGCTAACCAACTCAGAAAATTAAAGTTCAAATAATGTACGACATTTGCATGATATCTGAAAGAGGAGCTTAATCGTCAGATTAAACATTGTCTATATTTGAACTTGAACGCTTATCACTACATACCAAATACCTGTTGGCCCGCCCGCAGTATCCTCCGACTTCAGTGTAGCGTTATCTCTGATGTCTTGTAATAGTTTTATAGCAAGTGGCAGAAGCTTACAGGTATCTGGTAACACAACAATACAGAGCTATTAACTGCAGTTGGTATTATTCTGCTCTTCCAACAGTCTGATAAATACATGTTGATGTCATTTTGTTGCTTTTGTAGGCGTTTCAGCAACTTTTATCTGCAGACACCCAGCTTAATGATGACCAGGTATCATTGATATGGTGTCCACCATGATCAATCCCGCGGGTGACTTTATGCAAGTTCTGATTGATTTGTACGAGTCAGATTCCACCGGCCCAGAGAGCGCTCGTTCCTTGATTCTGGTAATGGGAACATTATCAGGAAAGGACTCTCTCTCGGGCTCTGTCAAATCGATCATCAGAGGAATTTTGCTGACGCAGCTAAACGACATCAAGGAAGGTAACTGTCCTGAAGACACTGACCATATCGACGCTCTGGAAGCTGCTGGGAATATGGCAGAAGAGAATCTACTGTCAAGATTGGTCAAGATTACAGATTGGTTCCATCTGTAAGACGAGTGTGGCGTTACGGATAACCGTCGTGCACGCGACCAGGGATTTCCTAAATAAACGAGAAACAGTTGATCTGCTCGTTCAGATCTTAGAATCGGGAGACTGTGAAGTGTAGAAAAAGTCACACATCTGGTGATGGACGTCATGGCGAATCAGAAATCCGAGGACAATGTCTCCGAATGGCCTCTCGTTGGAATGAGTGACTTTGACATTTACCAGTCATTTACTTTAAGTCATTTACTTACACAAACTGACAACCTCGCGTGTGTTTTGGATATAACTATCCGATACTTCGGAAAGAAATTCCAAGCAGATGCACTGGAAATCCTAGCACAACTTCGTGTAAGAGTCTCTATCTCCGAGACAAATCACACTGGTAGAATAAAAAAAAGCGAGATATTCAGCACTCGATGTGTTGTGTTTGGGACAGTTTTGGTGACAGGTATAATGACATACAGTCTGCTCGCACTTTTCGATCCGACGTGAAAACGTACAACAAACGTCGCCATTGTCTCGCTCACTTCCGTGTGGGAGGATCAAAAGCTAGAGCTGATCTCTATGGCGGTTTCATGGCTGTGACACCAGATCCTCCCGTTCAAAGTTGTTCGCCCGAGCGGTCGCTAAGGGCACAGTCTTTTCTTCTCAGTACACCATCAAGACAGTTTATGCATACTTCCTTAACGACGACTCAGGAATTTCGGCAGGAGTTTATGTAAATATTGGAGGGAAAACGTTTGTATTTTCACGATTGAGGGTGAAGCCAACAACTGTAACTCGCCGTCTCTACAGAAATCCTTTTACACTACGCCTACTTAAAATTCCTCTTTACATTACGTCAATAAATATTTACCTAAAACTCACTGCCAGCCTCGATTTAGACCAAAGTTTCACTTCCTGCTATGGGTCAGCCACGTGCCTCCGACTGATACCGAGGGTCCGAGTACGTGCGGCAGCAGAGGCATCCGTCAACCTGATAATGCAGCCCATCTATCACACTTGTTTCACCGAATTCTTGTTAATGAACCTTGGTGTCAAATGCGCATACTGGCTTCCTTCCCGGCCGTATGTGGGAAGGTCTGCCAGCAACCTGCGGATGTTCGTGGGTTTCCACCGGGCTCTGTCCGGTTTCCTCCAACCATAATGCTGGTCGCCGTCGTATGAGTGAACTATTTTTGAGCACGGCGTAAAACACCAATCAGATAAATAAATAAATAAATGTAAAATGCGTACGTGGGTATAATATGAAGAGTCACGTATTTTACTCAAAATTATGTAACAATTGCAAATATACATTCTTGTTCGCAGCGAAAATTAAAACCTGTTATTATTGTTAAAAATACATGGTATGTATGTTCAGGGCATTCTGATATTTTATCTGTGACAGGTCGCTATTCGAGGGGGTGCAAATGTTGAATTTGACTTGAACTACTACCTTAAGGCGGAAGAGCGGGTTTCCTCGAACTGCAGTTGGCCGTGTGCATTGCTGTCATATGATACAAACAGCATCAACATCGAGATGGTGCCAGACACGAAAAGTTTGGCCGGTAGCTATATCGTTGTCCTTTCGTAATGGTAATGATATATATAAAATGCTTCCTTGTATTTATTTATTTTTTCATTTGTTGGAGTTTACATCATGCCCATATCCATTAGATGTTGGCAATTATGGTGGAACTTAACAGGCTGGGGGGAAACCCGCGCCTTTTTGCAGATTTGTTCGATAGTAAAGGAATGCACCATGAGCTGCAATTCACATTCACTGCCTTGTGAGAGACACCTGAGTCATTGTACTGCACTATAGCACGCTAGCCACATGGCTGGTTGTTCGCTTAATACTAAATGTTCGTTTATTTAGTATTATGTATTATCCTGTTTATCCTCATTGGTTGACATTGCATTGTAAACGTTGTGAAAATGATATGGATGAAAATGACGAATTTCTCCCGTGATATGTAAGTAATTATGTGTCAGTAATGAGCATTAATCGTGGCAGTGGTTTTAAGGCTTTTAATTTGCTTGCCGCCATTTTAACACTCGTACACAGATAGCTTGGACCTCCGTTCCAGAGTGGTTAGCATCCTGGCACAATGACCCAGGGGTGTCTCACAATTCTGTCACTATGAGTGCAAGTCCAGGTCAAGCTGGTTTCTTAAGCGGCAAGTCCGCTAACCAGTTATGGGTGGTCGTGGGTTTCGCTGACGCTGTGTCCGGTTCCCTGACCGCCGTGGTATAAGTGAAATATTGCTGAATAATATAGTTGCATAGCTCGCTTTGCGGATGAAAATCTATGTGTTGTATGGGAGAGATCGTTCATCAGCGCGGTTTCCTCCACTCACACAACCGGCTAGATCTGGAGTAAACGGCGTGACGCGCCAATCAAATAAATACCGGAAAATTGCGCCTTTCCTTATCTGTACACGTTTAGAAAGTCTATTTTTCCTTATGAATTCACGGTGATTAAATATTTTTCATCAGAGTAGTACATCATGTGTATGTGAGTATAATCCCCATTCGCTTATGTGAAATGACTGTCTCGATGGCTTAGTCTTTAAAGTGTCCGTCTTGGGGTCCGGATTTGTGGGATTATTCCCGGTTCCGGCCATATGAAACACTTTAAACATGGCACCTGTTTCTGCCTCCTTGGCACTTAACATTAATAGGCTAGAGCAAGGAAACAGGACTGGTTGTCCCGGTGTCAGTACAATGTGACTGGGTGATGTGTCATGTCTGTGTCTTCGGCATGATGTTCCAGGAGCGGCATCACGCTGCTGTCGAAGACACGGCAACTATACTATAAGGACTCCTTGTCGTCATATAACTGAAAATCTGATGCAGACCATAAAATACAAGCATACATACATATAATCAAATGAAAAATGGGGAGTCCATGGAAGAGGGTTTTCAATGCGCTACCGCAATGACACAGGAGCCTTTCACCAATGCCGTCGCTGTGGGGCTAAGTTCAGCTGAGGCTGGCTTCCTATCCAGCCGTACAAGTGGGAATATCCGTCAGCAAGTTGTGGATGGTCATGTGTTTCCCTGTGGGCACCGCCCGGCTTCCTCCCGCCATAATTACTACCGCCGTCATATAAGTGAAATATTATTGAATACGGTTTAAAACATTATTCAGTTAAATAGATAAATCAATGACGAAATTCGAAATTGAAACATGTTTTATTTTACCAATTATATGGTGAACAGGGCCTTATTAGGATGGTAAAAGTACATGTATGTGTCTGTTGTCCAGTGAAATCTTATGACATGCTAGCACATGACACGTCGCATCGGTCGAACACGGCAGACACGACGAACATGGCAGCATTCAGTTTTAATTGGAACCACATACCATATATCAACCATGGACATTGATTATATTTGCAATCTTATCTAATATAATTACCTGCTAAACTGTAAACTATCAAGACTAGTTTCTTTCGTGGTTTAATCATTTCCTCCACAATTCACGTTAAACACTAACAATTTTGCAGCGACAGGAATCGAACTCACGATCTCAGGCACCAATTTGGTTGTAAGGCGCGTGTGTTACCTTGCACAGCGTGGACAACCAGTTACAATTTAATATGTTGTTTCAATGACCTTCGATTTAATTGCGTAAACTAACTTCGGATACTTCGGAATAGCAAACAACTTTTGCATGATGTCGTATGCTCGCTAGGAGAAGCGGCCCAAAGGTTGGCGTTCTATAACACTTTAAAAACGATGATTTTGATACTGCTGCGCTTGAGGCTCAATATTAGAGTACCGGTCGTGCAGGCGTCAGTATCAAGTGTTGGGCGTCTGCCTGGTGTCTTCAGCATGATATTCCAATTACATCATGCTATTGCCCCTTCTCGGAAATGAGTTATCTTCTCATGAAATTAAACTGCTCTCCGTTGTTGAAGGCGTGGAATTTTGCACAGCTGGTTAGTATAGCCCCCTACTATTTTTCCATCAAGAACATTTTCTACTGTTTGATGCAGATGAAGTCCACAACAATTGGGAATTTCGAGTTCGAACTCTTTTATCGCTAAAGATAAGAAAAGTGCCACTGTATCGAGTGACAAAAATGTTAGGCAACTATTTCTTGTTACATTTGCTATAACATGAGTGTCTACAAAAGTGTCACAAAAACTTGAACGAAGTATGGTGAAAGTTGCGGAGCTGAAGGTTTATGAACTTAAGAAATTCCTGCAGAAAAGAAACGTCATTTGTACCTCCTGAACACGGTGAGATGGGTGATCAGTAAAGTAAAGTCAGCAAACGCTGCATAACACTTTTCACAAGTCACATGATACAATAGGACTCTTTTTACCTTTAGCAACAAAAGAGTTCGAACTCAACACTCTCCTATGGTGTCGCTGCGTGGAACTATAGGCGTAAGATTTAAGTAGAGATTCACATATTAGCCGTCAACCAAAATGGACGGGTTTTCTCAATAATAGCACAACAATTTTCCAAAATATCGTTTAACTCAACCCACAAGAGAAATAACAAATTGAATACGGGGCGTTACATTTACGCTCAACAAACTTCACATTGCGATTTCGGTGCCCGGATGAGGAGCGTGGTCGCAGCCGGTTGTTCTGTGCAGATATACAAAGCTGGAATTGCTCTGATTTAAACGTTGAAATAACCAATCCTTCATTTCAACACCCGTAAAGTCTTACACTCGATTTATTCGTGTAATTCGCTATCCCTCTGATCGTGTGAGTTTAAAGTAAAAACCAGCTAAATGGACATTCCGTTTCCCCTGACGGCTAGTCATTATTCCCGTCGCAAAGACCGGAAGTTACCATGGCCCAGGTGACTGGGAACATCAATAACACGGGGTTTACAGCGGTACAGAGGAATCAGCACTCTTTCCATACATGAAGTGCTTTCTCCCCGTTAAACTCAACATATTATAGGGACAGCATGTATATCAGAATATTTTCATCAATTCCGAGACGGAAATAATTTTACTTCAAGATGAAATTGTTCCTTCTGTGTTGGGACAATGTAAAATGTCAGGCAAGGTTTTTCATTGCACTTTCATTGGTTTCACACATTCGTCCGTGATTGTACATGTATGTCGCCGTATTGTATCGCTGTATTTTTAACTAATTCTGCTCGTGACAACTACCACGCCAGTTGTGGCTTCCCGGATTATGTTTTCTATGCTGCAACATCTTATATCCATGACTACAATGATGTCACCTCTTAAATCTAGTGCACTGCAATATGTGACATATTCTGAAGAAGCTCTTTCAGGGACATGCTTCATGTTGACTTACGAGCTTACGGGTTTCCACCGGGCTCTGCCCGGTTTCCTCCTACCAAAATGCTGACCGCCGTCGTTTGAGTGAAATATTCTTGAGTACGGCGTAAAACACCTATCAAATAAATAAATAAATATTTTAATAACTAAATAAAAGTTTCTCTAAAATTTTACGAAAACATAGAAAAACTGAAACAGGACGATACTTTTCAAACATATCAGTTTCACCAGATTTATAAATAGGCGTAACCCTTGCAACTTTAAAACAACTTGGTACAGAGCCATGTTCAAAAGAAAGATTTGTGACTCTGAGGAGCTGCTATCAATCCTATTAGCGGTATGCGAAGTCACATACGTATGCCAACGACACCAGCAGATCCATTTTTTTTAATCTGTGACTACTTCTATTATTTCCTCTGTAGTACGTGATTGGGGGTCAAATCTATGAAAATGATTTTCATTCAAGAAATCTTTGAAATATTTTGTCGACCCAGGAATTTTTTGGCGAGATCGCTACCTATAGACATAAAGTAGATATTAAAATGGCTGACGACATTAGTTCTACCTGAGACTTCACTACCATTAAATTTAAACACCCCTGGTAAACCAGACGTTTTCTTTTTACCAAGAAGCTGGTTCAAGATGTTTCATTCCCTTTTGTGCCATTATTATACTTGTTCAGTTTATCTTCATGCTACTCTTCGCGTTTTTCAATACATGGTTTAACTTGCTTAAATATTATCTATATATCTATATTGTCGACTTCTAACAGGATTGTTTTCACGTTTATGTAAACGAAATAGACGATTTTTCTCACGAAATGATTTGAGTATACAACTGGTTATTCCGGACTTGATTATATTGTGCCTCTGATTCGTTAAAGAAGCAATAAGAGAGCATTTTTTATATATATATAAATTCGAATTTGTTGCAAGAATTGATCACATGCTTCCTCTGTGTCACTCGCTGTACTTATTTCGTCACAGATTGTATCACTGAGCTTATCCAAGAAAAGAATTCTTTGTTCCACTGAAACTTTGAGGTCAGTGAAAGTGCTTCTGTTGTTATTATTTACAGGGAGTTTACAATTATTCATATGAAATACAGAAAAATGGTCAGCCATATCAGAGAGAAAAATACTTGAGGTAACTTCTTCGTCATGATAATTCGTGAAAATATTATTTCAAAGCGTTGCGGTGTTAGATGTGACTCTAGTGGGTTTTGTTATTTTTAGAAAAAGGTAGTGGGACGTCATAAAAAGCTAGTGGGACGTCATAACGTCTTAAAATGTTTTTGAAGCTTGGTGATACTCCGCCTTCATAAGATCAATGTTGAAATCGCCAAGAATAGCCGAGTTCTTAGTTCCGAATTTCAAATCATCTAGTAAACGAAGTAGCCGGTCATTAACCATGTGTACATTTTTCCCTTGGGGGCGATATATAACTCCGGTAAGGAATCATCTTTTGTTGATTTCAAATTCAACAAGTAAAGATTCAAAATCTCTACTCGAATAGACATGCGACAGATAGAACTAAACCACCGCTTTTTCTGTTGATCCTAGAAGATGTGAATTGTTGGTAACCTGGTATTTCGAATATTGTTCCACTTACATAGAACCGATTTTAGAATCACTAACAGATGTCATGGGTATTGTGTCCACTTACTTCGGCTTGAGGATCACTAACGAGAGGGATGAGGGGTCACGAATGCACTGTAGTTTTGTCCGGGATAGTTCTTCTTTAGGTATTGCATTCTGGAGTCGGCAGTTTCTGGACTAGTTCTTAGCGTCTTTGAGCATCAAATGCAGTAAAGCCAGAGCCACGAGAAAGTCCTGTGCAGCCGCAGCAAAGCATCCCTATGGTACAGTTGGACAAAAAGGGCTATTATAGTCTTTCTATCCTGAGGACCTCGGGGGAAACGATGGATAACTTGGAATAGCATTGTTTTTACGGTGTTCTCTGATACTTTGAGTTTTTCAATAAATCCTGCACGAACTACCTCTTTAGACTTGTAAACATCCCCATGTTGTTCACCCAGGATTCCTTTCACAATTAAATTCCACTTCCGTCCCCATATGTACAGTTTCAGTCGTTCGTTTCTGTCCTTAAGTAAGGCCATTTTCAGTTCCCGTAAGTCGTGCTCTTGAATTTCTACAATATCATGATTTAATGCCTGAGCAGAGTTCTCAATATTGTTTACACGACGACTGACTTGATAAACGTTTAGCGTCAGTCATTTGATCTCACACCTAAAGGAGGCATGAAGTTTTATTGAGGTCAGATATTCCCAATACCTGGTACAATTCCTATACGTTGGATGTTGTGGAGCTCGATGTGGTGTTCTCCGTGTTATGCCATCTAGATGCTGCCATGCTGTTGCTGACCGTTGAATTTTCTTCACAAGATGGATCCATACAGACTTTTCGTTTGTTGTTCGCGGACATGGAGTTCTGAAGTAATAAGTCCAATGTTTTTGCACCAGATTGCCCAGAGGATCCCCGACATACACACCTACCTAAGCCCCATTACCGGAAGTTCGAATACAGGTAGATCATTTGTGTGTTCAGGTAAAGACTTAAGGCATGTACCTCATTAGTCTAATTGGATTTAAGACGAATCTCGCGTCCTTACTTTTCTGGTTTAAATTTCGATTACACACACTCCTTTCCATCATATAAAGACGATCATATTATCGCAGCTTTTAGTTTGCCGGACAAGGTTTCGAATCCGCTGGTCCTTCTTTTTAGCATTTGACCCCAGGCCTTTGGATTTGCCTGGATCATTAGAGAACTCAGGCCCATCTGCCAGAAACCAGGTGACGAATGCTCCCCAAACTTTCCAAAGCATCAGATTTAATAAGAAACACTTATTTTACGTGTGATATTTGTTTACTAAACATTGTAAACACCGTCTTTAATATATATACGTTCGATTCAGACATTGATGTAACCGGTACTATGGTTTTCTTTTCCATAAGGTCGATGTCGAGATGCAATGTGATGAAAACTTCGTATGTGCATGTCACGTCCTCAATGCATGTATTACATCAAAAGAATAGTGTCGAAAAAATTACGTTCACATGTGCAGCAGAACGTTATAAAAATACGCTATATTTCGTTGACGAAGTACATATCAATCAACGGCATTTGTTTCGAACTGCCAATATTTGACGAGGCAGCAAGTCCTCGGCTAAGCGCTGATTTATCAATTATCATGTTATCACTGGAAAACGTCACAAGCATCTACACGCGCTACTTGGTTACCACGGTAACGCAGACGAATAGATGACTGTGCCGCTCTTCTAGCGTAGTGACCATCAGCCGTGGCCATGGTTTTAATACTTCAGATACTTGTCTGATCTGGTCATTTTCTGGGGTATTTGGCGACAAACTATACCAGAACAGCTGTCATATAGCAGGTTTCTACGGTTTGCCCCCATAAATTCTCTTTTCCGGCAAATATTTTGAAGAAAATGGGCTTCCCGGGCGACACGTCAGCCATTTCGAGAGCCATTGAACTTCGTAGACTTTTTTTTAACTATACATGGCAAAATCGGCCATTAACCACAGGTGCTAAAGATCGGTATCTTTTAGTGTTACCAGTGTCTTATACTGTGACTGCTTTCCGTCTGATCTCTGATGTCATACCTGTGAACAATAATACTGGCTGTCCGTTAATATGCCATGCAATAATCGCTAACAGTGTCTTGTGCTGTGATTGCTTTCCTTCTGACCTCTGTCATATCTGTGAACGCTAACACTGACTGTTCATTAATATGCCATGCAATAAACGCTAGCAGTGTCTTATACTGTGACTACTTTGAGCCTGACCTCTCTCATATCTGTGAACAATAAAACTGGCTGTTCGTTAATAATAATTGCTTTTTATTTTTAGACTTTTTTTAACTATACATGGACAAATCGGCCATTAATCACAGGTGCTAAGGTTCTGTGTCTTTTAGTGTTAAAAGTGTCTTATACTGTGTCTGCTGTGAGCAATAATACTGACTTTGTTAATATGTCATGCAATAAACGCTAGCATTGTCTTCTACTGTGACTGCTTTCCGTCTGATCTCTCTCATATCTGTGAACAATAACACTGGCTGTTTGTTAATATGCCATGCTATAAACGCTAACGGTGTCTTATACTGTGCCTGCTTTGAGTCTGACCTCTCTCATATCTTTGAACAATAAAACTGGCTGTTCGTTAATATGCCACGCAATAAATGCCAGCAGTGTCTCATACCGTGACTGCTGTCCACGCCAGTTTCAAGCGTCCTGTTTAAACGCATTAGAAACCTTGCAGACTTTCAAACATAACCCGGATCTGAATATTCAAGTGAGCTCAATTCCTGTCCTACTCTTTCTCGCATAAGACAAAACCGCTTTGTTTTGTTTTATCGTGTGTGTATAGTCATTGTTTCTGCTATGTCCAGCCTGTTTGTATGTGTTGAACATAACACTGCTCACCAGCCCAAGCCGTGTACTTTGTCATGCGCTTAACCATGAATGTGCATATAGGAATCTTTTAATTGGACTAAACGATGTTTTTTTATGTGACGATGGCTGCTGTCATCAAAAGCGGATAACCTACCATGTGCAGAGTCGTTAAATATGTCTTATACATTTAAGGTTTTAAATGGTTTTAAGGTTTTAAGGTTTTAACCCACCCATGACTACATTTTATAATTGCATATATACATTTTACCATTAGGCCTAAATACCTTCCTACCAGCTGGCTCAACACACCTGTCCCCTACTTCAAATGTAGATTTCGTCAAATTGTCTAACACCATACAAATTGATAATATGGATAATAAATATTAATTGATGCAGGTCATGACGAAGGAGCAAAGGAAAGATGTTCTTGGAACTTATATTAAGTTTTTTTTCTTTTATCATGTTTATTGTGTTGTGTCTCCGTGTATAAACATGTTCTGATCACGATAAAGTTGCAATATTGACGCAGTAGCAGTAAGCCGTAATCATTCATTATTTTGTAGAAAAAATGTTTTCATTTACTCCGACGAAACGTACAGTATCGGTTTTGACAAGCGGCAATATTTTTGCAATTTACAAAGCAATTCAAACTGAGTGTTTGTCACTTCACCTTGTTTTTCAGACAAAGACGTTTGTCTCTTTGACCCCATAGTAGCTGTTTAAGTAAAACGATCTAATGGTCTTGTCAAGTATACCTTATCACATGTGTATATATATACTCATTTTCCCGTTTTGGCCATTAGGTAGCAATTATACCGATTGTGTGATATAGGCTCTAATTTTCCCCTTTCTAACACCCATCTATACCGATTAGGTGCTAAGTGCTCTGTTTTTTGCCTATTTAAATACCGGCTGATACCAGTTACATGTATAATGCTCTGTTTTCCGTTTTCATCTAGCACTGTCTACAGTGGTGTGTCGCAAGCGCTCTTAAACAGAGATACGGGGAAAATGTTATTGTTTATGCAGTCAGTGTTACCGAACATCATTAGTTCATTTAAATATCATTAGGAGAAGGAAGGCTGTTTTTCCCCCGATATTTAAACTCAACCAATAACGTGGGGGACGTATCTCTTATAACAACAGATTTGAAACATTTGTGGCATCTGAACAGATAATCCAAACAAGTCGGCATCGATTTCAAAGCCATGTACATCCCCATCTTGACACTGTGTTTGTTCAGGGATCTAGAATTTTTTATATGTGCATGTCACGTCCTCAGTGCATGTATTACATCAAAAGAATAGTGTCGAAAAAATTACGTTCACATGTGCAGCAGAACCATTAATCTAGTCAAACTGATCATGCAAACGTTATAAAAATACGCTATATTTCGTTGACGAAGTACATATCAATCAACGGCTTTTGGTTTTCGAACTGCCAGTACTGGTTATGCCTAAGCACCGTATGTCTGTAAGACCCGTCAGATATACATGTTAGGCATATCACTGATCAAGTTGATCACAAAAAAGCACATCATGTCTATTCATCCTATTGCCTCAACAAACTAATATATATGTAGTCTACAATCACGAGAAATTGTCATTTAGGCAGAGAGTACAAAACCAAAACAGAACAACATATCTTCATCCCATTCTCGATTTTGAGTTACATTGACGCCAAGAATCAATAGAGAAAAAATGAAGCTCCGTATAGAATTGAGAAACATCATTGTTATTCACAACATAACGTTCGTGTTATGGGCGGGGAAAGCAGCCTCGCACAGCACGTCCTCGGCTAAGTGCTGATTGATCAATTATCATGTTATCACTGGAAAACGTCACTGGCATCGACACGCGCTACACGGTTACCACGGTAACGCAGAAGAATAGATGATTGTGCCAGTCAGTAGAGGCTCTTCTAAGCTAGATGAAACGAGAATTCCAGTTATTCTCTACGAAATATAACGGCCCATGTTTCGAGGCACCGATCGGACCTGTTTACATCTGTTATGTCAAGATACTGTGATCATGTGACCAGCACCTCAGCCCATGCAAATGAGCGGAGGTGGCACAGAGCACTTGACACCGCATGCAGCTTGCAGGCGTAATCCGCCTACAGCCTTTCCTCGCCGTGGTACACGACTGTGCTTGGGCAGTTCCTCATTTTGTGTCGCTATCAACGATGTCATCATTACTGATCGACGGCCTTCACCCTGTAACGAACACCATTGTTCTGACTATCTTGATTGGCCATGGTGTAGCTGTCTTCTGTACGGAGATGTGCCCGTCCGGCATGTGACACTTGCTGTAACAGGCACCTCGTCTACGCTCGGGATATGTAGGTAGGCACTTCTATCTAATGCCTTAAAAGGTATTGTATTGCCGAAAAATAAAAAAAAATTAGCTCGTTCATTAATTATCTGTGAAAATTTGTTGCTAATTGTGCCAAAATTTTATAACTGAGTTTATGTGTTTCACGTTTTAGACAGAAGGCATTACCACTCAGGCTATGTTCAGTATAAACACAACGTACAATGCGTCACTGATACACTGATTTACCAAGAATTTCATTAGTTCATCCATAATTACTTAGGCTGGTGAGTCGAACATCAATGTCCAAACATACCTTATTGTATATGCCAACATTAGGTTGTGATGTTAACGACGCTATAGTAATAGCTTTATTCATAATACATACATATGTGCATCTATTTATATATACGTGGAAATCAAACTGACAATCTCCAGTAGCACACAAGACTTTTCATGACGGCTTCGTGTTAGTACTGTAAATCGGAATGCCTATGCTGAATCAATAGTCGAGATTAGCTGAAGTAATAGTTGTGTAATTGAGATTGAGCAAGGTGGGCAGTGTAACTTGTAATCTGTCGTGGTCGTTATCTATTCACGCTTCACTTCATGGCCGCGTCGCGGTCACAAGGGACTCCTGTTTCAAACACTACTGCCAGGTGTATCAAACCCAAGCCAAGGTAAGTCACTCCGTTCACGTATCGATCGCACGGAGAGGCCATCAGCTTCGCGGCCGTGGCCATGGTTTTAATACTTCAGATACTTGTCTGATCTGGTCGTTTTCTGGGGTATTTGGCGACAAACTATACCTGAACAGCTGTCATATAGCTGGTATCTCCGGTTTGCCCCCATAAATTCTCTTTTCCGGCAAATACTTCGCAGAAAATAAGCTTCCTGGGCGACACGTCAGCCACTTCGAGAGCCATTGAACTTCTTCCTAGACTTTTTTTAACTATACATGGCAAAATCGGCCATTAATCACAGGTGCTAAGGTTCTGTGTCTTTTAGTGTTACCAGTGTCTTATACTGTGTCTGCTGTGAGCAATAATACTGACTTTGTTAATATGTCATGCAACAAACGCTAGCATTGTCTTATACTGTGACTTCTTTCCTTCTGATCTCTCTCATATCTGTGAACAATAACACTGGCTGTTTGTTAATATGCCATGCTATAAACGCTAATGGTGTCTTATACTGTGCCTGCTTTGAGTCTGACCTCTCTCATATCTTTGAACAATAACACTGGCTGTTCGTTAATATGCCACGCAATAAACGCTACCAGTGCCTTATACTATGACTTCTTTCATTCTGACCTCTGTCATATCTGTGAACAATAAAACTGGCTGTTCGTTAATATGCCACGCAGTAAATGCCAGCAGTGTCTCATACCGTGACTGCTGTCCACGCCAGTTTCAAGCGTCCTGTTTAAACGCATTAGAAACCTTGCAGACTTGCAAACATAACCCGGATCTGAATATTCAAGTGAGCTCAATTCCTGTCCTACTATTTCTCGCATAAGACAAAGCCGCTTTGTTTTGTTTTATCGTGTGTGTATAGTCATTGTTTCTGCTATGTCCAGCCTGTTTGTATGTGTTGAACATAACACTGCTCACCAGCCCAAGCCGTGTACTTTGTCATGCGCTTAACCATGAATGTGCATATAGGAATCTTTTAATTGGACTAAACGATGTTTTTTTATGTGACGATGGCTGCTGTCATCAAAAGCGGATAACCTACCATGTGCAGAGTCGTTAAATATGTCTTATACATTTAAGGTTTTAAATGGTTTTAAGGTTTTAAGGTTTTAACCCACCCATGACTACATTTTATAATTGCATATATACATTTTACCATTAGGCCTAAATACCTTCCTACCAGCTGGCTCAACACACCTGTCCCCTACTTCAAATGTAGATTTCGTCAAATTGTCTAACACCATACAAATTGATAATATGGATAATAAATATTAATTGATGCAGGTCATGACGAAGGAGCAAAGGAAAGATGTTCTTGGAACTTATATTAAGTTTTTTTTCTTTTATCATGTTTATTGTGTTGTGTCTCCGTGTATAAACATGTTCTGATCACGATAAAGTTGCAATATTGACGCAGTAGCAGTAAGCCGTAATCATTCATTATTTTGTAGAAAAAATGTTTTCATTTACTCCGACGAAACGTACAGTATCGGTTTTGACAAGCGGCAATATTTTTGCAATTTACAAAGCAATTCAAACTGAGTGTTTGTCACTTCACCTTGTTTTTCAGACAAAGACGTTTGTCTCTTTGACCCCATAGTAGCTGTTTAAGTAAAACGATCTAATGGTCTTGTCAAGTATACCTTATCACATGTGTATATATATACTCATTTTCCCGTTTTGGCCATTAGGTAGCAATTATACCGATTGTGTGATATAGGCTCTAATTTTCCCCTTTCTAACACCCATCTATACCGATTAGGTGCTAAGTGCTCTGTTTTTGCCTTTTTAAATAGCGGCTGATACCAGTTACATGTGTAATGCTCTGTTTTCCGTTTTCATCTAGCACTGTCTACAGTGGTGTGTCGCAAGCGCTCTTAAACAGAGATACGGGGAAAATGTTATTGTTTATGCAGTCAGTGTTACCGAACATCATTAGTTCATTTAAATATCATTAGGAGAAGGAAGGCTGTTTTTCCCCCGATATTTAAACTCAACCAATAACGTGGGGGACGTATCTCTTATAACAACAGATTTGAAACATTTGTGGCATCTGAACAGATAATCCAAACAAGTCGGCATCGATTTCAAAGCCATGTACATCCCCATCTTGACACTGTGTTTGTTCAGGGATCTAGAATTTTTTATATGTGCATGTCACGTCCTCAGTGCATGTATTACATCAAAAGAATAGTGTCGAAAAAATTACGTTCACATGTGCAGCAGAACCATTAATCTAGTCAAACTGATCATGCAAACGTTATAAAAATACGCTATATTTCGTTGACGAAGTACATATCAATCAACGGCTTTTGGTTTTCGAACTGCCAGTACTGGTTATGCCTAAGCACCGTATGTCTGTAAGACCCGTCAGATATACATGTTAGGCATATCACTGATCAAGTTGATCACAAAAAAGCACATCATGTCTATTCATCCTATTGCCTCAACAAACTAATATATATGTAGTCTACAATCACGAGAAATTGTCATTTAGGCAGAGAGTACAAAACCAAAACAGAACAACATATCTTCATCCCATTCTCGATTTTGAGTTACATTGACGCCAAGAATCAATAGAGAAAAAATGAAGCTCCGTATAGAATTGAGAAACATCATTGTTATTCACAACATAACGTTCGTGTTATGGGCGGGGAAAGCAGCCTCGCACAGCACGTCCTCGGCTAAGTGCTGATTGATCAATTATCATGTTATCACTGGAAAACGTCACTGGCATCGACACGCGCTACACGGTTACCACGGTAACGCAGAAGAATAGATGATTGTGCCAGTCAGTAGAGGCTCTTCTAAGCTAGATGAAACGAGAATTCCAGTTATTCTCTACGAAATATAACGGTCCATGTTTCGAGGCACCGATCGGACCTGTTTACATCTGTTATGTCAAGATACTGTGATCATGTGACCAGCGCCTCAGCCCATGCAAATGAGCGGAGGTGGCACAGAGCACTTGACACCGCATGCAGCTTGCAGGCGTAATCCGCCTACAGCCTTTCCTCGCCGTGGTACACGACTGTGCTTGGGCAGTTCCTCGTTTTGTGTCGCTATCAACGATGTCATCATTACTGATCGACGGCCTTCACCCTGTAACGAACACCATTGTTCTGACTATCTTGATTGGCCATGGTGTAGCTGTCTTCTGTACGGAGATGTGCCCGTCCGGCATGTGACACTTGCTGTAACAGGCACCTCGTCTACGCTCGGGATATGTAGGTAGGCACTTCTATCTAATGCCTTAAAAGGTATTGTATTGCCGAAAAATAAAAAAAAATTAGCTCGTTCATTAATTATCTGTGAAAATTTGTTGCTAATTGTGCCAAAATTTTATAACTGAGTTTATGTGTTTCACGTTTTAGACAGAAGGCATTACCACTCAGGCTATGTTCAGTATAAACACAACGTACAATGCGTCACTGATACACTGATTTACCAAGAATTTCATTAGTTCATCCATAATTACTTAGGCTGGTGAGTCGAACATCAATGTCCAAACATACCTTATTGTATATGCCAACATTAGGTTGTGATGTTAACGACGCTATAGTAATAGCTTTATTCATAATACATACATATGTGCATCTATTTATATATACGTGGAAATCAAACTGACAATCTCCAGTAGCACACAAGACTTTTCATGACGGCTTCGTGTTAGTACTGTAAATCGGAATGCCTATGCTGAATCAATAGTCGAGATTAGCTGAAGTAATAGTTGTGTAATTGAGATTGAGCAAGGTGGGCAGTGTAACTTGTAATCTGTCGTGGTCGTTATCTATTCACGCTTCACTTCATGGCCGCGTCGCGGTCACAAGGGACTCCTGTTTCAAACACTACTGCCAGGTGTATCAAACCCAAGCCAAGGAAAGTCACTCCGTTCACGTATCGATCGCACGGAGAGGCCATCAGCTTCGCGGCCGTGGCCATGGTTTTAATACTTCAGATACTTGTCTGATCTGGTCGTTTTCTGGGGTATTTGGCGACAAACTATACCTGAACAGCTGTCATATAGCTGGTATCTCCGGTTTGCCCCCATAAATTCTCTTTTCCGGCAAATACTTCGCAGAAAATAAGCTTCCTGGGCGACACGTCAGCCACTTCGAGAGCCATTGAACTTCTTCCTAGACTTTTTTTAACTATACATGGCAAAATCGGCCATTAATCACAGGTGCTAAGGTTCTGTGTCTTTTAGTGTTACCAGTGTCTTATACTGTGTCTGCTGTGAGCAATAATACTGACTTTGTTAATATGTCATGCAACAAACGCTAGCATTGTCTTATACTGTGACTTCTTTCCTTCTGATCTCTCTCATATCTGTGAACAATAACACTGGCTGTTTGTTAATATGCCATGCTATAAACGCTAATGGTGTCTTATACTGTGCCTGCTTTGAGTCTGACCTCTCTCATATCTTTGAACAATAACACTGGCTGTTCGTTAATATGCCACGCAATAAACGCTACCAGTGCCTTATACTATGACTTCTTTCATTCTGACCTCTGTCATATCTGTGAACAATAAAACTGGCTGTTCGTTAATATGCCACGCAGTAAATGCCAGCAGTGTCTCATACCGTGACTGCTGTCCACGCCAGTTTCAAGCGTCCTGTTTAAACGCATTAGAAACCTTGCAGACTTGCAAACATAACCCGGATCTGAATATTCAAGTGAGCTCAATTCCTGTCCTACTATTTCTCGCATAAGACAAAGCCGCTTTGTTTTGTTTTATCGTGTGTGTATAGTCATTGTTTCTGCTATGTCCAGCCTGTTTGTATGTGTTGAACATAACACTGCTCACCAGCCCAAGCCGTGTACTTTGTCATGCGCTTAACCATGAATGTGCATATAGGAATCTTTTAATTGGACTAAACGATGTTTTTTTATGTGACGATGGCTGCTGTCATCAAAAGCGGATAACCTACCATGTGCAGAGTCGTTAAATATGTCTTATACATTTAAGGTTTTAAATGGTTTTAAGGTTTTAAGGTTTTAACCCACCCATGACTACATTTTATAATTGCATATATACATTTTACCATTAGGCCTAAATACCTTCCTACCAGCTGGCTCAACACACCTGTCCCCTACTTCAAATGTAGATTTCGTCAAATTGTCTAACACCATACAAATTGATAATATGGATAATAAATATTAATTGATGCAGGTCATGACGAAGGAGCAAAGGAAAGATGTTCTTGGAACTTATATTAAGTTTTTTTTCTTTTATCACGTTTATTGTGTTGTGTCTGCGTGTTCTGATCACGATAAAGTTGCAATATTGACGCAGTAGCAGTAAGCCGTAATCATTCATTTATTTATTTTGTAGAAAAAATGTTTTCATTTACTCCGACGAAACGTACAGTATCGGTTTTGACAAGCTGCAATATTTTTACAATTTACAAAGCAATTCAAACTGAGTGTTTGTCACTTCACCTTGTTTTTCAGACAAAGACGTTTGTCTCTTTGACCCCATAGTAGCTGTTTAAGTAAAACGATCTAATGGTCTTGTCAAGTATACCTTATCACATGTGTATATATATACTCATTTTCCCGTTTTGGCCATTAGGTAGCAATTATACCGATTGTGTGATATAGGCTCTAATTTTCCCCTTTCTAACACCCATCTATACCGATTAGGTGCTAAGTGCTCTGTTTTTTGCCTTTTTAAATACCGGCTGATACCAGTTACATGTGTAATGCTCTGTTTTCCGTTTTCATCTAGCACTGTCTACAGTGGTGTGTCGCAAGCGCTCTTAAACAGAGATACGGGGAAAATGTTATTCTTTATGCAAATCAACACGGTGTTTGTTCCGGGATCTATAATTTTTTATCCGTATTTTCGGTTACTGTACACGAGATGAACTTCATGCTCTATCACAACAAACATATCAATCCAGTTTTGAAGAACAAAATCTTCGTATTTCTTTGTTCCTTTCCCCTCCCCCTTTTTGGTAAGCACTTACTGCATAAATAAATTCTATAATGCCATAAGAAGTCACAATTCAGCACAAATGCACATTGGGCAATCCTACTTATTCCCGCCGAACACATTGTTTCAGTTCACTTGGTTTCACGCTATAACGCTGATAGCGCCTATCAGCTAGTCGTATTCGTTAGCTCATGCGCATTTCATTCCGGAAAGGATTCATGATACAGTATCCTGTATAACCCGGAGATGTTTACTACATTGTTTTATGGTATTAGGCAGTGTTAGTTCAGTTAACCACACCATAGTCCAAGCTTCCTTCTTGAAAGTTTGTACAAAGTAAGTTGGTCCGGAGATGAATGAGCAAAGCAGAATAACAGATAGTTGGTATGCCCAATCACTCATATGAACAATATTTCCCATATTTCCTGATCGTCATCCTTTGTGGTATTCGTGACGGTAAGCATGATGGTCTTTTGTTCCGTCTTGCATAAAGTTCACCGTCCACAAATTGCTTACCAACTGTGTAACACATGTCACGCAGGGTATAGAGTTCCCCGGTAGCTCCATCCTTTAAAACTGGCCACCATTGTTGGAACGATACATTCTTGATTATGGTGTTCCACAACAATGAAACAAAATATCTCTACAGCCAAAGACAGAGATCAGTCTTCTAAGGTTTTATAGTGCGTTCTCTCTTTTCCGTCGCTACCAGTAAATATTAACTGCCTTGTCTCTGATTGTAAGCCATAAGAGATTCAGTGTGAACCACGTCCTTATCTCAGGGAGTATAGAGGTGTGCTTTTTTCATATGTACACAGGAACGTCCATAAGCATAAAAGAAATAATTACGTTGGAGTTGACCAGTGAAGAAGGTGGGTACGACGGATCTGGTATAACTAGCCTCCATATCAGTGCTGAATGTCTTGCTGAAGTATCTTCGTAAGAACGGCAAATGGAGAAGCAGATTAATCGATAGGTTTCCCTTCGATTTTTTCTTTGGTGCTACGGTGGCGTTGTGTGTTATATTAGACCTATTCTCAGGTCAATTAGTTTTATTCCTTCCAAAAGTGCACAGGTGCGTAAACACAATAGCTTCATTGCAAATAACTGGATTTATTTTTTTATGCTTAGCATGGTACTCAATCAAGAATTTTACTGCAGTGGTTCGGTTTAAAGATGCCAATAACTGAAGTTCCTGGAATATAAGTAATATCACCCTTCGCTCTGTAGTAAGATTCGAGCCAGTGACCACTCTTGTCAGTGGTTGATCAAAGAATAAGAAAAATATAACTGAAAGCTTATGTTTTCATTTACATTTTTTTAGGTCGTACTCAATACTGTTATGGAAAGTCTAATCGTATTGAAAAGTTCTATTCTAAATATTTATTTCATTGGTGGTTTACGACACACTCAAGAATATTTCACATATATGACGGCAGCCAGCATCATGGTGGGGGGGGGGGGGACAGGACAGTTCCCGGGGAAAACCCACGACCATCCGCAGTTTGCTGGTAGGCCATCCCATGTATGGCCAGAGAGGAAGCCACCATGAGCTGGTTCTAAATAAGTTCGGCATATGTGTTGTGTTTATTTGTGGAAACTCCGTCACTACATGTAACACTATTCTCGCACGTGGGAGGTCATGAGTTCGTTTAGGGTCTCTGTCCAAAGAATTGTCATTATCAAACACGTTATTAGTTGTAATGAGGGATGTTAAATTATTAGAAATTGATGTAGATTTAGCATCTAGGGGAGATTAAAAATACTTTGATAATGACGGAAAATTTCGATTCGTTCACACGAGTCGTGGTGACCACAATTCTTCAGATTGTACATAATTGAGTAATATCATAAAACCTATTAAAGATTGCTGTATCAGATTTGTTCTTTTGCTTGTATTTACTTATGTTTGGCCTTAGAGATTTTCATTCTCCGTAACGCTGTACCATGCTCAGTGTCTCTCATGTTTGCACTCTTCACAGTTGTTGATTGCCGAAATAGTTTGCAATCATGGACAGCATGATCCGTATGCTTCATGACAGCTTTTTTCATAATAGAAAAGCTATCAAGCGTCTTCAAAAGCGATGTGCACACAAGCTCCCTTCGGTTGCCATAGCAGCCGACCAGTGTGTCGTATTTAAATGGATGTTCATTTATAATTACCACCGATAACCACTGAAGATGCCGTACAATCCTATATGCGTATATATGGTGCTATAGGAAAGCACAAATCATACTGTTACAGTATTACCATCGTGATGTTCCTAGGTCCTGTGGGGCAAACTATAGAGTACAGACGTAGCTTTTTAGTAGCAGAAAAGCGAATTTCTATCCGCATTGTTTTCCTGGTTCCTGTAGGTTTAGCTTTTCATTTTAAGACGAAGAGTAAAGAACTGGCTGTTCGTTACCATAGTGACACATCGGGATGTTTATTTTCCGATATATCCATCGATGCACAGTTGCTGACGGACTGTCTTGTTGTTTCTATTTTGAACCCACGAGATCATTTTGTCCCTAACAAAGATACAGTTTTGGAACGCAGGCCATTGAAATGCTCTCTACGTGTTAGAGTGCTTAGTTTGAAAAGTACATTTCAAGCCAGCAAAACAGTGTATATTTTTATCATTGATGTCCTAATGGTTTATGTGAACATTTGTTTATAGAAACGGGCTCAATTGCCAGTTTGTTATGGTCGCCTTAGATCTTGTCTGAAAATACACACTGATTCGTAAGGATGGTTTTCTATGGAAGCAGACAACTACCCCATATATGTGTCAAAAATCAACGTGTCTTTTAGGCAAGATTCAGATATCAAGACGATGAGAGGACGCCTTCCGCCTTCATAGTTTTATTTCCTTATTGTTAGCACTTAAAGGTATAACGTCCTTGATACCCTAATGTCATTGTGTTTTCAGCCTTCGTCGCTTTGTAAGGCCACCAAGCACGAATAAACACAAACTTATTGCAAGATTGTGACTTTATCCCAGAGTGTGGGAAATGACGGTGTCACATTGACTGCTTGTCGAGTCGCCTTTTTCCGTAATGATACACCAGGATTTCCATTTTCTGGCCCTAGTTAGCACTGTTTTCGTCATAGAAGCAATCCGTAGTTTGACATTTAAATTTTAATACCGTAACCTGCAGATAGCTATCGAAAAGACAAATCATCAAGCATTTAATAAATATTGGAGAATATAAAATCAATACTGTCCTAGAAGATTGCAGATGCTCGATGATGTGACGCAGTGTTCTCTGTCCTAATATCTGTTGTATCCTACATGGGAGACCCTTCTAATGAACTATAAATGAGCTCTTGACTTATTTCCGCCGCTAATTCCATCAGCTTGTCACCAATTGTTTCCGGCTATCTTCACTGCCGTCTTTGGACCAAACATCTCGGCTGTCGTACTGGAACCAATTGTAATTACTTGGCAAATGTCTCTTGGCTTAATGGGGATTTTTCTCTGACTATACCCACTTTAATTATCTTTAAGAGAGTGAGCACCGTGTCTGTCGACCTCAGCGCGATCTGCTGGTATAAGCCAAAAACTGATGTTGTGCATATTTACCACGCATAAGCTGACATTAGCCCATTACTCTAATAACAAACTGCCTTTGGTTGTTGCTTATATAGGTATGTGATATCGACAGATGTGCCTTAGGATCAGACGGACTACAGCAGGGAATGTCGCTATGACCACCAGTCGCCAACATCTTCCACATACTGGGTAATTATGGAACCGCCAGCCAGAAGCTTTGACAACAGTTCGTATTTGCCCGATTACGGTCTGACTGAACCACGTCCGGTCCAGCAAGTGGTGCTGGAAACATTGGTATTGGTTGTCATGTGGACTGTCTCGGTCCTCTTCAACGGCCTCGTCTGTTTGGTAATCTACAAGAGCAGGAGGATGCAGTCGACCACAAACTATTTCGTGGTGTCGTTGGCCGTGTCGGACCTTGCCATGGCCGTCCTCAGCATGCCCTTCGTCCTGGGGCGACTGCTCAGTCATAGCTGGGTCTTCGGGTCCTTTCTCTGCAAGTCCGTCCGTTTCGCCCAGTATGCTTTACCCGGCACGGCCATGTACGTCCTCGTGGCCATATGCATCGACCGCTTTTACACAATCATATATCCCCTAAGTTTCAAAGTGACACGAGGAACAGCCAAAAGGATGATCCTATCTAGCTGGATAACAGCAGCTGTAATTGCCGGTTTCTGTTTCTATTTCTTTGAAATATTTGAAGATATTGCCACAAAGCGCTCATTTTGTCCTACTTACATCCCGGTGTCGGACTGGGCGGGAACATTCTATACAATAACCCTTGTACTATTGACGTATATATTCCCTGTGTTCTTAACGTTGTTCGGTTATTTCAAACTGTTCGGATATATATGGAAGACGGGATCTGCGGGGCCTACGTTCACACGGACTATGAATCCCGTTCCGAGGGCCAAAGCGAAAATGGTGAAAATGTTGATGTTGGTTAGCACAGTGACAGTTGTTGCTTTTTTGCCATTTTATGTGACTCAAGTGTGGCACTGTGCCACAAACCCACAGGGAGTGGAGCCCACAATTTTTGTTGTGGCAACGTGGACTATGTTCAGCACGAGCGTTGCTAAGCCACTGATTTATCTGCGTTACAACTCAAACTTCAGACGAGGCTGCAAAGAGGTGTTCTGTATGTCAACAATGAGGTGCTATAGGAGTAACACATACGCCATTACAACTGCCACAGCTTTCGGAAAGAAGAACTTTGTTGGAGTCATGGAATCAACGGGCAGCACTGATATAAAGGTTGATTCCCCCGTGAAGGCTTTTAATAGGGCGTCGTTGGTAGAAAAATCCGCCTGGCCGCTTTCGTCCGCGATGCCCTCTACATATTTGTGATAAAGGCTTCTGCACACAATGTAGGCGCTCGCATCTTCATGTTAATAGAGGCTACATGCGGAATGGTCCACCCAGCTGACACGAGCAAATATAACGTGGCTAGAAATGGATCGTGTTCTGTGGGATTACCAAAGACCTTCGTGAAACTATCTCTCCTCCCTTTGTCACAGTTTTCATGAATACACCCGGAAGGTTTGCCATTATTCAATATACCACGTATTTTTTTCTAGGAACTGTTGATTTACTAATCCACTAATCTCGCACAGCGTTCATATTAACATATATCGCAAAATATATAGGTTTATTCATTTGCAACGAAAGCGTTCTCTTTTATTTAAGTCTTACGTATATAGAATGTATTCCTATGAAGTCAACAAATGTATTATGTGTATATACCTATATGTGTTTCTATAAAACGTGAATGGATGTGTAAGAACATGGCTATCACGTTAATTACGGCCTGTAATATATTTAAAACCTCGGTCGTTGGTTTAAATCTCTGAGCCACGTATCGAAAAGGGACCTGTTCCTATCCGAGCCCATGCGCAAACATAAATCGAGTTAAACACATATAAGTCATAATCCAGCTTCTACCAATGTACACCATAAAACACCAACCCATTATATCGAACCAAGAAAATTGGACGTAAATTCATGCTATGACAGAGATTGATAGAATCCTAAAAATAAAAGTATAACATAAAGACCTATACGTTTAACGTAATATGCTTCGTGTGATGTTTGAATAGATGGTAGTGTACTGTAACATATTATGTTCTGAGTAACATCATCCTCAGCTAGCACAACAGAACTATTAGTTCTTTTGAAACAACAGAGCATGTCTGGCATATGTGTCGGAATAGTTTGAGGCAATAGCATAATCCGTTCTTTCGTCACTCAGAAAACAGCAATGTAACAGATGACTTTGTAGGGTATAGCTCGCTCTGCCTGTCAGCTGGTGAGAAATTTGAGATCTTATCTTTTTTACTATGGGTCTGTCACTTCAGGAGGGACCTAACTTTTTGCGGTATGTCCCAGCTATTGCCAATAGGAATTATAATTCATTTTTTCATGTGATTTATTTATTTGATTGGTGTTCAACGCCTTGCTCACGAATATTTTTTCCCTTGCAATCAACTAACAAATAGTGCACTCTTAAGATTGGGATAGATGACATAACTCGATGGAAGTGTTACGGGAAATTTTTCTGGTTGATGAGTGTGGAAATAATGGCCTGCATCTCTCTGCATCCTGTTCTTTCAGGCCATTGCTTTGTGTTTAATACTGGACTGAATAGAATTCTTTGGTGTAAACTCGTTTGTCACATGTTATAACATTGATCCGTGGTAAAGGCATTTCGGCTTGGACAAACATTTCTTTACTGGCCAATATTGAGTAAAGAAAGAAAGGCTTTTAGAGTGGTGTGGAAGATGAATCTATACCTTGATGGAGATAATATACTCGCTTCTAGCCTCTTTAAGGCTAGCTGACTGAACACTGGTCTATAATCAGCTCCCTTCTTCTACGCGTGACAGCAGTTTAAGCTCATAATGCTGGGTTTGAAGATGTGTCAAAGCATACCAACTTAACAAGGTATGGTGATGAAAGGCTTACAGGTGACGTCATCAGTCGAGGGCTCATTATAAAAAAGTCAAAACTGTCCAATACATGGCTTTATATCATGAGCTTAACACCCTTGTCACTCTTTGTAATGATAGATTTGCAGGAAACAATTACCCTTAGATTAAGCACGCATATTCTGATAGGCCATTTCATTCACATTTCAAGCATGGTTTTCATTTCTCTTTTTTATTTTGTTACATCTTTGCCAGTGAAGAGAATGCGGAAACAAACATTGACGTTCTACGGTGGACTCTTTGAGCCGTATTAATCAGACCGAAGCACACTAAACGTCACAGATTCTCGTTTTTTCTATAAGCATGCAATGCTGTAACGCAGGTTAAAACACAAATATAGATTTCGTATTGTATGTACATACCTGTGGTATACACGTACAAATACAGCAAGCAAGGCAGATTCAGCAGCTAAAATGAACTGGGGTCATCATTGTGCTTCAATTTGATTTATATGATGCAAACAGTCCACCGTATAATCTCAGTCTTCATTGGCGATTTATTCCCCGTGAAAAAAAGGACAACAAATACCATGAATACCATACCTGGAATCCACTGTTTTCTTTTTAAGAGTCATTCTGTCTAATTCCATCTGTAGTTACGCCTTTACAGGCATATACCAGCTCCTTTGTTCTCAATTACCAAGATAGTGAATACAAGAATAACTACGGAAAATGGAATATGGCCCGTTTTATGAAAGGAAACTATGCTGCTATGATGATGGTAAAACAGCTAACATCCACAACACAAAATATGTTCGTCGGAGATTGAACTGCGGTGTGAAGAACAATTACCTGCATTTTATGACATCATTTTAAGTTTTCGTATCACCACTTTTTCGCTGCGTGAAGCTTGATCACCTGTCCAAGCACTTGTAATGGAGCGGGTCGAGTTCTAGTGATGAAAAGAGACTTTCACCTATCTAGGACACATTATGCGCGGGTTAAAGCCAACCTTGGATGGGTAACTTGCAGTTTCCCACCGCTCTGTTTGTGGGATCTCACAGACGATAAAAAGAATTCATTGTTCCAGGCTGTTAACCAATCCCACAGTCAATTGTCGTCATTAGTTTTATGCAGTATAGCGCGATTGTTTCATTTTAAGGAAATTATGAAAGACTACATTATAGAGAGTAAAACCAGAACAGCGACGACAGTGTGATAGTTGGCAAATGGTCACACGCTACCCATGAAATCCGGCCTCTTGTCAGTTTACCTCACGTAGGGTTTTATTCTAACTATCCATATAAGTATATGAGACGTAACAACTCAAACGCTTAAGAAATTTTTCCTTGCTAATTAAATGAAAAGTACTGATCACAGCAAAAACGTATTTGCAGATTAATAATCCTGATGTTAAAGTTTACTTGATAGCAGTTTAATCTCGTTATTAGAATTGACCCGCAAGATTAATTTGTATACGTATCAAAACTCGAATTCATACAAATTTGGAAGAAGATCGTGGAGAAAACGTCAACATCAGATGGACGTTAGTAGATTTATCCGTGTAAAAGAAATATGCATTTAAATTTATTCATTTATTTGTTTGGTGTTTCATGTAGTACTCAAGAATATTTCACTTATACCACGGTGGCCAGCATTATGGTGGGAGGAAACAGAGAAGTGAATGTTGGAAACCCACGACCATGCGCAATATGTTGGCAGACCTATGCATTTAAAGAATTTTTCATTAAAATGACAGCCAAGTCAGGTGACCGAATCAGAAGCAAAGTTACTGCCACAATTTCAAGTCCTCCCCAAAAAACATACCAAAGTTTCATGAAGTGATCCTAACAGGTACAAAAAAAGGCTTCCAGCCGAAAACTTGAAGCCCCCCCAAAAATGAATGAATTTTATCACAGATCCTTCAGGTTATCAGGACTATAGTATAAATCAGATTCATTGCTTTTTATAGTTATATTGATGCTCAGCTCTACTCCAGTTGAGATCACTGATTTATGGTTTGGACGAAATCGCTAACTACTCGATAATGCACCCGACACGGAGCCAGAAGGTTTGCAAAACACAAGCCATTCAATTCGTCACAAACACTACCACTCCAACCCTCAAGCGTCAACTATTCGGGTTAGCTTTGGACAGACAATGTATTCATGACTATCGTAATGTCCACGAAGATCGATAGTAACTACTCATGATAATGAGTTTCAAATACACGAGGTTGCATTGTTAAATGCTCGGCCAACCAATGATAATACGACCGCTCTATACTTATGGGTCCACTGTTATGACTAGTGGCGTGTTAATATATCGACCGCTGCATTTGTATATTTAACATGGTGCGCTGTGTAGTCTTCCAGGAAAATACTCTAATCTTCTAGATCCTGTGACATATGCGCCTCTGTCCATCTTCCCCATTCTCCCCAGTTCCTACACATGTGAAAGGCCTCTTCAGCAAATATAATGAATACATGGTCAGTCTCAACCCTGGGTGACAACCTCATCTTTAGCAGGAGAGTCAGTACAATGTCCTTCTAAATTCACATTCTCAGCCTCAGCGATAAGATGCAAGAGTTTATGGCTAAGTGATGCAGCATTAGGTAAGATACAGCTGGAAACTCTGTCATAGCTGCATCTGGGTGACGGTTCCATGAATATATTCCAGATACAGTTAATGTAACTGTTTGGGAACATAAGCTTGAATGATGACCAAGATTCAGCGGGAAACTGTTCTCTTACGGTTTGGTGAATGTCTGGCTGGGGATCGTGAAACTGTCTTTCAGCGCTAAAATTGTGACTAACGTGAAAAATTTTTGTTTCAATATCACATGCCGTCGTCGAATTTCATGGCAAAAATGAAAATTTGCAGTTAATTTTAAATCCAAGTCTAGGTGTAATATTAATAGGGAATAAGTTAAGATTTAGTCTGATTCAAATCTAAGACAGCTCTGTGGTCCTGGAACCTGGTGACATTACTCGAGAAACCTCACAAAAACGCACCACTTAACGCTGAAGAACCGTGGACTATTCAAGCAATTAAACTGAGGAGCCACAATAATTTTCACCATGCCAGTTTCAGAACAATAATTTTCACAATGCCAGTGTCAGGACAATATGCATCAAATTGTTTGGAATGCTCGGCTACAAGGTACTTCTTCATTGTGGAAATATAGCTTTCGAGGAAAATATTCAAGGTAATGTATTTTGCAACAAAAAATAGGACGTTATAGGACGTTAGCAATTTATTAAACTGTTCCCAATGCTACACTCATCTTTACAATAGCACCTGGATGCATTCTTTATTGCAAATTGCAGTTCAGTAAAGGTAACGCATGTCACTAAAGACGACTGTTTCCACGGAAGCCTTGGCCATATTGCAGGTTTCATCACGTCACCCTTGGAATCATCGACGGTCTTAATTACCCGGCAAGGCTTGTGCATGAGCCGAACTAATGACGGACTCCAACAGACTCAAAACTCATTTATCCTGACTGCCAGTTAGGCGCCAGCTAATGAGCATCTGTCGATGTTTCCGTAGAGAATATCGCCGCAAAGCTAACATTGACTTCTCTTGCAGTATGCTACTGATGGACATCTCACATCAGATGCCATTACCGGATGGACACAGCTCAATTAGACCAACGGTATAACTGTTTATTGTGTTCTCACCGTGCCATAAACACCGGGTTGTCTGTCACCTGGGCCAATGTACTTAACCTGTAATTTTCTGGGATTTATTCTTGACACAGGCGTTCAATGGTAGGAGTTCACGTTGTCTTGGAGATCTCGATGCTAAACCGGAAGATTTACCTTTGGCAACTATTGATTTTGCCACCTAATCATATAAATCATCAGGAATGCGCGTCTTCCATTGACTCCTCTCAGCTGCAGCGATTGCTGGCACCTTGCCAAATTATGAGTTATTCAACACATCAGCAAATCATTACAAAGAGCATTATATTGACTGGTGTATTATAGAAAGTCGTCCCCGTTCAGGGCCACTTTCATCAAAATGTGCGTGTGAGATAATTTTGACGGCACGACAATTATGTAAGATATCGTACTTCACCTACACGTCTCTTTCACGAAAATACTCTGAATACGGGCAAAGTCGTAAACTATCGTGCATCACGTTGTACGATAAAATTTACGAAAAGTAATATCGTACGAAAGTGGCCCCAGTAGCCGATTCTAATAAGACATTTCTGAGATAGGTCAAACTTTAACTCGTCAAAGTGCTTAGTTAGTCTTTGATACTTGCAATTGAAATACTGAAATATTCGAATGAATCGAATGCTGCATACCGCATTGCTCTCCCGTAAATAGTTTTAGCTGTACCGAAAAGTTTAAGATATCATTCATGTGGTGGTCAACAATCCAATTTCTGAGGGCCAAAATTAAGTTCTGAATTCGTATCTCAAATTTTAACTTGTGTGAAATGGCGTTGCGGAAAATGACCACACAAGTTTTAATACACAAAATATAAACCCCTGGATGTATTTAAATGATCAAGCAATCCGAACCGTTCTTTGACGTTAACAAACAACATTTGGCGAAAAGCGTTGTGAAGTGACCTTGACGACGTTGATGAGATGTTACAAGGTAACCTACAGAAATTAATATGGCAGACATGGCTTTGATATCGTATATCGTCGGAAATCAATAAACTTCTTCTAACACGTCTAATATTAGAAAATTTCTTTCTTCAATGACGATAAAAGCGAGTTCCCTAAAGACGCTAATGGGTTCTACTATTATTAAAACAAAGAACATGGATAGTTTAAAACTTGATTTACTGGATACATGGTACACTTGTTGATATTGCACAGCTATATCGCACATTGTTTGACTAGTATTATCTCCATCTGTTTTACATACCACCATTGAACATATCTCTCACACAAACAATATGCACATCATCTTGAAACCATCTTACCTCAACAGCAAACTCAAATGACATTTTCTCTTTAACTAGCAAAACAAGAAAAGATGGTTATCGACTCTCCCAACTGTTGAAATAATATTTTTATATTAGAAATCACAAGGTATTAATCATAAAACTTGCAGCTTGTTGCTTAGCTTCATAATGTTGAGACGTGTGACAGGAATTTCTTTCTATGATATAGGCCACGGATATGAATTTCCCTCATCACCGGAAGGAAGCGGTTAAATAGGACTTATTAAATGCAGAAATGGCTCCCATGTTATTCGGAAAGATGTCCTCTTGAAAGAGTACAGGGTCTTGTCGTCCATACTGTCCGCTAGGGGGCGCAATGTCCATGAAGTTGCCCCCGTAGCCCCCAACTGATAAGGGGGTACTCACTGAAACATGGATAAATAATAACAATATTCATTTATTTCACTGATGTTTAAAGTCAATGTCAAGATTTTTTTTTACTTATACGATTGCGGCCAGTTTTGCCGAAGTTCTACCGGAGTGCCAGGCGCACATCCCCGAACTTTGGCAATTTATTGACGAACTGTCCTATATTTGACGTGAAAATATTCGCACCATATTGGTGCAAGATAAGTTGTCCTCAACGAACGCGAGACTGTGTGGTCACAAGAGCGGAGCCCACTGCTTATTATCCGCAGGGACGCCACAAAACATGGCAGCCGATGAAGGTACAAATTCCACGTGCAAGATCAGGGGCCGATTTCACAAAGCGATCGTAGGCTTAGTTCACTGTAGCTACTGTGGTTTCCTATCTCTTTAACACGGCTTGTCATGGTAGTTACAATCAACTTAGTCTACGACTGCTGTGGGGAGCAGTGGCCAGCTTGAACCCTCACTTGGTGTGTCCTAGCGATTGAGGGACAAACGCCTTCAACCACTAGACAGCGACTTGCTCCCGAGACGACAAACAATAAGCATTTGTATCCTCTCATTGCCTTTCAGCGATTGATTTCAGTGTTTTATATCCTGAATTACACCACATGTCGGCACACTGTGTACAGATTGGATTGCACTAAGTGCTTTCTTAGGCAGGGCTCAGTAGTTCAGTAGTGAACTGATGAAAACAGAAGCTAGATGTATGTAATTTCAGTAACTGATATAATTAAAATGAATGAAGGCTGAAGTTACATGAGATGAAACAACACTGAATTTAAAAAAGTAAATAAAAACTGTACTTATACACCATCTCTTATTATCTCTATGTCACTATCAGTAATGAGGCAGAATTCAACAGATGCCACACCCGTCTTACATTTAGCTACATGGAGCAAAAGACGCTATGTAAACAAATAGCTTTCTAGCCTAAACATGGTGTTTAATGGAAGCTATGACCGCTGCAATATTTATATCGATAATCAATATATTTGTACCGTTTTGTGAGTGTATATTTGTGTGCCAGTGTTTGGCAGCTTTGAACGCGGTGAATGGAAGGTTATATTCAACAGTGTTGAATACGACTATGCCTCCCGGTAGAAAACTTTCGGTGGTGAGCTATGGCGAAGACATACCGTTTGAAAAGTATAAAACTGCTGGTAGGAAAGTAAAAAAAATATGTCAGTACTGGGTCAGCAACGGTAGTGTGCTGTAATTTTACGTTGGAACCGCACAAACTACTGACGCACAAGAATCTTCTACTGACCTTTTAGGGGCCTCTGTTGTCAAAGTGGTTATCGCGCAGCACAATGACCCATTTAATGGCAAATGCGCTGGCTGTTGATTAGTGAACCTGACATTACAGCAGTCACACTGTATTTTGTGGCCAGTGCGTTGCGTAGTGTTGTGTGTTGGTGAACCAAACAGTCCAGCAACCGCACAGTACTTTGTGGAAAATGCGCAGTGCGGTACCGTGTGTAGGGGAACCAAACGGTGCGGCAACCACAAGGTACTATGTGTGTTGGTGAGCCACAAAGTGTCGCGAAACAGCCGCATAATAGCGTACAGCGTCATAAGATTTAAAAGTGTATGTTTTTGCACGGGAACCATGGTGATGAGTACCATTCAGTAACCTTTACCTTGTATAACTCCTCACGCCAATGGGCCTTACCTTGGAAACTCTCATGGGGCCTGCTGTAATATCCTCGTGAACTTTCAAATGCTGATCGGTTAAAGGCATCTCCGTACGAACCATTCCTAATAAGGCTGGATTTGTTGTAACTTTCGTACGACGGTGAAAACTTATTGTAGGTGTATGAGTTATAGGGATCTCCTAGTGACGGGTGTTGGCGAGAATCGGTCCAGTATGATCCCGGTACAGGCGCCATGCCTCCAGCGAACGACACCGCTCCGAATCCCTGAGAATGTACATGGTGAGAGTCCGCCAGTGCAGGAACACGGCCTGGAGTGAAGGAATTGTTGGGGGACACGAACTCGTAGGAATTTATACTGAATGAAGGAAAGTAATGCCCTCTGTCACTTGAAGAAGGATTCGGCAGTTTCACTGGAGAAAACGAGGCGTTATTATGATGCACCATGGCGCGATCGTTCTCCTCTGGAAAGTTAGCGGCCATGCTCTCACGGTCACTGGGAATTATGGGTCGAGAGAAGGCAGTACCACTGGTCTGAATACATGGTCTATCTCCGGTAATCTGCACACGACTGTCATCCCGGGAAACTGAGTCAGCCTCATCTGAACAATGAAAGAATCGTTCGAATACATCAGAAATACTGTGCATGATTCATCCATGAAATACTTTTGAAACAAAATAACGAATAGGGCAGGGCAGGGTCAAAAAGAAATTAACCACATATGACCATGTTCTCAATCACGCCACATACACAGATGCAGTTCCTGCAAGCAATTGTCTTCCGTTAAAATTAAATTATGACGCTACTTTCGAAAATGAAAGTCGTGATGTGGTAATTTGACCTTAGATATTGTTTCACCGGTTGACGGCCCGAAATTTACTTTAGATACGTCGCTTATTATATATCTAATTCGATGTTTCACATGAATTATGCGCATCAAGACTACGTTCAAAAGGCTTAACAAAGGCTTATCAATCACTTCAAAGAACACGATTTTCATTTAGGTCTACAAGGATTTATCACTTGCCAATAAATGCAGCGGTCGTATAAGTGAACTATTTTTGAGTACGGCGTAAAACACCAATCAAATAAATAAACAACTAAATACATGCATAAGCAGGCCAAAGAGCTGTGTTTCGTTTATAAATGAATCCGACTCCCAGTTACATTTAGACTGTAGCACAAATCCATGTATCAAGTGTCATTACCGCTTTGACATGTGATTAACACTTTAAATTACAGATTACAGGCTGCGGCTCTTTGACATACCATCACTGTCAAGGTGATCCTCTAATTTCCTCTTCCGTGACTTAGGGGAATTCTGAAGCTTGCTAGGCTGATGTCTCACTTTGGCTTTCATGTTGATTTCACCTACATTCAAAATAATCATCGAATGCAAATATTATTATTAGGAACATAATATGCTGAAAGCCGTATCGTCTGCTTTCTAGACTCTTTAACTCAGTTTATTAACCCCAAATTCACATCAACTGACTTTCAAATGCGATTTAAAACTGCAGTGGGTGAACTGAGAAATTAAAGAAGACTTGGTTTCATTCTGCATGATGTAGAAGTCATCATGCAACTTTTGACATGATGTGGCAGTCCATTGATGAAACTGCTCAACATTCAGCGAGTTATTGAGTATTTATTCAACTCACCTGCCTGCTTCATCTGTCGCTGCACTGCCTGTAAAAGTTCGGTCTCCTTAAGTTGATGCAACTGAGTTTCCATCACCAAGAATACATACTCATCCAACATCATATGGATTAGATGGAAAGAACCTGGTAACAAGTTGAATTAGGTTAGTTTCCCTTTTTACTGAAACGGGTTCGTTCGGCCTTAAACCCCTCGTAGTGACTGTGAGCACTTCAACATTTTCTTCACGACCTAATGTAGGATCTTTTCCACCTAAGAAATTCAGGCCAATCGGTTGTGCAGTCTACTGTTCATTCCTACCTTCGGTGAACAAATTGATAACCTAGTATTTATGCATTACAAAAGAACAGTTCGGTTCGTGCCCGAGTCGTAAATTGGGCGGGAAAAGGTACTCTATTACTAGACCCATGTAGGAGCATGTTGTTTCACAACAGCATTCAGTAAATGTTCTCAAAGCAAACAGAAGAATGTAAATGACAGCTCTGTTCTCTATGTTAAGTGTGAAAATACTAAAGGTTGACATTACAATCTTTGCCTTAAAAACACACCAACGTGCTTACCAAAACTTGATGCGCTGAGTAAGGTTAAATCCCTCATAATTAAAGAATTATAAACGGCCCATTGTAGCAAAAATTCCGCAGCTTTGTCTTGAAAAGATCTGGTCTGATCCTCACAAGGCTGCAAAAAAAGTCCCAAGTATTAGTGTTGCGTGCATATAAATAGGTCATTTTTCATCCCTGATGTTATTATGAACACATAGACAAGCTTATGTTTTCTTTTGTATTGTTCTTCCGACAGCTAGCTGCTCATTTGAACAGAAATATCTCGGGCACAGTACTTATTAGTTGTATTATTATCAGTTTCGAATTCTTGAGTACGGTGTAAAACAATAACCAAATAAATACATATTATCAATTTTGGTACAGTTTAGGGAGATTTATATCCTGTTATGAGCAACTGTACCCATCTGCATTATCAAAGTACATTATCTGCTGTTTATAGTCATTTTCAGTCACTGGTTGTTGATTAAAACTTTGGACCAAACTACATGTATATATGTGAGGATTTCGGGGTGTCGTTCGACATGGTTTACATTACAGTTATGGTATAGGCGATTTATTAGCTCCTAAAACAGCTCAGGTTGTGCCTGTAAACGGTCTTATTTTGAAGCAGACTTTATGCCTTTGTTTCAAGGTATAGTTTAAGAAACTCTCAATTTAATTTGAAATACCAAAGTCCCAAGTAAAATTTCTAATTACGGACTATATCGATATCGAGTCAGTCAGTAACTGCTATGTTCTTCGGGTAATTTGTCGTTAATGTCTGGCAATGTTTCAGTGCTATGGAACATCGTATCTGCCAACCGAAGTTTCGGAAGCCGAAGATGCTCCAGTCGAGACAAAGTGATTATTAGACAATGCCACCAGGCTTAGTGTTAATGGCAGAAACACGCAGTTGCAACAGTTGCCAACTAATTAAGTAATGCAGTTCTCCAAATACAGTGTGAACCGTTTAAATGAATACATCACAAAAGGGGCATAACTCAAGGCACGTATCTTTCAGGGCGCTTGACTTTTTTTTCAACAGGACTCTCTTCTGTTGATGGAGACAAATTGTCGACAAGATCTTATACATTTAGTAGTGCACCTATGGAGAGACGGACGAACGTACAGCGCAATAACATAAAACGCTCCGTCATTTATTTATTTTTTATTTATTCGATTGGTGTTTTACGCCGTACTCATGATTATTTCACTTATTCGACGCCGGAACAAAGGCCTCGACCCATCATTTCAGACGGGCGTGTAAAAGGTCATACAATTCTATATTTACCAAAGGGGCCGACTGATGATTCTGAAGACGGCTAGGGGATATTTACTGATAAAGAATATTGTAGAAATCTCATTTACTCCATAGTATCGATTGAATTTAGATTTTCGTTCATTTTACGGCAGTATGGCATCATCGTCAGGGAATACATTGAAAAGATATGATTTCCTACGCTGATATATCGAGACCAGTGAAAATACCGGCTCGAGTGAGACTCTAACTCAGTACTCAGGGTGTCTAGCTCCACCGCTATCTCAACTAAGCTATCAAGCCAGATGGGAACGGTTCGCTTGTTTCAGTCCAGTTATATCATTTATTTATTTATTTGATTGGTGCATTACGCCGTACTCAAGAATATTTCACTTATACGCATGCCTCCAGCATTATGGTGTGAGGAAACCAGGCAAAGCCTGGGGGAAACACCCGACCATCCCCATGTTGCTGGCAGATCTTCCCACGTACGGCCGGACAGGAAGCCAGCATGAGCTGGACTTGAACTCACAGCGACCGCATGGGTGGGAGGTTTCTGGGTCATTGCGCTGCGCTAGCGGGCTAACCGACTGAGCCACGGAGGCCCCTCCAGCTATATGAAGAGAATGGTTTATTCACAAATACATATAACACTTATGTACCAACAGACGACTCGTGTTTCGAAAGCAATTACCAATCATCGTCAGAAAATACATCGAACAGATATGATTTCCTACACTGATATATCTAACTCACGAATTCTGGTCTCCATATATTAGTGTAGAAAATCATATCTTTACGGCAATATGGTTCTTAACATAAAGATGTATTCAGGCAACATTTTCTCTTTTTCTTTTTTCTTTTAAGAGACGAAGGTTAATAACTTTATAAATAAAAAGTAAACGAAATACAATGGAATGGGTAAATTCCAATGCATGATACCATAAACCCGACTACGCCGCTGGTGGAAAGACTTCAGTAACATGAGGTATTACGTGGAAAGCCCTTTGATCAATTTACCTCTTCCACTAGGCATATTTAGTTACCACTCTACACAGGTTATTAGTAATTAATATATCAAAAGTAGATTTTCATGTCATGCACGCTTGTTTATCTGTAACGTAAGAATATTCTGCGCAGAAATGGCAATCGTCCTCTGGCAGTAAACCAGGCAGACATTTTAATGCCGTCACGCCATACAGTCACGTAGCGGCTATCATTCCAGAACTTCGGAACACCGTCTTTGTCACCATTTCTTATGTGACATAGCCCAGCGTTTGGCAAGCTGACCACTTCATCTTCTGTCTCATTTTTCAGAAATTTATTAAATGCTGAGATGTAATAGATTTTCCACTGACCCACACGTATTATTCTTTCTTTATTTATTTATTTATTTATTTACTCATTTACATAACTATTGTTTAATGTCATATTCAAGAATTTTTCTCTTATACGATGTGGGTCAGTTTTAATAAATAGGTTGGAATAAACTGGAGTGGTATCGGTACCATGAGCTTTTGGCAAGTTACTGAGGAACTTTCTTACCTGTGCCCTACAGGTTAGATTTGCTCACCAAGTTGTGGTCTTCAGCGAACGTTACACTGTTCAGAAGGCTTAATGACTGTTGCCGACTGTTATTAGGCTCTAGGAACAGCGAGTGAGATGCAATGCATACATTCTCTGTACAAGTACATACGTAGCACTGTGTTGCTTTAAGTCCCAAAGTGGACTGCTGCTGTTTGAGTCACTTAGTAACCAGAAATGCATCAAAACAAAGAGCAGTACGAAAGCACTTTAGAGTGAAAACCTGGATGTTACCGGGTTGGCGGAATACTAATAAAGTGTAAGTCGAGGTCATTTCATGCAAATGCATGAATATCGATCGAGAGGATTCTCCACTGCTTGTTGTCGGATTACTCAATACTGACGTTGTTTGATAGCTACGGTTACGGATAAAGGCATGCGGCTGTAGGAATAAAACAATGCAGAAAGAAAGGCGGCAGGCTACCCACCTGAAGTACGCAGTGATCCACCATCATGTCCACCCACTCCGTGTAACACTCCACCGACGCCTGCTTGCTTAGTAGTGTTCGAAATTCATGAAAATCTAATGACAGACAAGACAGTGTATTCAAGTTAATCCACAGATGACTCTACCACAAAGGGGAAACGCACTGACGATCAAAATCTTAAGTACAATTTACTTATTCATTTATCTGATCTGATATTCTTCACCCCGTATACTCAAAAATGTTTCACATATGTGTTAATTCGGCGGCCAGGCTGACTTTTCACTAACTAGATCTGAAGAAAGGCCCGCATTCTTTCATCACGCCAGCTGTTCGCCTAATCGAGCTTTCACTTTTGTATCCTGGGAAGTGAAATCGGTTTTTGTTCCACTTAATCTTTACTTGAGGCAACGATTATGACTAGTAATTCTTCAGATTTAGTTGTTCACAACTTAGCGTGGATAGGAGCAAACAACCCTCTGTATTTTCTGTTGAGAAGTCTACTTTTTCACTTTCTTTCTGAATTTAAACAACGATGCTGAGAGGTGTTTCAGATCTAGTTAACAGCAAGTCGGGGTGTGAAGGGCAACTGGATCTGACTTTAGCGGCATTGCAGCCAAACATATGTAGCCAGAGGGCAAATTAGAAATACTGGACCATAGTAGAGCTCCTACACATGTGTGTCAGTAGCAACGGCAGGTGGCGTAATTCATATACATTTAATGGGAAACTGGGTGGCTACACAAAAGGGTCCAAATCGCAGTGAAAACGCATGGTTTCCCGCTGTGACGCTGCAGTGTTGGTGTACTACCTAAATGTTTTGTATTTACACATGCACCTAAACGTGTGATGTTCTACCTGTAAAGAGCAAAGGAGTACGTAGCTTTGGGCCCTTTTATTAAAGACGGAAAAGAATTCCACGAGTTCCCCATTCTCGTGCGCAACTCACTGGAATCAAGAAATGCTTAGTGACCCAAAAAAGGAAACCAGTTAACATTAGAGCTTCAGTGGAAAATCAATAGGTGTATTCGGTTGATTTATGCCATCAGCGAATAGCCCACGAATGAGTTTTAATACAAAAAAAAACTGGCTTACAGTGCATAATTAGTTTCTGGTGTGGAACGGTATGCTGGAATTGGGTAAAGCCTGCCTGGCAACACAAGCCCGTGAAATCCACTGCTGATATGTCGTCCATCATCTGTGATACTGTCTCCTGATTCAGTAGCACCGAACGGGCAGTCTGCATCAACAGCAACACGAGATCCGACTCACTACTATGTTTCCACACTTACCTTGTTTGATGAAACATTGTTTTTCTAAGGACAGAGTTATCTTCCCATGGAGCCATGGTGAGATACAGAACAGGAAATTAATAGATACAGTGCAATACGTACAGGAAATTACCTTAAGAAGTCCAAGATGAGGGCTTTTCCGCCTGTAAGTCAGGCTATATTTAATGGTGAGCAAACTAGGTTAAGAATTAACTTATTATCTATTTGATTTGATTTGATTTGATTTGTTTATTCATCAATGGGGTACAAATAATCAACTTTATAAACACTGACAAGATTTATCAATAAATATTATATAGACGATGTAGTTAGTCATCGGCGGGAATAAAGCTCTGGAGAGCTTGTCCTATCTCGATTGAGGAAATATAAAATCAAACGATGGCAGATTTTTGCAAATGCTTTTGTTAAGGCGGTTGTGTAAATAAACAAATTATACATAGCGGGGCAACTCAAGCGAGATAAGAGGAGAAATTTAAAAAATGGTGTGTTATGAATAGTGCCTCAGTACACAACTGAGTGGTGACCAGCCAATATTCGATTGTTGACAAAGTATGATTTAAGCTTTGATTTAAAGAGACACTTTGAGGGCATACCACCTAGGCAGATGGGTAGTTTGTTCCATTCCCGGGGACTCGTACACTTCATATAATAATATGAGAGATTAGATTTATATGTAGGCTTATTAAGATCGAAAGCATATCTTCTTGTTACATAATTGTGAACTGTAGATTGTTTAGACATATAATTAGTGAAGCTTATGGAGATTTGTTCTGGATGATGGAAAAATCTGTGCGTCAGTAATAAGATAGAAAATACATTTAGATCTAAAAGACGGAGAATTTGCATATCATGAAACAAAGGAGAGGTGTGAGCAAGGCGATTAGAAGGTGAGAGGGTGTGAATGACCCGTTTCTGGGCAAGTTGCAGGGGTTTTAAGTGAGTGGGAAATGTATTACCCCAGATAGTGACCCCATAAGAAAGATAAGGATAAATTATAGAATAATAATGAATGAGTACTTTTTTAGTTTTTTTCTTCTTTGTTTGCACAATGCTTTATATGGTTTAGTAGACCTATGTTCCTTGATACTTTGGAGCAAATATAGTTAACATGGTCTATCCAGTTCAGTTTTTCATGGAGAAATATTTCTAGAAACTGAAATTTAGAAACTCCTTCAATCGTTGCACTCAAAACAGAGAGCCGAAGAAGCGAGTTTTGTTGCTGGTCGAATTAACATGAATTTGGTTTTGCTTATATTCAACGACAAGCGATTTAAGCAAAACTAAAAATGTGGAGTTTGTCTCATTCTCTTGACATCATATTGATAGCTGCAGTGGCATCATTAGAAGAACATGTGGTACTAGTGTCATCTGCAAATGAAAATGGAGAATACTGCTAACGCTAGAGATGTCATTAGTATAAAGAAGGAAAAGAATGGGATCTACAATACAGTCTTGAGGAACACCATGTACAACAGGTTCAGTTTGAGAGAGAGTATCATTATAAGACACCACTTGACTTGCATTGCATAAATAGCTTCAGAAACATTATGGACACCCCTCGAAGTCCATAATGTTCGAGTTTATTTAAGAGTATAGTATGATTGGCCGTATCAAAGGCTTGGACAGGTCACGCTAAATTGTTTATTACTTAGTTTGCCGTACAGAGAACATGCTGCAAAAGAGGTAGTGGTTGGGTCTGAATCCATACTGGTTCATGTCTAATATATTATTAATGTTGATGTACGTAACTATCAAATTTGCAATTAACTTTTCAAAATTTTTGCAAAGCAAAATAAAACAGAGATGGGACGGTAATTTGACAGAAGATCAGATTTACCGGATTTATAGATAACGCAAATTTAGCGTCTTTAAAGCAGTCAGGAAAAGAACCTGTAGAGAATGAAAAATTAGCAATATGGGCTAATCGGACAGAGGTGTAATTGGATACAAGCTTGATAATAGACATCCGAATGCCATCAAGTTCAGGTGCAGCAGATCACTTCATTGCAGTTCAACACCATACTCAATTAGTTCTCACTTATAGGATGGCGTCAGTTTCTGAAACTAGAAAGCCGGAATGCCGGGAGGAAACCACGGACCATGGACAAGTTACTGACCAGTTTTCCCACGAACAGATAGTACCTACGCCGTACCTACAAATGGCACTCGACGAATGTTAAACTGTGCAATCGACCGCCTATTGTGAATAAGTACAAACACCGAGAGAGGAATCTACAAATACCCAAGGCCCGGTTTGATCCCGCATGTCGATGATCATGCCGATTGGACGATATTTTGTAATACACGACATATTTACACACAGAAAGAAACATGAAACCCGAAGAAATCTGCATACACATACAGATCGGAGTGAGAGGAAGAAGACTTTTTAGACTATTTGGAGTTGGAAAGATGCAACCTCAAAAAAGACAGCAGTTGACCACGCTGTAGAAAAGGTGTGGTATCCTTTTACAGAGCACAGATGACAAGGCTTCAAGGCTGCCGCTAATTCTGTATGCCTTATGTCGTTATATCCGTTACATGCACCCAACGCGATCACTGCAAGGGTCCTGCGACGTACACTCAAGAATAATTAAAAACCATTTGCAAAAAACTCTCACCTGTGCCAGGTGCACGAATGCCATCTGCCTTCGAGTCATCTTGATGAACCACCGGACCACTGAAATTAACAAGAGGCTGGTAACAACCGACCTGTGAAAATTCCTCATCAGTTGCTATGGTTAACCTTTCTTAACAGTCTAGACAATGGTATCCAAAAAAAAAAAACGTTCAAAAATTATTACTTAATTTTATCATTTGATGTACAAACCTTAACATGAATAGCACTTATATCCTACCTTCCATTTTCTTAACCCTCAAAGGATCAGGTATGGTTTCTAAAGCGTTGTCAATCCACACTGGCAAACGGCGGAGAAAGCATTTGATCTCCGCACTTAAGCTGTGAAGAAAAAATAAAAGTATGATGTGGTGAACACGCCAGGCAAAAACAAGGTTAACATCACCTACATATATCGTGGGAAACACTCTTTTAAAGGTATTAGCGGTTAATGAATCTCAAAGAAAGGAACTATGACCATTTCAAAGCGATAATTTGACAAATCCTTTTTAAAACTATACCATTTCTTCCATCAAGAAAAACCAAATGTTTCCATTCTTTTATTTGACACAAACAATAATTGACCGGAAGGAAGACTTTTTTCACTTAACCACAATTTACAAACTATCCTTCCGGCAGAAAGTCATAATCAAAGAAACTCAAAATCGTTTTTTCAGTCACGGTCACAATGAAAAATCATGTATGTATAAACGTGTTAATTTTACACGATGGTTGAATTTAGATTTCGGTAACTTGTGACTTGCTTGTAATCAAGTAGGTCACATAACCATGTATATATTGACCGCAAGATAACCAAGTCTTCCAAGATGACTCTGTACATCCTGAGTGAAGTGTGAGGATTTTCATCAACGCCTCAAATTATTCTTACAAAAATCTCCACGGTCAGCTGTCTGTCAGGAACCTGCGGGTGGTTTGTGAGTCTTCCCCAGGGCTCTGCCCGGTTTCGTCAAACCACAACCTTGACCGCCAAACACCCTCACTTTAAGGTTCTTTACTATTACAATGAGTATAATTCTCTTGAAAGTAAATAAGTGTGTTGTTCCACTTAACCCTTGGCTACAGGGGGCTTATCTCCATGTTACTGAATAAGATCGCCACATAATGATACGTGTTTTTTACAACTAAAGCGCCACTGAGACACATGTACATACTTGTGTTTGAATTCACCACAATTTATGATCTCACAGGCTACACCATTTAAATATTGATAAAATTTTATTCGCCTAAGAATATGGTCTTTCTGTCATCACTGAGACTTTGGGCTGCTCCTCCTTAAATGAATCCGTCCTAATGCCTTAGCCAATGCATTTGTTCAGTTCCTTGGTTCCTTGGTGGTTTGCGCTGTTGTACTGATGAACTGGTTGGTTGGATGCTGCTTAAGGCCACCATGAAAAGCATGCTTCTATAAGGACTATCCTTTTTCTGCACAGAGCGAACCGAAGCAGACGGAGAAAACTACTGACCTTCGCCATGGTAGTTATACCTGACAGATCCATAGATTTAAACCACAGCCTTTCGATTTGGTCTGGCGTTTACTGACCTCAAATATCCATATGTTTGGCGAGTCTCCGTATGTAGAAATTCGTACTGATAATGTTTTGTTTGTTCTTTTTGGTGATTTGGATTTGATAGATTGTAAACAAGTCACGTATAAAAAAAATGGTAATTGCAGTTAGTGTAAAAAAAATCCTGATGTCCCATCCTACGACATGAACTATCTGTATACTGTAAAACGCATAACAGACTACGTGAACAAAAACAGGCTTTGCAAGGGTGCGTGTCCACAATCTACCAGGATTGCCTAACATGTGTAGTGTCCACTGAGAGTACTGAATTTAAAGAATGCACTGAATGAACACTGAATGAACACTGAATGCGATTTAAAGTCTTAAGTCACACACTTCTCAGAGTATAAGCGCCTCGCTTGGCTGAGCTCTCGTTCATTCTTCTAGCCGTTGACTATCAGCTGTTCTTACTCCCAGTTGTTGGCGATCAGCCCTTCATACTCCTTGCCGTTCATACTTCTAACTGTTCCCTATCAGTCGTTCATGCTCATAACCGTTGGCGATCAGCCGTTCATGCTCCTAACCGTTGGCTATCAGCCGTTTATGCTCCTAACCGCTGGCTAACAGCCGTTTATGCTCCTAACCGTTGGCTATCAGCCGTTCATACTCCTAGCTGTTGGCCATCAGCCGTTCATACTTCTAACCGTTGGCAAAAAGCCATTTATACTAACACATGTTGGTTATCACCCGTTCATACTCCTACATGTTGGCTATCACCCGTTCATACTCCTACATGTTGGCTATCACCCGTTTATACTGCGATCATGTGCTGCAATTCTACTATAGTTCAGCTAACGAGGTCCGGTTCTATACCGCAAGATGTGCTTAATAAAACTGCCATGCAACATGCACCATCGGAAATAACACTGAAAGCGATGTCATAAAACAATCCAATAACTTACTTATTTTTGTAACATACCTGTCAGGAATATCCTGGATTGTAGAAGGTATTAACACGTCTATCAGCACCTGCAAGAAAACATAGGTGACGAGAATAATAATCATCGCTCCAACATAAATTGCCATAACATGACAAGGTTATATGGATAACAACTTCTGTTTATTTTGAAGCGACATTTCGTTATAGATACCATCAAGCACGCTTGAAAACGGCATTGGAAGTTATTATCCGTATGACCTCGTTATGTTATCCAACTTAATTTCTAAATGCCTCTCAAAGATGATATACAATGCCATAATTAAAAGGTAATAATTTTTTAATAAATGAAAGGGTAATATACACACCAGAAGAAAGTAAACTTGTTCGAATAATAGGTATCAACAGACAAACGTTCATTTTACATATTATAACACAGGGCAAAATGACTGCTGATTCGTGAAAATGTACGACATATGAGCATTTGAACAATGTGTTTTATGCGATCAAAAACATGAAAAACATCAACAACAACAATAATGGCAGAGCAGTCATCCCATGCAACTGCTCGCCCTAGATAACAGGTAAGACAGTCTTCTACCTCAATGACACCATACTGATTACGAAACCACGTATAAAACAGCTATGCTTAATATTTTAACAGTTTCATATCTTAATTCATTTAATTACTTATTTATTTATTTAATGAATTGTGTATTCATTTATTTAGTTGTTTATTTCTTCATTTGAGCGGTTCCCACATGCCGTCGTATTCATGGATGTTTCGGTGGTCAGGTTAATGGGCTGGGGAATCAGGACAGCGTTCTGAGACTTTAATAAAATAACAACCATAGTGTTTCTATTCGAAGGTTGGCATTTCGGACCAATTTCTGGTTCACAAAAAGCATAAATACCCTATTTAAATGTTAGAATGGAAACATATATCCCCATTACCAAAATGCCCATGAAGCCCTCAGATTCAATCGTTAAAAGCAATTTACTTACACTAAAAAAAAAACATTAAATATAAGTAAAAACAGGGTATAGTATGCATATACAATAATGAAGTTTATGCGGATGAAAGAAAAAATCAAGACCAGATTTTGTATGTATTTACACATATGTAATTTCGTCATTTGATGCATGTGACGTGTTTCAATGCCGCGGACCGATGACGTCTGAGTGACGACACACTAGTGACATTTAAGTTTCATGAGTTGGGTTTTTTTCCATTGCTCTTCATTGCGCCAGAACACAGAATGCATGCGAGATCAAGATTACTTGCTTATAATTTTCGATCCCTCCCCCTCCGTCCCCTTTGTTAAATTGGATTTGTTACCTCTACACCGTTTTTAAACCTCACCTTTGCACAATTAACACTTATTTTCCTATGTATCATTGGGGGCAGGAGTAAATCATTTTTAGTAATTTTAGTAATTGTCTTTTGAAAGATATCCCAGGTATCCAATTTTTACTTCTTCTTTGTAATAATGTGTCTTTGTCTTTTTTAAAATAAAATTATCTTAATATCAGAAGTGACATATTTTTTTTCTTAGCAAACATAGCCCGTCTGACTATTTTTTGTTGTTGTTGTTATGTATACCCACATAACCGCTCATAATACTTGATATAATTAATTCCGGGTCTCCTGGCCTCCAGGTCACTGGGCGGCCTCAGCCATAATAGCAACCCTGCTTTAAAATGACTGGCGCCTCCTTGGTCAAGAGGGCTAGCGCATTGTTGTGACCCGGTACTTCTCACGCGGTTGTTGTGAGTTCAAGTCCAGCTCATGCTGGCTTCCTCCCCAGCCATGCGTGGGAAGGTGTGTGTTTGCTCCCACCATAATGCTGGTCGCCGTGGTATAAATGAAATGTTCTTAAGTACGGTATAAAACACCAATCAAATAAATAAATAAATAAAATGACTGCATCATGTTAACGTTTTTCAGAAATTGTTGTTAAATTCCTAAAATACCGGCAATACTAAACACTTTACTACAAATAACATTACGCTTGTATGTCTATGCATGCCCAGGTTTACAACAGAGCACTTTCGCCGCCTATTCTTCAGCCAAAGAAATGCTGGAGAACTTACCTTATAAAGAATCGAGTCACAGAGACCCACCAGATCAGTGATGAGCCCAACCTCCATTAGCTCCAGCAAGTGTTCCGGCATTCCTTGCCAGAAATGTAAGAGAAAGTTTTGCACCTGTAAATGTAGCAACGGCTTATTTGTAATGGGTGTGATATCCGTTTGATCCATGACGCCTCTAGGAGATCACACCAATGTATGTAGTCACAATTTCACAAGTTACAGAGAGGAACTCACAGCAACCGCACTGGCGATATGATATTGTGGGAGAAGTCATGAAAAAATCTGATGTGCTGACATTGATATGATATAGGCTGAGGTTTCCTGAGAATACGGTGATATGGTGTAGCCTGAGGAGCCATGGGGATACCTGGTGTGTAAAAGGTTTACATCATGAAACAGCGTAGACGAAGGGGCCATGAGGATATCTTGGGTATTTAGGCCTACAATTATAGTGTTGGTCGCAGAGTGGAGATGAACGCCCGCGGACGAAGGGAGGTAACTCTAGTAGAATACACGCAAGAGATGCCACTGTGGGTGTGAAATTGTTTTGTTTCACACAGTCATAGTTGCTCATCTGCTTTTGTGGAACATTACTGTAACATCATAGGGGTATTGCCCAGAATAATACGTTTGTGGAAGAAAGCACCCGAAATAAGTACTTCCAAATAACTTACCTCCTCGAAGTTTGCGCTAATGACAGTGTCCAGAATACGCTGACAGTGAGTGCGATACATCATTATGAAAGTTTCAAACTGAAAGCCGAAAGATGAATTATTCAAAGATGAAACTAAAACACCGACATGTTTTTTTTTTTTTTTTCATGAGATATCTATTACGGCACAATGATATGGGCTGAAGGCTGGATTAACTATTGCTTTTATGTGAAACTTGATCCTACGAATAAATACGTTTATTTAATACCAAACAGTCCTAATTTGAAGTTGGCTTGCAATAATATTTATATTATTATTTTCATTTATAGGTGTTTTACGCCGTAATCAAGAGCATTTCACTTTTACGACGGAGGTCAGCAACGAACTGGGTAGAGGAAAATACCCAGACCATCCGCAGGTTCTGGTCTGGCAAATATATACTTTAGGTCTGAACTTAATATGCCGATTTCAGGTATGTACCAAGCTTATTCTAATATATACATAAACCTGATAAAGTCTCCGTCAAATGATATTAAATCAACGGTGTAAAGAATTACGAGTGCGTAATAATAAATAAACCTCGACGCGATGTTTATACTAGCAGTTTTACCTTCTCTTTATCCATGTTCTTAGGCAGGAATAAATTGTTGGTATCGGGGAATTCTGGGAGGAGAGTTCCGGTTTTCGAACTCAGTGAGTATTTTCTGTTGGACCCCTGAAACAGTATTCATGTAAACATTGGCCACCATGTAAACATATAGTCTATCATACACTCATGGAAGTGTCCAAGAAAGAACACATCGAAATCGCAGGTATAACCTTTACACAATGTGTATATGACACTAATAATCATCCTAAACATGTTTCATGAAAATTTCAAACACCAAGTTTTCCATGCACTTTCAGTATTTAATGTTAGTATATGCCGTCCGGCAAGAGGTAGAACTGGGATGCGTGAAGTCAAGCGTACCAAAATTCACATCCAAACTCATTAAAAAAATTGCATTAAAAATAGGGGAGCGTACTCGACTATTTGCGTCGTATGTTTTCTGTATTGGTTACCATGGTAGGTACGAGCCAGTCAGTCTACGAAACTTTTATCTGATTGTTGTTAATCAGCATTTTTTCACGTCTGCGACAAATGGGTGAAAGATATCATTGTAGCATATAAGATGTGACCCTCTCATATATCATATATTTAACCTCCTGCGGGTGTTTTACCACTATATCGACTGTAGTGGTAACCCCCCGACCCCCCCCCCCCCCCGTAGAAATAATGGTGTTAGTGTGGTAAAAACAAGGACTTTTCCAACAGTGCAATAAAGTTCATCAGATGAAAACTGAAAACTACGGGTGAGAACACTTTCATTAAGTTTTTAGAGAGTTAATATCTGCTGCATTCAAATGTTCGAATGGCATGTCGTTCTACATGAAGCTTATACTTGGTGTCTAGGTTCTCTTAGGCCACAAGAAATTTTTCCACTATAAAAAATAATGCTGAAACAGCTCTTCTAAGCAACGAGTAAAACATTACTCAAATAATGTTCTAAAAATCTCGTTTGTGAATATAAGATTCATATGTCCTAAGTTCAAAATCTGTGGCAGTGTGGTCCATAAAGCCCATCGTGTAGAACTAAAATACTTGAATGCATTTTTAAAATGTGGAAATACGAATAAAAGCACTCTTAGATATGTTTTTTGCCAGACATATACATAAATTTAGAGCTGCATTTTCCATTAGCCAATGGCTACTTTGCACATAAAGATTTCATTACAAACTGTGTTTCTAAGATCTTTATCTTTAAAGACATCTGCGCTATTTTTTTTAAATTCTTTCATTTATATTGTAAGACTCTGTACTTACAGATGTCCTAAACATCTGTGTCTTAAAAGCAAGGCGAATTTAAAAAAACTGGGATAGTCTGAATTACTTTCCTAAATTGTGAAAATATTGCAGCGTATTGAAACCGATATTGTACGTTTCGTCAGAGTTTACGGAAACAAGATATTTCTGTCCCTTCCACTTTGCCTGGTGTGACGTCACCCGCGAACACATGACGTCATCAATCGCTGACTTGTATCCACAAATAACGCTGCCCTTTCAAAACGCTCTTGACGTCATCCCAGCATAAATGCTTTACCTAACGTCACATCTGCTTGATTCGACGTCACAGAAGGAATATTATCACGTCACATCATGAAAATTTTACGGACACAACCGAAGATTTTGTTTTTCAAGGAAATATAGTGAAATAGTGTTATTGATCAAAATGTATTTGAAACATGGTGTTAGGGTTACTCCGTAGGATTTCTTTCATATCATTGTAATATTTCTACGCAACTTGTATCCTGACCAGAGTGGCACTTTAAGAAAAAACTTCGTAGTGTCTTCTATTCTACGCACGTGGCCAGTCATTCACTTTTTTCTGTGTAGGTCTTGTCTACAAGACGCGAAACACACTAAAACTACAACAGGAAATAGAGTGTTAATCTACGGAACAAATATGACTTCTTGACCAATTGTTTACTAGAAAGCTTAAGCTATGAGCGTTGGTATTGGGGTGTATAGAACAGCTGATTTTGAGCCCATGTCAATATTATCTTAACGTGAAAGCCAACAATGGCGATGGCTGCGAGCGTGCCAGAGCCGCCACGTCGTCGGCCGGATGGGGGAAATGTCCATACCAGACGCCCTGTTCAGTTGCTCGGTTACAGGTCCTCAAAGCGTGCAAATTGAACGAGAGGGATTTCAGGTCAACGGAGATCTAACTATGCTCGTGTGTTCCAAAGACCGCCACGGCCATTGTATAGGATCTTGTTCAATTAATTATTTTCACATGTGATAAAGACGCACAGCAAACCCTGATCTCCCAGACTTGCTTAAACGCTTGTGTTTCTTCTAGAAACTGTATAACCTAATCCCCACTTTGGGACGGGAACTTAAAGGTTGACATGAATACGATTTCTTAGATGAATGGAAACTTTATCTTATTTTCATATCAAGTCACTTTCTAGTCATTTATTTTAACCGTTTAATATCACATGGACATGTATGGGCTTTCATCTGTCATTTTATTACAGTTTCAGTGCCAATGTGGCAATTAAATTGTCTTCTTATTCACTGATAATTTGTTTGTAGGATGTTTCAGTAGCAACATTTCCCGAAAGTCATTGCTCAAAAGTGCGAATTACCATTATTATAATGATATTAACTTACCTCTGTTTTAATTTTTGTTCCCGAAAACCTATAAAAGAAAATATCGATGAACTAACTCATTGCGTTCTAACATGAACAGTAAGACACAATGTAATCATTTTCGGCAGTTATACTTTCCGGATATTGTAATTTCTGAATAAATAACAATAACACTATATATTACTTAAAAAACCTTCCGGATGTCTCCTATACTATCTTGATGAAAAGCAGGCTTTAGGGTTTAATAGGGAATGAACTTTGGATAACAGTTATGAATAAAAAAACAGTAAGGTGACTGCACAGCGTTCTGGCTGAAAATGTACCATATATATATTACAACAAACATTTCAGTAAATATGTAGTGTTTGCAACATTTGTATCAATACAATAAACACGAGGCCTACACAGATTATATGGCGCGGCAAAACATAAAACCGTTTCGTTCGTTGTTCGAAAAATAAATACATTGCCCGTGGTGACATCAGAACACAATATACATTCGTCGATATTTATACATTTCCAAACGATAATGCTTTCACTAATATATTGTAACACGACCATGTAAGCTGTGCGTTAAACGTCTGTTGGCTTAATCTAGTCTGTCCAGGGTGACAGCCATACGCTACAGGTATATGGCCGTACCTGGTGAGGCCCTTCCCGGAGTACACGGAATGGTAATACACAGACGTCTCCTTGATCCCAATCCCATAATAGTGGTATCTGCATAAAAGAAACCAGGGTTATTCAAAGGTATAGAGATGAGTCTGGAGTCAAGCAGGGACATTTTGGTACCTTGCAGAGTATTTTATAGAGAATGGTTCAAAAGGCAAGTGAGTCAACTGATCTGCTTTTCTGGATCTTGTATTTTTTTCTCTTCAGAAATATTCAGTCGAAGATAAATCTTGATCGGCTGATTTTGTGGCACACTAGAAATAGACACGGGGTAAGGTTTATGTCAAAAAACACCTTCCTTTTCTAGTAAAAATTACATACTATACACCCCATGAAACACACCTAAAAAAAGAAAATGACAACATTGTATATTAACAAAGATACAAGATACAACACATAACACTTACTTTGATTGCCCCCTTGTTCCTAAACGACGAGTTGTCAGTTTTGGGAATCTCTGGCGGATGATCTGTACATAATAAAGGGGAAACTCTTGTGCTCTTTATTCTTTAGCGATAAGACAGAAAGGTCTCTGACTGCCAACGTACATGTGTAAATGAGACAGTTTTGGCATGGCGTTAAATACCAATCAGATACACAGAGACATGTAATGTGAGCGGGTTAAATGAGAGATTACGGTAAATTATCCGGAAAATATATCATTAAATATTAAAATAAAATACATTTATTGCATTTGCGTTACTGGGAAAAAGATGTCGAACATTTTGAGGAAAATTTAATACACGCATAAAACGTGTTATGCAGTGACACACTTGTAGGAACTGGTTGACCTATAATTCAACCAGGGGCCTCCATGGCTCAGTTGATTAGCGCGCTAAAAGACTCCCGTCAATGCGGTCACTCTAAGTTCAAGCCCAACTCATGCTGGTTTACTCTCCGGGCGTACTTGGGAAGATCTATCAGCAACCTGCGGATGGTCATGGGTTTCCCACGTGCTCTTCCCGGTTTCCTTACACCATAATGCTCTCCGCCGTCGCATAAGTCAAATATTTTTGAGTACGACGTAAAGCACCAATCAAATAAGTAAATATAATTTTTCCTTTCTACAGGAGAACGATGTATAGGTTTAACATGGATAACAGCTTCTACTATCGCTATTTCGTGTTTTTGTCAGGCATTACATCTGAAGAAATTTTCTCTGAAATTTTTTTGGGCTACTTTTTCTGCCATTTGTACCGTTCCTGTCTTTATGACATAATTCATCTTAAAACGTATTATTAGATTAGAGTGAAAGGATACAAAACTATATGGGGTCTGACCCCGCATAGTTTCGTATCCTTTCATTCAGTAACCATGTAACGAATTTATCCCGCGGAAGACTCTAAAAACTATACTGAAATTTGCTACTTGAAAAACAAAAGAAGCTTTAACAGTAATTTCCTGTCGCATTAAGGAGATTTGAATTACCAAGAAGTGATTCGGGAATTATGACGTCATAACGTTATTGACAATGTTATTCAACATTCTTTTGTGATTGTCGTTGCATTCGTTGTTTGGTCACACTGTAACTGTTACGTCATGGTGTTCTCCCTACTGTTGTGTCATCAGACGCATATAGCATCTGCTGCAGGGTAAATAGTTATACGCTTGGGTCGCGTGACCGTTACTGTCCACTCAAAGCCAAGGATTATGTTTGATGCGGGATAAAATAATGTACAAACATTTCAATGTACGGTATAGGCAATGTCAATGATCTTTAAAGTGTAGATCGAATTACTTCAATGATTTCTTTCCTTTAGGTTAACTTTTTATGCCGGAATAACTCAACTGCCATAAATAAAAATCAAAAATATTTCTGGAACCAGAACAAAACAAGAGCAATTTCGTCATGGTTCATACGGCTATAGCATCACCGACAAACCTAACTTTTCAGTTCGACTAGCAATCAATCCCGGAATAAAGATGTGTATATTTTCGATAAAATGTCTCCTATGTTTCCAGTAATGCTTACTTTAATTTTCGGTTTTTGGTATTGCTTTTAATGATAAGATGCAAACAACGAAAGAGTTAATATCCTGTAGGCACTAACAGTAGTGTACAGATGACATTGAGTCAGCAGAGTATTGGCAGATTTATCCATTAGCAAACAGTCGTGTGGGAAACATGCCTTTGGTGCTTAAATACGGAGACACTATTGATCAGCGTGGAAACATGATAAACTTTTACATTCAGTGGCCATATTCTGCTTTTGTTCTCAAAAATTATAGTGTGAAAATCTTGCCGTTTGTTTTTCATAATAGTTAAAGTTTTTAAATAATTAGCCTTATAGCCATATATACCCAGCTCTCGCTGGCTTCCTCTCCGGCGGTACGTGCGAAATTCTGCCAAACCTGCTGATATTCGTAGATTTTCCCTGGGTCCTGACCAGTTTCCTTGGATTGTCGACGTATAAGTGAAATATTCTTGAGTGTGGTGTAAAACGCCAATCAAATCAACAAATAACTATTTCGGCTGGCAATCATCATCATGGATTACCCCATTCATTTCATTTTGAGCAGGCAAGTCACTTCAGCTATCATCAGTGACTTTAGTTATGAGGTCTTCCTACCTTGCCAAATGTAGCCGCTCCAGCTGGGGTGAACTGGTGTTTCTTACAAAAGTCCAGGTAATGAGTGTAGAGAACACACCGGGGTAAACACACCCCTTCCGCCCGCTCGTAATTATCCGATAACCTGCCAGCAAAACGCAGAAAGTAATTATAATCATTTATTTGGGCTAAGTTTAAGACAATGGACTGGAAGCAGCATTTCTTTCTAAAAGCTTTTCTAAGCTGAGACAATTGAACAGTACATTCGACATCACATTCACCGTCTACAACTGCAATGATTTAAAAACGTCATTGAACAATTCCGTGATAATACCTGACCATGCTTTAAAGTACCATACTTTGAGGAAGCGTGGTTCATGGAATTTTGGGGTGAAGATGGCAGATCAATCAATCTGGGGCTAAATAGTCAGAATGGCAAGAACATATTAACGAGATATGGTTTGCAAAGGACATTCACTTTCGGTGTACGGCTGAATTTTTCTAAATATTTAACAAAATGCCCGTAACATGCACGCCTATTATGATGAAACAACGTGAAATTTACACTCGCGAATGTAGTACAAAGTACAGTTTATTGCACACAAGGAAATTTCATGCAAGGCGACATGAATAATACATGAAAGTGACATTCAGAGCACTGAACTACATATTTGGATAACATCATAAAATTCATTTATTTGCATCACAATTTATAATATTGTATAGGCCTCTGTCGCCTACAACTTCTTTGAATACTGTGGACTTAACCCTGCAAACTCAGAGACTTGAACGCCTGTATCTAGAATTCGCTAGCCCCTTCTAAGGGTTTGGCGACTTCGGTAATAGCGTTCTCGTGTCTTATCTATCAAGAGCCGCATTGTATCCTTTGTTTTAACGCCGGATCGATCGGGACAAGCGGGATTATCCCGTCCGTTGGCACTCGTGGCTATGATAAGGTGACAAGAGTCGCTATCGCTGACGTGCTTTTGTGTACGACCGTCTGAGACCGAAAGGTTTTTGGTGAGACCAAAACCTTGGGAAACTTGGAGTGGAACATATGGCTGCAGGCTGCTTTATCTACGCTACCGCAGATACCTTCCACAAAAGTATCTTGTAAAGATAGCACATTGGAGATACAGTTGCGAGTGTTTTGAAAACCGTATGCTGTTTGTTGAGTTTACGCCGAACACAAGTTTTAGTTAACTTTAAGAAACGGAAAACGGCGCACAGCCTAGACTGATTGCGCTTTGGAAAAAAATCTCTATCCTGTTAGTAGTAATTTAGTAATTTTCTCCACGCTGTTTTATCTATTTAAAACAATATTTACGTTTTCATTTGATTGTTGTATATAAAGCTCAAGCATTTTTCATATATAGGTTTACGTTGACGGTCAGTGTTATGGGAGGAGGAAATCGGAGATATATCGGAGGAAGACAAGATGTCCCCAGCAAACAAAGGAAAGTTCCACTTCCCGGATTACTCACCAGCCGAGTGTAGAAGCAACCTGTGACTGTTTCTGGGTGTTCTGGTCGGAAGCTGTACCCTGACAGTCTTGTTCACTGTCATCTTTGTCGTGGTCTTTGCCTACAACCGTGATGGGGCAGATTTATAGTGAGAGATGACACTTGCATATATACACATATACAAACAGGGACAAATGGCCACCCACAACATTGACCCTTTGACGTATTAAATCGTATAGCAAATATCAAACCTGTAGCACATTCATCTAGAGCAAGGCTTTATTTACAGAAACTTTGAAAATCAACTCTGCAACCATAACAATCCGATAGATGTCCTGTACGATGCCCAAAAGCTGTTATACACTAGCTATCTCAAATCAACGTATGCTTTGAATTCTATTTATGTTTATGTTCAAGAGAATATATCGTTTATTTGAACACGTCCTCAGTGTTCATTGACTGGCTTCAAATTCCTTCAGCGCGTTGACATAACCGTTGAGAGTAAATTTCAAAACACTTCACTCAATACTACACAACATCAGCGACACCATTAAGTGTATATATATAGGTGTTTCATTTTAAATGAATGACTGTAAAGCATGAAATAATGACAAAGAATTGAAGTTCTTTTAACTTCCGTTATTGTTTCATAAATGTTTTGAATAGAACTTAATATAAATTCTGATATTCGAATATATGAAGAGTTTCCAATTATGTTGGATATAAAAAGTGTATTAAATACATATTATCTATGCATTAACACCCAATTAAACTGGAAGCATTATACATCGTATTATTTGTAAATATTCAATGATATGCACCCATATAATGGTACATTGATGGGAATACCTGAATAAACGTTTTCCTTTATTTCCTTGGAAGTTTAAAACCACATTTGAATATGGGCTTTATTTTTGTTTTCAACTTATCTGCTCAATTAGAAATTGTCGTAATTGGCTATTATGGTTTTCTGAACTGGTAAATTCCATTCACTACTCTTTATATATACTTATATTCTTAGATTCCATTAGATTTCTAATAAGCTATGTTTTTCGCTATTTTTCACGAGCTGAAGAAAATTGGTGACATTTGCGATATCTTACAATAAGAGGAGCCGTCAAGACAAACATCGTCACAGACGAAGATAAATTACCGCCACTGAATTCTACAGATAAAAACCACTAGACGAGGTTTAATAACAGTCCTGTCAATCTTTATCAGTAAAGAGACACCACCGTCCACAGCTCATATCGGCTGGCCGCTCTGTCTGTTGGTTTTGAAATTGATCCATCCTGGAATAAATGACGGGTCCAAGCCACGAAGTAAAACAACTCAGATACGAAATACCCAAACAACCATAATACCGTGGACAACATTTACTCTGCAGGTCAATTCTAAAACAAAATATCTCATTAATATAGGCAGCTTTACACATTTACGGGCAAGTGTTTTACAGTTTGACAGATTTAGGAAGCTATATATATGCCAGTTTTATCTGTGATTTCAAAAGAAGTATTTCAGTGCCAACAAATTAATCTTCAAACAAGTGAAGAGATGATTTGTGGCCTTGTTCGTCGGTGTAGCCAGTATCATATGTGTGTTGAAAAAATGCAACATTTCTTTTTAATCAGTGGAGTCCACCTGTAGAGCTGTACACTAACTGTCACTATATTATAAAATATCACATTCATAACTCACCACTGAGATTATCAAATATTCAGCAACATTTTGCTCATGTGTGCTTGCAAACTACTGGTCTGAATGCTATCTGGGTTTCAGTAGAACCAAGTGGCTATTTCAAACCCCTCAATTTACGCTGGGCTGACGGGGTACCACAGTCAGAGCTAGTTGCACTAATGTTCATTTCGCTTCTCCGCGCGGCAATTACGTGAGTAAGAATTTGTGTCACGTTCTAAAATGTCGATCGTCTGGTTGAGGAGTTTTATCGGCAAATATCTTCAAAAATAAGCCGGGAGGGCATGCAAATTTGGCAAGGTAGACCCCTAGCGTATATACGGTACCAAAAAAAAAACACTGACGAGCTCTTTTTTGTCTTCTTGGCGCTGAAAGTTGGTTTTGTCATCTGTCTAAAGTATGGTGAAACGCGAAAATGGGAGGAAAACGAGCTCGTCAGTAGGCTATACGCTAGGAATGTTCTGTGCGATTCTTGGGTGGATTTAGAGCCGCAGCTGACAGGCCGTTTTTGGCTGCAAACCTTGTTGTGCAAGGACTCGTCGGAATCGGCGTGAAACGGTGAAAGGTGAACCGATGCTTTCCGCTGCGGCTATGACACCCCGTCAGCCCAGTGTAAAGAGAGGAGTGGGAATAGCTACCTGGGGTTAGGTTTGATACTGTGATTCTGTAGATCTTCTGTACTAAAATGTTACACGTGCATACATACATAGAAGTGAGTAACTCATGATAGGAAAGAACAAATGAGTATTAGTTTTCGACCGCTTTGGACCGCTAAAGCAAAAGATAGCTCATAAAAGAGCCACAGTTCATTAAAAAAAATACAAAATTCTCTCTTGAATGCAAGAATCTGCTCGAATTTGCATGAATTCGTTGCTGAATTATCTTCGTTTGAAGTGTGGAGTATGTTGCTGTCGACTGAGGATCTTGCGGCGCACATACCTTTAAGCTTATAACAGACTGACCAATCAGACAGCTAATGGATATCCACTGTGGTGTAAATGTTCCGAGTTTATCATCAATGTATTATGTAATAGCATATGGACAGCACTGTTTTAATGTTATATATTTTAATTACAACAATGCATTGGTGAACAACAGTGCAAAGTATTTCCATACCATTGTGTTGTGGCGGGAGTAAGTTTCTTGATCATTTCATGCTATGAATTTACATACATACTTAAGTTTCAACGACAACCCTAGCAGCTCACTACAGTCTCAGATGACAAGGGTGATCCGCGCTTGGAACAATGACATCACAACTCAAACAGAATGGCTGCCTTTCATGACAGCGGATGGAATACGGTCAAATGTCGATTTCCACTGTCATAATAGCTGTTACAAAAAATACTTCGCGGAAATAAACATAATTTGGGGCAAAATTAACTTTGAACATGCGTTGTGTTTCATAATAAGTTTTACGAAATCCCATTGCCGTACATTTGTCGCATTATACAGGCTCAACCAATGTAGAACTTCTGGACAAAGGGTCGATCTGACCAGTTACCTCCCTTGTCTGTTATCGGTGAGTCAGAGGCGGCAAATCTCTACTAAAGCCTTTGATGTTTTAACCTTTAATCTGCGTTATGGCATGGCTGGCTATTTGTAAGATAAACTAGCACATTGCACCTGTGGTCTAGTTTAACCTGTATGTCAACCGTAGATTAGTAATAGGCGTGGTTACTACGTGACATTTATGATCAATATATCTTACTATCATGTGAGTTTAAAGGCTTAGCCCTGATTCCGACCTATATGTTTATCTGGTGCAATACTCTTTTACGTTATATCATTTGTATTGCAGTTTACTTTATATCAACCTCAGAAAGTGTTGTTTCTTCAAAAGCTGAACCATTATTATTTGACCATTCACCAATCGAATTTTGAATCAAGGTTTTTTATATCCGGAAGTAGAAAGAGTTCCTTGGACAACACAGATGAAAAATTCATCCTAAAACGGAATCTACAGCCTTCGTTTAGTCGGTCTGGCCTTTTAATCCGTCGTCTAATTTCAAAATATAATTAAGAACCCAGGAGTGAGGAATCTGGGGCCGATTCCGCAAAGACATTTCTCTCAGAAGTCAAAATAAATGGAAATACAATTTTAGAACTTCTTAATGAAATCTGGAAATTCCAATTCTGACCACCGTGCAAATGTCATATCGAGACAGGTATAACAAAATTTCATTGCCCAGTTAAAAAAAACTAAGTAATACCATGAGGTTTTAAATCTTGACTTTTGAAATCAGAAACGGCTTTGTCGGATCAACCCATGGTCATACATTAAAAAAATATGACCCTTTGACTAAAGAGGTGCGGACCTCTTTTCACGGCTATTCCTATGAAGTTGAAAATCTTTTCTTATCATCTATCATCATAGATTTCAGGCTTGCAAACAAAACTGTGTGGAAAATCTCACCACAGTGGCCTCCACAACAGTATATGCCTAGGTATAAATCGATCTGAATCGAAGATAGGTACAAGGCCTACGATGCTAAAAAGGCTTCGTTTCGCGGAGTCCGGTTTCGCTAAAGTTGGTACCGCTGTGTATCTACTAAAGTTACTGTGTACCTACTAACTTGAACCATTTCAGGCTTAAGATTTTCTTTCATTGTAGTAGCTTGTTTGTTGTTTAGAATTTTTTCAAAACCACGGCTGTAAAAATATGGCTAATTTATTTATTTATTTAAAACGGATATTCTTTTGCTGTTTTGCGTTCTGCGTCTGCACGTTCAGCCAGGGCAAACGTGATTGGATTCAAGATTCATTACTACTACAAGCTTTATTTATTGTTTTATTTCATTGGTGTCTTACGCCGTACTCAAGAATATTTCACTTATAGGACGGTGGCCAACAATATGGTGGGAGGAAGCCGGAAAGGGACCGGTGGAAACCCACGGCCATCCGCAGGTTGCTGACAGATTTTCCCACGTACGACCGGCGAGGAAGTCAGCGTGAGCTGGACTTGCATTCACATTAACCGCATTGGTGAGAGGCACCTAGGTTATTACGCCGCACTGGCGCGCTAAGCACCTCGGCCACTTAGGCCTCTGTTACTCTAAGAAGCCCGCCTCGTGAGCAAATTAAAGTAACAAATATGTATGGTTCACCTCGATATTGTCACATGGTCGTGTTTTTGCTTGTCATTACAAACATTTTTATCTATGAAACAAATACGTGACAAGTCATTTCGATTTATACGTTAACATATGAAAGGAATTATACAAAATTTGAATCATTCTCGCTGTTGAGTTGAGTTCAATATATCCCCAGTTAACGACCAGACCAAAATTAACAAAATCCAATCAGTTACCAAGGAAAGGTACTTGTTTGAAAAGGAATATGTCTCTGAACACCACGGAATAATCGTGGATGTAAGGGATAGTTTGTTCTTTTTATATGTCTGATTTGTATCTAACGCTATGCACTCAAGAATATCTCACCTCCACGACGGCATGAGTTTACATGAGTGAATGGAACCGGAGTGCCAGAAATAAACCAACGCCATTTGACAGATAACTGACAAACTTTCCCACACCAATCTTATTGATGCAAATACATGTGATCTCCCACCAGTTAAGATCAGTTAAACCTTCCCACGATCCCGTCGACTCTTTGTTGCCACAGTTATGATGATGAACAAGAATAGAAAAAAGAAATGAACAGGTTGCACTCACTTTTATACAAAGTAATGATCATGAACAATAAATGTCAGGTATTAGTTGCACCACTGGAACATATTATCAGGCCATATTCACATATATAATTATATGTATTCATCTATATAATCTCCAACCGTAAAACACTAGTTGATTTTTTTTTCAATTCTTTTTTAACGTCCAATCAATTGCGACATGAGCACGATGGTGGCTTGGTCAACTGGTGATCGGAAAACCTGATGAAGGAATCTGGACCAATGATTGCCTGGAGGAAGCCAGTAAAATATATAATATATATATCGTGTTTATTTTCGACTGCTATTGTTACCTGTATTATTCCGGATTGCTAATCTAATATTGCTTCCTAACTTATACATCAGTTAGATTCAGTACCTTGTAGCCAATCGCAAAATACTACCTTTTATGTGAATCTACGTTAGGGGGAGTAAGACTTTTAACAACTTCCTTTGCTAAAAATTGTCCTTTCCTCTGTATAAATTCTTGTCAAGAAGACACCTTTAATGGATAGTTCGTGAAACTCGTTCCCGCTCTTATTAACAAAGCCCAAGAAATACATACGATCTTTTTTCTATTCCTATAGTACGTCACACTTTTTCGGTTATGAAAACGAACACTTCGGCAATAGACTAGAAAATAGTATTTTTCCTTTGACTTGAATTCCATCGCCTAGCCCATCAAATAGTCTCCCATTGTTATTTTTCGACTATCAATTGGATTCATGATAATTTCTTACAAGGAAAAATCTGATAACCTTGAACTGAGGAGGGATTGACAACTTAATAGTTGTTAATGATTAATCTATATCAGTGGGTACCAATGAATTCTTTATCAAGGTACATGTATTACCTTTGCATAGCAGCGATCAGATATTTGACTGACTCGTAAATCTACCTATTGAGGACAGGTAGTTGAGGAGATGGATTTTTACCTCAAGATCCCATTCAGATACAATCAAATCATTGGCGAGAGACTACAGGAGATTCCTGTGCTGTAAATTTGCGCCTCCATTACATGAACTCATCCAGTGCATGTACGCATAACATATACTAATGTATGACACCCTTCCCTGTAGGTAAAATTTTTGACCCGTACGTGGGAAAAGAGGGGCGACCCAGCACCCTTGACACCCGTCATCTTATACCCTTTAATCGGATCCTCTTCCTGTCTCGTACATAGGGGCACTCAGACGGGCGGTATTTACCCACAGAACGCCTAATGCTTCAAATAACACCTCTCTCCCCCCGACATCATGTATAAAAATACCTGGGTGGTATTTGCAGTTGAAGTGAGGAGCTGTGTAGGTGAACTCTCTGATTGTCATATCTAACTCCCTACACAGTATGTATATCCTTGTCTTTCAATGGCCGTAACAGTGCGTTATTTTGTTCTGAATGTAGATACTTTATCTTCTGAAAATCAGTTAAATATCTTTCACATTTCAAAAATGCATTAACAATTTACTAACAACCATAAATGGGGAGGAAAATGTTTCATGTTTATGTGAAATGGTAAACTAACCGGCTCGAAAGTTGTACTGGGGGTGTCCAAACTAGAACAAGCACAAAATGAACTGCAGGGGCAACAAATAAATATGATAATAAAAATGGGTTTGGCTTATGTGAAAGCCAGGTTAAAACAGTCATAAAGACTTAACACTACAACATCACTTTAAACTGTATAGAGTCCTGTAAGATATAATATATAACTGTAATATTTGGAAACAACAACGTCAATAATAATGAGATGCAGGTTCAGTAAACCAACCGCTCTTATACTCTGGCTGCAAAATTATAGGAATTTCTTATAAAATCTAATTCAGAAAAATGTAACTAATACCTTTTAAACGATTCATGTACAATGACATATATATATATACGCCGATATGTTTACATAATTCGACTCGATCCACCTGGTCAAACCAGTATAATCTTTTAAAAAACATTACACAATTGGTTTATTAATTTGTATATGTTTATAACGCATTTTACAGATTAAGCATACACCAAGCCTCTACACAGCTGCATTGCGCATCATAATTACCAATGGTTTCTTAATAGCCTGTGGCAAACATCCCCTTTTTCCAAAAACACACCAAAACAGTAATCACATAAGTATATTTTCTTTCGTACGTTAAATAAATCAATAAACTTCCCAGCAATAATTCCCAGAATTACCTCGTCAGCTGCAAGTCAGTCAGTTCTTGTCGGATGTGTTTGATGTTCAAATAATGTCCACCTCTCCGAATTTTATCCGTATACACAAGAAATCTCTTGTCAAGAAAAACACATAATCCACGTATGGACGGCTAAATTGACACTTTACTACAATCCGTTTAATTTCCCGTGGGTTGGGGGAGAAGTGGGTTGAATACATGCAGTTGTACTCAACTCAGTCCCTATATCCCTGTCAGTATATATACAGAAGTAAATCGTGGTGATATACGAATATTCTTAATTCTTGGTCAAAATTGCTTTCTCAGGATATGCTGAACCCAACAAAACCACCGGTACCATCATTACACAGTGTTTGTCTGTGATAATATTATTTCAGGTCTGTAAAACACCTTGTCCATGGGTACCCTCCAGGTGCTTTGCCTGGTTTTCTCCGCTCATAAATATTTATAAAATTAGCAAAAAAAAACACTCCTCAAGCATGAATAAAATGAGCAAATATCATCAACGGAATCTGTCTGCGCTAAACTGTTAATTCTAAAAACACTTCTGAACATGTTGCATCTGCATACACTCACTTCCCTGTTCGCAAATGTGATATATACTATATAAGAATCCTTCCCATGTTAAAATATTTTATTTGTTAATTGCTTTTAATGCCATGCTTAACAGTTTTACAATGACACGATGACGATATATGGTTTATGTGCGGAAAAACCGACCAGAGCAAAAATAAAACTACCACTCTTTTTCAGATATCTAACAAACTTCCTGACAAACAGCCGCTGCCAAACTAACGCGATTTAAAAGATTAAAATACACGGGTAGTATCAGGCAATCGGATAGCAATCGTCAACCGTAACAGACGTTCCGGGTCAGTGATCACAAGGCCAATTTCCACAACAATTGGGACGGATTCATGTAAAGAGTCGTTTTCAGTGAACCTTATATTCTTGGCGCTTTAACTGCATAAGCAGCAAAATCCTACATCATGCTAGTTATAAAATTATTTTTAAAACAAAACAGAAATTTGTGTTTATATATCCAACGTGCATGGCGATTTCATTCAACTCGATGTATATACAACCCCTAGCCTTAGGTTAGGCTGATCAGAAATTTACGATAATTACATGTACCCGGTACATTTGAACTGAAAACGAAAAGAATGGTTATATTTCACGAATTGCACTACAGTGTGTTAAAGCGACAAGGTATACAGGTTTATGATTCAAGCGTTGTAGCCATATGGTGATGCAATGATTTCATGGCCACAAAGCCCCCAGGAAACCAACTTCGCCGCTAACAATAAATGGCCATTAATAATTGACCAGTTTAACGTGGCTCTGTGTTTATTTAAATTCAGAACCATTGAGGAAAAACTGTTTATTGTCAGCCTTTCTTTGGGATCTGGCAACTGTCAATACTTGTAAATCCATTTAGCTTCACCGAGAAATAGTCACTTCGCTGCCCATATTATTCGTAGACATATACTATTTCTTGTTAAGAAAAAGAAATATTCTGTTTGCTTGAGTGATCCGATATGTTTAATTGGTTAAACAGTTTGTCAATACTACTGGGGCATCTGATGAAGGAGACGGCATGTGAACACGTCTTAGTCGTGGTTTAATCAATCAATTAATTGTGTGGAAACTAATTTACCATTTTAAATGGAAATTTTGACATGCTCCCTAACCCGACCCACTTGAACGTCATGCAAAGCGCCTTCACCGTGACATCGTGAACAGCCTTGTCGTGTTTCATATTCATTTCAATTTATGCAACTGTATTTTTTACAAATATCAACACGAACTGAAATACCCAGTACCCTTTCATAATAGCACAGTTGTAAAATAATCCTTTTCCGCCAAAACTTAAATCCATATCACTTTAACTACATACTGGAAATGGTGGACTTCCTACTTACACTGTAATTCTATGGCGGTTTCCTTTCTTTCACCATCTTCCGCTTTGCCGGTATTTGACACACTCTCCAGATACTGTGATTTACCGGATTCCCTTGAGTCGGGGTTACTCAGCCCTCTGGTCCCAGACCAGTAGCCCGAGGGGTGGTGAGAGCCGCAGTAAGAAAAGCCAGTGTGATTTCCCGCCGCATCGAGCATTCCTTCTGCCAGCACTGGTGTCATGTGTAGGACGTCCATTGCCGAGAAGATGTGATCAGCTGAACGGTTTCATTGGAATCCATGAGAGCAAGCCGTGACGAGAATCATTGCGCAATAACCAAATGTGTGACACGGTAACAGAACCGGAATTCGAAAGAATAAAATGAAAACAGATTCTTAGAGAAATAAAAAAATCCAGATATGAAACTGTAGAAAGTCAAATTTCGGAATTGAATAAAGGCTCCCTCATCCACTGCTTGGACGGTTCCCCCCTGTCCCACCACGTGTGTCTGTGTATCTCGGACTGTCCCTAGTGTGACATCGTTAGTTTAAATAGGTAAAATCTCTGTAAAGGTCGCCGACCGGGGGGCGGTAGGGGTCCCGGGTTATAGGAAAAGTCGGCTAAATAGTCGATCCCGTGCGGCGGGAGATCGTGAACGGAAAAACTGATCAGCTCAAACCAAGCCCACTCTTGAGCAAACAGTTTCGCCATTTACGATAAGACCGAGTCCCCTCTCGGGTAATATGCGGCGGGGTGGTGTTTTCCTAAGGTACAATGCGGGCCTAATCTTTGACTGGATCGTCAGGTGCATTAAGACAAACATGGTGGGGCACTTCACGCTGTTGACAGCTGGGCTAAGCCCACTCGCCTCTCACCCAATACGATCATCACACTTTGCTCATATGGGATTTTTCTCCCGAACACCTGGAGAGTTATACCCATATCTCACCACAGGGTTAGACGAGTCCTTAACAAGCCATAATCGCTGGGCAATGAAAGTAATGAAAGATGCCGACTTGAAGCAATGAGTGACTGAGAAAATACGCCTCCTTTTGACAATGTTGTTTGCTGTTTTAACTGCGCACTTAATTATCACCACACAAGTCATACTGTAATTCTTAGAAAGAGTTATGACCATAACACACTCTAGTTTTAACACTGCAATGGATTCTTTTGTGTTGTCCAACAAAACGATCTTTGGTAAGATACTGACGAACATTCTCACCTGTGACGTGCAAATACACACGCGGCCTTGGTGAGAGGCAACTGATTGTCAGCGATGATTGCACTGAGCAAATGGAACCAAGACATTTCCTTTATATAGGCATTTCCCTTTATGGACATTACTTATGAGCAATTCCCCAGATATATGTAACCAGGAAATAAACACAATATTTTTGGCTGTAATGTGATGTAGCTTATTGCGGTGTATCATTGTATACCGTACATGACATTTGTTTTATACAAAACATAAAAATGCTGACAATCTGGAACAAAACATTTATGTGTAACATGGTACAAAAATCTTTAGCGGCATGCCATCTAATGAAATAGCTGATAAAGTCAAGAAACTGAGAATAGCTCAATGTCACTAATGTGAGATGAGGAGAGAACGCTTGAATGATGAAGCAATTTAAGCAAGTACTAAAAGAAGTAAATATACATACACTCACACGCACTCTATCTTTTATCAGATGCCTGGTTAGATATATATTAGGTGACAATGTCCCAAAGGAAAATGTCCACAGGGGGAATAATTGTCTGTAGGCGAAAATTTCTTCTAGGGTCTTATTCGTAAGAATTGTCCGTATGGAGGAATGTCCATATAAGACGGGAATTGTCCATATGGGGGGAATGTTTATAAGGAGGTAATCACAGAGGAGAATTGTTTTGCTCACTTTGTTTCTTTTTATCCTTTCATTGTCTTCTGCTCGCCGAATTTCTTCCTTTTATTCTCTAATCGCAAATGCAAGTTAGGTTTAATTTAATATATGAATGGAAGTTGTGACGTTGAAAACATACGTGTATCTCTTAAGGTAAAAATAAAACTTTTCACATTTTAAATCTACCGAATTTTGGTCGCCAAAAATGGGTACAATTGTGATACACTAATAAACTTAATTTATGTGTTTTTGTTTGTTTTTATATCTACGGAAGAAAGAGTCTTATGTGATTATTAGATAAAAAAAATTTTTATACTAAACAATGTGATGACATATAGGTAAAACCCAGTTAACTGTATCCACATTGCTATGTATCTAATACTTGTATTTCTTACCGTATGTATATATTAATTATAACAACCTAATAGCTCCAGATTTTACGCGTGCTTATATTTATCTATTTAATTATTTTATTGTTTTCGTGTTTTACGCCATACTCAAGAATATTTAACTTATACGACAGCGGCCAGCACTATATGTAATGGTTAGAGGTAGGCGTGCAGAGCCCGGGGTAAACGCGTACTTTTAGTATTTATGTGGTGTAATAGGCAGACTACGTAGCATGTGGGTAACATCTGGCATTTGTCACTCTGATATTTTCACAATTCTCTGTTTATTTCCAATTTTTTATTTGTAAGTTAGATAAATTTCGAAATCATTTTTGAAATTCGCAGTTCTTTGCTCTCATAATATATACACATATAGCCACATTTGATCTATATTTTGGGCCATGATTTTTGCTGATTTTTTGAAATTTTGAAAATGTTTTAAATCATAGCATTTATTATTATGTTTCATTAAAACTATACCACTTCAATTGGCATGGGCCATATCTGACAACATCTGTTATACCGAACGTAGTATAAATACTAGGCTACAACATCCCGATGCCGAAGGCCGAGCCGAGCGAAGAGAGGCCTATAGGCATAAAACCACTAAAAATAGCCTTACTATTTATATACTAATTTTACAAAGAACACCCACGTAAAACTGTATTCTCTATTTATGTTGGCCCAAATGACAGATACTATCATATAACTAGATGCTTGGCCTAAAACATATCCAAATATCATCAGGGGTTGATCACCATTTTCTGAAAATAAATCAGCTGAAATGTAGGTACTAACGTCTTTTCGCCATAGAACCAGGGTGTAGGGGACACTTGCTCATAGGATAATATTTTTCTCTGTTTAATTGTATCCAGAAGTAATGGATATTTTTTTTTCAACCATTATCTGTCATAGTTTATACTTGCAAAATTACCTGGCAGTACTTCCACCCACTTCAGAGATACAGCCAATCCCCACCGTTTCCTGTGAGAAATGTATCTTGATACAAAATTGAATTAGTGTTTTAATACCTACAAGCATCGTATAAATTAAGCTGTAGTATTCCGGCGTGTGATACATGTGGCCACTATGTTGATAACATTATGGGAATTAGACTCTCCGCAACCCCCTCCCCCAAAATTCGATGTCCACTGCCTCATGACACAAAATTATCATTAGCATCATAAATATCGCTTCCGCTCTCAAAATCTACTGGAGTTGGCGTAAGAGGGGAATGCGGAAACGCGTGGAGGTATTGTAACGGTCACGCGCAAATCCGAGAGATCTTCGGCTGTGTACCAGCTTCAACAGATTTCAAATATTCTAAATGACTCAGTTGAAAGTAAATTGTGGTTTTTCCGAAGACAAAAAGGGCTTGTACAACGAATATAAAACATGGCGCACCGTGTCAAGTCTATTGAATAATTGATACGTACACAGTGTATTGTATGTTGGCTGCAGGTGAAATCAGTGGTTTAATTATCCGCACTTCTGTATGCCTTTACATAGCCAATGATACTATTATAAACTCGAAGATCTTCACTTTACAAAATACTTGATTTCAGACAAATGTCAACGACATTCATTATATCATTTATTTATATATATGACTTGAAAATGTTACACGTCATATATACGATACATATTTTGAAATTAAATAACGATAACGGTTATATAGTTCAGGTAGTTGAATAAGTAAAATTATTTTGATATGTTGGTTTGTTTGTAATACATTTATATGGCCACTTACCTGTATAAACATAAATATATACATATTATTTATGCCACAAAGTGAGCATGTTCGGAGGTTACAATGTTCCCACTAAAAACTCCTTGTTAAATGCAGAAGATTCCCACATGGATCGAATGTTTGCGGTACTTTTGTTTACTTGCCACGAAGTTCTTAAATACCCTGCCACGCTTCTGTGCGCTTTTTCACAAACATTCAAAACTTCACGTAGATGTCATAAATCATGAGATGTTTCGTGATTTACTCACTAAATTTCATCACAGTTTAATACATTACAATTTAGTCTTCCCAAAGCCCAAAAGCATTACCTGAGTACATAAAATGCATCTTTCTTGTGAGTTATCGTGGGGTAGACATGTATGACGTTTCCAAAATATGTACCGATATTTGTCGAGTTCTTTTTCAATCATTCACACTGAGAGAAAAAATTTGCGTTAAAGGACTCAAAAATCTGAGTTATACAATTGAGCTAGTTCAACTCAGAAGACTGAGCCATACGACCACATCAGCGGAGTCATGAAAGGCTCGTCAGGTTATACTATTGACTCACCTGGATGGTCGAAAAACTCACAGAAGTATAGTCACTTGACTCAGGTATCTAGTCAAAATAGCTAACTCTATAAGTCGAAAGCCTCGCTTACATGGTCAAAAAACTCACTTTCCTGGCCCAAAGATGCATTCCATTGGTCAATTGACATTCCACTGGACAGTTGGACTCTCTCCTCTGGTTAAAAAACTCATTCATTAACGCGGCTCACTGGGACGATTACCAGAACTCCTGCGATGAGCCATTTGTAGTGACTCACCTTTTCTCCAACATAGGTAATGTGACTGACCTCACGGAGTCGAAAACAAATGACTCACTGGGATGTCGTTATAGCGCAAAAGTGAACCATTAATTTTTCTCAGTACAGTAATGTTTTAGTCTGTGCACGGAAAACTTTTACTTGGGTCTTTTCAGTTTGATGGGTAAAACGAACTGGACGAAACCACGTACCGTGCCTCCATAGGTACGCAATATTGCGCATTACATCTGTAAAACAGTTAATCTTCAATCAAGTCTTCTTGAAAACCTTCTACATGATTTGCAGCATATTCTTAAAGTTTATACACATATACTCTCTGTATCTTAAAATTAATGTTAACATGCAAATGATATCATTTTCCTGGTAGCTGCAGGTATGGACGATTTCCGCTGTTGACTTATGTTAAACATATAAGTCAGAAAACAGTATCAACCATAAAAGTTTCAGATGATAATTTAACATGGATGTTATTGAGTTCAAGGCCGCAAAAACTTCTGATTTCACAACATGTACATGTAGCCACCTACATCTAATTACTGGATTTATTTCACTCATGTCATATATATATATATATATATATATATATATATATATATACATATATATACTCTCACATCTCAATAATTTGTCATTACTAAATTTCAATTTTTTTAAATTGTCTTTTATATCACTAGCAGCCTGGATAAAATTTTACATCAATAGGCATGGATGTTTACAAAGAGAAATATAAAAATTGTATTTACATGATACATATGCCATCAGAATTATATGTAATGATAAATATAATTGTATAGTTATGATAAAAATAAAAAACATGAATGCAAACAAAATGTGAACACAATTTAGATTTAAATAATGAGATAGAACTAAAAGAGGTTTATTCCATTCCCTCGGACATGCTACTTTGACTGAATAATTTGCTACGGTAAACACGATCATACCCTGGTACGATATCGATAGATGTTGGTGTACAGATGGAGTCTGAGTGTTATAGGAGAATACTGTATGTGCAAAGGGAAGAATAAAGTAAATATTAAGAATAGATAATAAGAGAATCGGCATGTTTTTAAAGACTTGCAAAGTGTGATCTTTATTTTTTTTTATAAAATTATTACTCCATTAGCTCTTTGCTATAGCAATAATAAAAGATTTGTATGAGTTGTAGATATATTACCCCAGAGAATATTACCATAACAAAGATAGGGAGAAATAAGTGAGGAATATAAAATGCATAAAAATTTTTGTTTTAGCATAGTCTTTAATATAGTTCAGCAATCCAATATTCATATTTTTGAGCAGAGATAATAATAAGGGTTTTCCGGTTCAGTCTGTCGTTAAAAATTATGTCCAAAAATTTAAAGTTTAACATTCTTTCTGTTTCTGTGGCTTTTATTGTTAATCTTGTGATATGAGATACATTTGCCATTGCTTTATTGTGGTATAAACATATATATTGCTTTCTCTATGTTCAGTGATAAGCGATTGGCGCAGAACAATATTTAATGTTTTTGAAGTTCATTAATACAAATGTTCATGTCAGTAGAGGAAAATATTGTGTCATCGACAAAAAGAATGAGATTTAGATGACTAACATTGGATATATCATTCATGTATATCTGGAAAAGTTAACTGACCTAGTACAGAACCTTGAGAAACGCCATACTTGATCTCATTTTGTGTAGATAAAGTATTATTATAGCTGACACACTGTCTTTGGTTGGAGAGATTAGCCATGAATCGAATTCCATAATGATATAAATTATTTAATAAGATATCGTGATTTACTGGGTCAAAAGCATTAGACAAATTTAAAAATGTAATAGCTTTGAGCCTGTTCTCTGGTATTAATGGCTTTGTTTATAATTTACATGCAGCATGGTATGCAGAATAATTGGCGAGAACATCGAACGGATCTTCACTAATATAATAATTTGCTCTTCTGTTAAAATACCCATCAATGTTAACGCTTGTGAGTCTTTCAACTACTTTACTCAGTGAAGTTAGGACCGTGATTTATTTTAAAATTCGAATAAATTATTTTTACTAGATTTTAAGACTGGGGTGATTTTCGACATTTTAATGAAATCTGGAAATATGAAAGGATAATGAAAGACTAATTATGTGTGTTAGAGGAACAGATATAAATTGAGATTAATAATAGACATACGCATGCCCTCTGTTCCAGGAGAAGTAGACGATTTCAGGTCAGTTATTACTGTTTCAAAATTTGTTTTGGTGACTTTTGGGAAGTTAAAGTCTGAATCAAATTGATTACCAAGAATCAGCGTAGCAAGACTCCACTTCCGGCATATTTTCATCTACGTTCGAAGCTACGGATGTAAAGTAATTATTGAAGCCGATTACTATTTCCTTCTTGTTCTTAGTAATGATTCCATTTACCTCATAGAAAGGTGGTAATTTACATTCATCGTATTGATTTAGTAACTGCGTGATTACCCTTACTCTCTAAGTGCTTTAATATCTTGATAACATTATTGAGCCTAATTTTATAGAATGCTTTTTTATCAAATCGAATGAACGAGCTTATTTCTGTGTGCTTTGTGTCAACGTCTGTTAACAGTGGTGTTAAATTTCAGGTGTTTCCCATATATCGATTTTGAATGGAAGTCAGAATACCATATGTTATCCAAGGTTTGATTATTCTTTTCTTCGAATATTTCTCTGTTACACTCTGTCTTTTTGGCTATCAGCAAATCGGCGACACTCAATCGTTGAATATAGTAGTCTATTTTTAGCATGAACACTTTTAATGATATAAAATATCGGATAGCGGTTGGTTATATCTGTAAGTTGTATTCCCGAAAGCATTTCATTATCTGTTGAATTAGAGAAGATGTTGCCAATAAGTAAATCAGATCGAGACTGTTCCCGAGTAGATTTAGTGATATCAAGAAAAAAATAGTGCGACTTCATCATGATATCAAGAAATGTTTGAGATAGTGGATTGCATTCTGTTTCAAATAAGCCAAGATGAAACCGCCCATAATTACAGTTATCTTCGTTTCTTTGTAACATTTATCTAAAATGTCTAGAAGTTTCTTGTTAAAGTCGTCTACATCTTTACCAGGTGGGTGATATTCCAACTGGATACTTAGAGGAACCATATTCGGTTTCGATGAATAAATATTCGTACCAAGCAGAACAATCTATGAAGCATAAATTCTCTCTTTACAAGCAGGAAGATATGTGTTCAGAGACATACAGAATTAATCCTCCACCTTTACGCCTATAGACCTTTGACGAGAAAAAGCTACTGTACCCAGGAATAGTTAAAAAATGACTCGTCAACTGACGTAAGCCAGCATTCAGAAAAACCAAATAGAGCGAAAGGAAAGTTCAGATTTTAGAGAAAACTTGTGAATTCAGTAAAATGCTTTGGTAAGCTCCTAGCATTTAGATGAAAAATTCAATGTGTTTTCATCTTCTTGGAGAAGTTGTTCATATATAAATGATGTCAAGGTGTAGAGTTACATTCCAGTGCACTATTTCGTATTCATTATAAGCTGTAATAGCAGGATTATTATTAAGGTCATTAGGCTGAATACCACTAAAACACAAATTCCCTAGTTCATCACGAGTATGCAATTAGGCCTCGGGCTTACAACAGGATTGTGTAGACATACAGAATCCACGTGTGAGAATGGTGAAGTATCAAGCATATCTGAGGATGGAACATTATTAGGTCTGTGTCATTAAGTACCCTGTACCTCTACCGGATACCATCCTCCCATTTAGTACCCTCTACCTCGACTGGACATCATCCTCCCACAAAGTACCTTGTCCCTCTACTGGGTTTCACCATCCCGCAGTTACAACTGTAACTCTGCTGGATCTCACCTTCCCACAGTATCCTGTACCTTTAATGGTCTCCTCCTCCCAAAGTACCCTGTGCCTCTACTGGGTCTCACCCTTCCACCCAGTGCCGTGTACCTCTATTAGATACTGTCTTCTCACTCGGTACTCTGCAGCTCTACTGGATACCGCACTTCCATTCAGTACCTTGTACCCCTAATGGATACCATCCTCCCAGTCAGTACTACGTGCTCACATCGGATACCATCCGCCTACTCGGCACTGTGTGCTCACACTGGAATAACATCCTCTCACAGTACTATCAGCTCACGCTCGATACCATCCTCCCATTCATTACTATGAGCTCACACTCGGTACCATCGTCCAACTCAGTACAATGTGCTCACACTGGATACTATCCTCCCTCTCAGTACTATGTGCTCACACTGGATAACATCCTGACACTCAGTACTATCTACTCACACTGGATACCATCCCACTCAGTACCATGTTCAATTACTGAATACCATCCTCCCTCTCAGTACAATGTGCTCACACTGGATAACACCCTCCCACTCAGTACTATGTGCTCACAGTGGATACCATTCTCCCACTCAGAAATATGTGCTCAAACTGGATAACATTATCCTACTCAGTACAATGTGCTCACACTGGATACCATCCTCCCACTCAGTACAATCTGCTCAAACTGGATACCATCTTCCCACTTCCTACAATGTGCTCACAGTGGATACCATCCTCCCACTCAGTATTATGTCCTCACACTGGATACCATCCTCTCACTCAGTACTATGTTCTCACACTGGATACCATCCTTCCACTCACTAAACACAATGTGCTCATATTGGATAACATTTTCCCACTCAATACTATGTGCTCACACTGGGTAATATCCTCCCACTCAGTACTATGTGTTCACATTGGATACCTTCCTCTTTCTCAGTACTATGCGCTCACACTGGATAACATCCTCTCGTTCAGTACTGTCTGCTCACACTGGATAACATCCTCCCACTCAGAAGTATGTGCTCAAACTGGATAACATCCTCCCTTCCAGAACAATGTCCAAAAACTGGATACCATCCTTCCACTCAGTACAATGTGCTCACACTGGATACCATTCTCCCATTCAGTACAATGTGCTCACACTAGATACCATCCTCCCACTCAGGGCTCTGTACAACTACTGAATAACATCCTCCCTCTCAGTACTATGTGCCCACTCTGGATTCCATCCTGACAATCAGTACTATGTGCCCACTCTGGATACCACCCTCCCACTCAGTACTATGTACTCACACTGGATACCATCCTCCCTTCCAGTACTATATAATCTCACTGAATACCAGCTTCGGTGCCAGCACTACATTCTCACACTGGATACCTACCTCCCACTTAGTATAATGTACTCACACTGGATACCTTCCTCCCACTCAGTAGTGTGTGCTCACACTGGATACTATCGTCTCATTCAGTACAATCTGCTCACACTGGGTACAATCCTCCCACTCAGTACTATGTGCTCAAACTGGATACCATCCTCCCTCTGAGTAACATGTGCTCAAACTGGATACCATCCTCCTTCTCAGTACCATGTGCTCACACTGGATAACATCCTCCCACTCTGTGCCATGTGCTTACACTGGATATCACCCCACTCAGTACCCTGTACAACTACTGAATGCCATCCTCCCATTCCGCATTATGTACCCACACTGGATAACATCCTCCCACTCAGTACGACGTGCTCACACTGGATACCATCCTCCCACTCAGTACAATGTGCTCACACTGGGATAACATCCTCTTTGTCTGTACAATGTGCTCACACTGGATACCATCCTCCCACTCAGTATAATGTGCTCACGCTGGATACCATCTTCCCACTCAGCCCTATCTGTTGACACTGGATACCATCCTTCCACTCAGTACAACGTGCTCACACTGAATGACACCCTATCTCTCAGTACAATGTACTCACACTGGATAACATTTTCCCACTCAGCAGTATGTCCTCACAGTGGATAACATCCTCTCCCTCAGTACAATGCGCTCAAACTAGATACCACCTTCCTACTCAGTACAATGTGCTCACACTAGATACCATCTTCCCACTCAATACTATGCACTCACACTGGATACCATCCTCCCACTCCGTATTATGTGCTCTCACTAGATAACATCCTCTCATAGATAACATCCTGTCATTCAGTACTGTATGCTCACACTCGATACCATCCTCCCTCTCAGTACAATGTGCTCACAGTGGATACCATCCTTCCACTCAGTACTATGTGCTCACACTGGATAACACCCTCCCACTCAATACTATGTGCTCACACTGGATACCATCATCCCGCTCAGTACTATGGGCTCACAATAGATCCCATCGTCCCACCCAGAACTATGTGCTCAAACTGGATAACATCCTCCTACTCAGTACAATGTGCTCACACTGGATACCATCTTCTCCCGCAGTATTATATGCCCACACTGGATAACATCCTCCCACTCAGTACCAAGTGCTCACACTGGATACCATCCTTCCACTCAGTACAATGTGCTCACACTGGGTTCACATCCTCTTTGTCTGTACAATGTGCTCACACTGGATACCATCCTCCCACTCAGTATAATGTGCTCACGCTGGATACCATCTTCCCACTCAGCCCTATCTGTTGACACTGGATACCATCCTTCCACTCAGTACAACGTGCTCACACTGAATGACACCCTATCTCTCAGTACAATGTACTCACACTGGATAACATTTTCCCACTCAGCAGTACGTCCTCACAGTGGATAACATCCTCTCCCTCAGTACAATGCGCTCAAACTGGATACCACCTTCCTACTCAGTACAATGTGCTCACACTAGATACCATCTTCCCACTCAATACTATGCGCTCACACTGGATACCATCCTCCCTCTCAGTACAATGTGCTCACA